>CM026217.1:3492594-4075094 GCA_014839995.1 Xenentodon cancila | reverse complement strand
ACATCAGCATAGTGGTTATCCTCAAAGGACCAGATGTGACTTATAAATGTAACTAAATGTAATCGAATGTAATGTAAAATAACTGTAACCACTCCTTAATGTTAAATAACTCATTATTTATTATAAATTATTCAAGTGACAATTACAGTTGCAAAGAAAACATATGTTTGCTTGTTGCACTAACGTAAATCCTTTTAAATGTTGTCAGCTTATGAAAACCCACATAAGTCCATTAATGAAGGATCAAAACTCTCCACGTAAACAAAGAAAAAATAACATTGTGGTGAAACACACCTGGAAAGTTCATTGATGCATTTGTTTAATCTTTTATTTATCAAAAACATGTACATAATTGAATTCATTTACTGCTATGAATAAATTTTCAAAAAATAATAGTTACAAAATCATAAAGTTATCTATGGTTATCTACTAGATAAGCTGGGAAGAAGTAATTATGAGCTGAAAATGGATGAGTTTACAACTATATTGTAATCCTCTTTGATGAGGAGATGCTGCCTGTTTTTGAACACGAGGAGATTCTCTCTCTACTATCGATTGATCATCTTCTGAAACGATAAACACAAAACAAATGCACGCGTACTTATCTCTGTGTTTGGCGTCAAAACGTGGACGCAGATTGTATCTTTGACAACTGATATTGCCTCGTAACACAAAAGACAACATGGTCTTTCTTGAAACAGTCTTCCTTCTGCATCAATTTTTCTCTTTCTGGACATTTTGGGATCATTATTCATATCTCAATTTCACTTCGTTGGCATAGATGTGGAAACACTGCTATTGAAGTCGAAAGGCATTGTGGGAAATGTAGTTTTTGGTAAAAGCACACGCTTAATTTCTTTTTTGGTATTTACTTGTAGACAGTCAAAACTTTTAAGCTCTCACGAGCCACATCTGGCCCGCGGGATTTTGACACATATGATCTAAACCGTCACTCGTTAATACAGAAACTTTAAACTGTCTTTTCCTGCAGATCCTCCTTCGATGTCTCTCCTACAGAAGAATCATTCCTCTCCGGTCAGCTGCCACGCTACAGGTTTCTACCCCAACAGAGCCGAGATGTTCTGGAGGAAGGATGGAGAGGAGATTCATGAAGGTGTGGACAAAGGAGAGATCCTCCCCAACAACGACGGGACCTTCCAGATGACCGTTGACCTCCAACTTCCATCAGACTCGTCTGAGGACTGGACGAAGTACGAATGTGTGTTTCAGCTGTCTGGAGTCAAAGACGACGTCGTCACCGAACTGGACCACAGACGGGTCCGGTCCAATAAACGTAAGACTGGCTAGAAACTGGAAAACACAGTTTAGTTCAGCGTGACGGTGCTGCAGTCGGAGTACTTTTATCTGGTGGACGTGTTCAGGATTTTGGTCTTTCTCCTACATTATTACATCTCCAGTTCAAGACCAGGGTCCCTGCTGTCATGAATCCCTGATGTCCCCGATCCCTGATTCCCACTGAAGGACATTGTTCCTGGGATTTACAGATTATGTTATCGGTTCAGTTCAGGGATGTTTGTTTAATTCTCGGGTTATTTATCTGTTTTCTCCACAGCGAATCCAAACGACTCGACCGTCATCATCGTTGTTGCTCTGGTCGTTCTCGCCGCCGTCATCGTCGCTGTGATTGTTGGAGTCGGTCTGTACAACAAAAACCTGCTTCCGTGTAAAAAGGACGGCAAGAAAACGTTTATTTGTGTTGATTTTAGACTTTCAGTTGATATTTTTATTGTCAGTGCAAAAGTGAAAAATATCTGAATAAGGAGTCAGTAACTTTACCAAACAATCAGACGTGTCAGCGCTGCTAGACTCAGAAACATTTAAAAATATGATATTAAATACGACTAATCGTGACGGTTTCTGAACTGGAGCAACTGTGACGTGTGTTTTCTTTTTATTTCAGACAAACGTTCTCTGTCTCGTAAGTAAAACTTGTTTTTTTTATCCACTCATCTCCAGTGAACCTTTTTTGTGTGTTTTGTCCTGAAGAACTTTTTCAGGATTGTTTCCTGCAGCTTCAGAAGTTTTTTAGATTCAGATCAGGAGGTTAATTAACGGTTTATTTTTCATCTCACAGCTGAGAGCCAAGAGAGCAACGAGAAGATGCTTCCTCAAGCCTGAAAGAAACAAAACCTGAACACGGTGAGTTAATTTATATGTTGAACAAATATTAGAAGAACAATTACAGAATAATAACGACTGTACATGAGAGCATTTTATTAACTGTAAAACTGATGTGAACATTTGATTCTTTAAAAGAAGCTTCATTAATATTTTAATGAATGGATGAAGATAATAAATATAAAAATGAAAATGATTATTGATTAAAGCTCTTTTTATCTGTATGAAACAAAATCCAGCCTTCAGAAAGTTTATTAGAGTTCAGAAAACAGTTTAATTAAACTAAAACAGTTTCCTTCAAAACTTGTCCAGGTAAATACCGACATGACGAATCTGTTAATCATTCACATCATAATTGTGGTAAAATAACCTTCACATAATGGAGCTCCTCTAACATTTATACTTGAAATCAGGATTTTATTTTATTTTTGTTTTTATGACACATTTCACATTTTTATCCTTTTTATCTTCTCAGGTTTTGGAAGAAGTTTGTAGTGAAAGAAGAAACTTTTCACCAGATTCTCCATAAAACTGTTAATTAGTTGTTAATTTCATCAGTGGATTGAGGAAACATCTGGAATGTTGTTATAGATTTAAAAATCATACAGGATCCTTTTTGATTGGTTTTCAAAACAAGTAAAACTGAAAAATACATCAATCAATTATGTTTTTATTAATTTGGTGATTATGAAAAGTGAACATTTCTGTAAAAAGATTTTGAAATATTTGTAAATCAAATAAGACTCACTTTATGTTCCTCTGGAGAAAAATAATATTCAAAAGATTCAGAAACCACAGAAATGTCACAACTCTACAAACGCTCTAAATTAATCATTAATTAACAGGTTTTGTGATCGTCAGGTGAATCCACTGAGTTGACTGGTTTTACTTTATTTCTTTTCTGGTGTCGGGTTTCCTACAAATCAATGAATCATTCATGATTATTGATGATGCAAAGTTACACGTTCATTTATTCCTCGGTTTAATTATCTGCATTGTTAAGGTCTGACTTCATTATATATCAGTCATAAACGTGTAAACTGGAGGTTTTAGACATCAGAATAATTTTGGACAACAAACGTTCCCGTGACCTGGTCGGATGGAGGTGACGGCATCAATCTGCACGTCGGAATAAACGGAAAATGTTGAATGATTTTGACAACTAACTTCATTTAGTAACAAAACATGTTATAATCTGGTAAATGCTGCATCTCTAAAACATTAATTTAATGCTCAGAAACGTTTTAAGATGCGATTCTAAACAAAGTCGACATCATTTTGACTTTTATAGTTTTCCAGTTGTGTAAATATTCAGATGTATTTTTGTTTTCTGTCAAATAAACGTGGTTTGGTTTTAATTTGGCCTGAATAGATGAAGTCTCCTTTAATTTAAATGACTGTTAATGAACGATGTTGGGTGTTTGTTTTTTTTGTAGTTATCTTATTAGTCTCTGAAAATGTGTTTGGGTTCTTTATCTTTTACTCTTGTTAACATAAAGAACTTTAATGTTTATGATTAAAGTCTCTCTTTTTTGGGATTTATTGGATGAATATTAAGTTGTTCATATTTTCTTTATTGTGTAACTGTCTTGAATTTGAATAAAGTCTCCAATAATCAAATGTCTCATAATTTCACATCAAAGACCACAGATACACATGCAGGAGTGACTTTATAATTTCATAAATATTGTCTAAATATTCAGTTCTGTCATAGATTAAATGAATGCTGCTCTGACCTGTAGATGTTTTAGATGTTTATTGATAAACCTGGAAAACAGCATTTTGTTTAAGTAACTGTTCCGTGATGAACCAGGTAAACCTCGTCAGTGTGTTAATAGTATTCATGTTATTTTATATTCAGTTTTGCATCATAAAACAGAAGTAACGTGATTTACTTGTTTTATGAAATATTTATAATAAAAAAGCAGTAAAGTGTATAAGTGTATTTTTCACTGTATCACATAACATAATGGATCAGTTCATGTTGATGACCACAAAACAAGTGTTGAGTTAAACAGATTTATTTAAAACTGGGGTGTTGAGACGGTCATTTCATAGTTTTTTCCTGCCCGTAAACAAAACTATACTGAATTGTGTAAAAATGTAGATGATTTATATTATTTGAATAATTTTTTATACATTTGTGTGTATATTTAATTAAGCACACGTATACATGAATGTATCAATATATATTTTGTGTATGTTATATAATCATGTATATGTGCATATGTATCTTACATTTATGCATAGTAAGATGATTATGTACTCTTATATAGATGTCCACACATTGATCTGTGTTATATATGTTTTCACAGTCCACACTCGGTGATTTTAGCCCTATTCAGCAGAATATTTATACCCCCTTCTTTTTCTTTTCTTTTCTTTTTTCTCCAGGGATCAATAAAAAATGGTTTGACTGTCATGAGGCCCGGTGAAGGGAACACACTTGCACACACTTACGAACACATTAAAAAAACAAACAAAAAAACATCTGTTGCAAGATTAAAATGCATATATATAAAACTCTTGGGTTCTACCAACTTGGTATCAACCATTAATATGTTTGCAAACAAAAAGGCAAAAAAAAAATGTAGATAAACTGCAGTTTCAGCATGTTTTATTTTAATATTAACATTCAACATCTGTGCGTTCACACTGAGTGTTGATCTGGATTTAGAACTCAGAACATCCCCTTTCCGGTCCAATGAACAGGTCCGGTCCAACAAACGTAAGACTGACATCTGAAGGGGTGGAGGTGCAAAACGTGTTTTTCAACTGTAATAGTAATATAGTTTATATACGTTTGTGCAATTTTTTTAAATTAATTTTAGCTTTTGTCCATTAGTTTGAATAAAATTTCAACTTATGGGTCTCAATATTAGTTAAACTGCTCGAAAATTAGAGGCAGTTTAATAAATAAATTAATGTTTGTGGTGTCATATTTGACATTTAACCTAATTCAACTTTAATAGGTAAAATAAATAAAATGTTACAAACCTATGACGTGATCGTCCCCATCATCGCTGCTCTGGCTGCTCTGGTTGCTCTGGCTGCTCTGGCTGCTCTGGCTGCTCTGGCTGCTCTGGTTGCTCTGGTTGCTCTGGCTGCTCTGGCTGTGCTTGTTGGAGTTCAAGTTGGAGTCGTTCTTAACAAAAACAGCTTTCTTACTTTTAAAAACGCTGAGAAATCTGTTGTTTTTTTTTTTTACTTTTATACTTTTGTTATCAATGCAAAACTGAAAAAAAACTCTGAACAGCAGTAAAATATTATTTACAAACAATAATTGTAAAAAAACTGAAACAATTTAACAGAAATATAAATAATTGGATGTAAAGGAGAAGTCACCGTATTTGAACTGTAACATGAAAAAAAAGTATTTTCTTTTTATTTTAAATGTTCTTCATCTGGTAAGTAAAACCTGTTTCTTTTCTTCTTCCTCTGATCTCTGATGAATTCAGGAGTTTTAGAAAGATTTGTGTTTTTGTCCTGAAGAACGTTTTCAGTTTCCTGCAGCTTCAGATGTTTGTTTTAGATTCAGATCAGGATGTTAATTATTTTATATTTTTTATCTTACAGCTGAACGCAAAAAGAAGATGCTTCCTAAAACCTGAACTATAAACAAAAACCCGAAGACATCAAGTTATTTATATGTTGAACAAAATATTAAAAGAACAACAATAAAGGTTCATAAATACTTTTTTTCTTCATTAAGTTTCTGTGAGGTTCTGGTCCGGAGCCTCCGGAGGATAGTTCATGAAATGAAGTGTGTAACTTTTCTTTTCCTGAGGATCAACACAGAATAAACTAAAGTAAAAAAAATCTTCAACGGAAAGTATATTATTTTCATTATTTAAAAAAAAAAAGCCAAAATAAATCAATACAAGCATCGTTCCTGAAATAATTTATTAGTCTGAAATGCTGATACACAGACGTGATGTTGAGGTGCTGCAGTATTTTACAGTATTAGCTCCACTCAGGATTCACAAACGTAATTAAACAATCAACTGGTCAACAAGAAGACATGTAAGAAGCTGTAAAAAAACAAAACATCTTTTAAATTCTCCTGATCTGCTGAAATAAGCTGCAACACAGCTGGACATCCGTTTACCGAGTTTTTCAGAAGCTGCTGAAGATGAAAACAACAAATGCACATATGTAGTTTTATTTTGTACAAAATGACACTAAAAGGTAAAAGTGGGATTGTTAAGAGCCACCTGGAGGCTTCAGTCAAACAAAAATAAGACTTCATTTTCGTATTTTAAGGACATGAAAATGTTGATAACCTGTCTTCAATTCCAGGACAAATATTTGTATCAATTTAAAGACGTTCAATTATTGAATTTGTTCTATTCAAGCCACTTTTGTGATTAAAACTGGTTTCTTAATGTGGCTGGATCATCATCATCATCATCATCGTCATCATCATCATCAACAACATCATCATCACCACCATCATCATCGTCATCATCATCATCGTCATCATCACCACCATCATCATCGTCATCATTGTCATCATCACCATCATCATCATCAACATCATCATCATCATCATCATCATCATCGTCATCATCGTCATCATCACCACCATCATTGTCATCATCATCATCATCATCATCAACATCATCATCATCATCATCGTCATCATCATCATCAACAACATCATCATCACCACCATCATCGTCATCATCGTCATCATCACCACCATCATCATCATCATCGTCATCATTGTCATCATCACCATCATCATCACCCGTCATGAAGAAGGTGTTCGGTACTTCATTACTGACATGAATCTGTTTTACGAGATTCACATAATCGTTGCAGCGAGACACCAAAATAAATTTGATCTGAGTTGCTGCAATTTTCTACAAAGTCCATATCTTCCGTTTAAATTGAATGTTTATTCTCATCAGCTCCACAAATCTGTGTCTCTGTTAAGATTTATACATTTATTCTGCTCACAGATGGACTTGGTCAGTCGGCCACATTTTTTTAGCATAGTGCATAAATATTTAAATGAAATTTATTAGATGTAAATGTAATTACTGTTTTGGAAATGTGGCAGACACGTAACAGATGAACGACGGCAGAAACCTGACCAATTACAAAACTGTTGCATGAGGCGGCGTGACTTGAAGCGGCTTGTAGTGGGGAGAACCATCACGTCACAGGCAACACGCTTTTTTACTGAAACGCGGTTCTGGTCCACATCCGTGTGTGTGTATATGTATGTATATATATATATATATATATATATATATATATATATATATATATATATATATATATATATATATATATATATATATATATATATATATATATATATATATATATATATATATATATATTTATATATATATATATATATATATATATATATATATATAAATAAATAATCGGTGGGATGGATTTGTGTGTAATACAACACAACAAGACATAAAAGCTCATTTTTACATTTCTAGGCAGGCAGGACGACGTAGACCCAAGGATGTCTTTAAGTTGTTATTGTTACAAGAAGATGCAGAAACACAAAGACAGTGATGACGAAAAATGAAATTAAAACTTGACTGAGATATATAATTGTTTTCTTTGAGTCCAGATCAGCAGCTAAAAATATATGCTTTTAATATTTCATTTGTATCCAGTTCTTCAAATTATTGTTTAATTTGATCTGATAAAGTGCAGCTTAGATAAAAAGTCTAAGAAAACAAACTGAACCGTACGTATTAGATGCACCGTGTCATCGGGGGTCAAATTCTTCCTCTGCAACCCCTTAAAACTATTATTTAAAATTAGTTTCAAGCCTGATGACTGACTCACATATATTTATATTTACAATAACAAAACATACTTTTGGGAATAAAAATGATCAAATGTGAACGCAGCTACAAAACTGTCAGGCTGTCACAGCCTGGGTTAGGGTTAGTAGAGGTTCTGTTTTTGTTTCTGTTTCTGTGGCGTTGGATTATTGACTTTTAAAAGTTCTCGGTAGTGACGGTGACGTCTGTGATGAAGCACGTGGGCGAGACGAGATGAGCCGCCGCCGCCGCTGAGACAAAAACAGCAACGACCAGAGCACGCAACTTCAACTGCCGTAGATGAAGAAGAAAGCTTCACACCTGAACTGTGCTCATGTCCTTTATCCTGTTAAAAAACTAAATCAACGGATGCGTTTTCCTGCACGCTGGCAGTAACGTCTATGTGAGAACAGCAACGGTCACGATACAAGACTCAGAGCGGGTTCGAAGTCACTTCTCTACTCTACTGACCATGATCCCGCAGAAGGAGACAGTTGGCGCGGCGGTGTCTTTTCATTTTTGGTTTCCTCTTAAGAAACGTACATTCTTCTACAGAAACAGCAAAAATAAACTTTTCAGGACAATCTCAGACATTTGCAACCGCAGCGTACTGATGGACAGGAGGTCGTTTTCGTGATGGGAACTCGGATCGAAGCACCCGCAGGTCCTCGGAGTCTCGACCTTCGGGAAGGAGGTCCGCTGTCTGGCCGAACGTCTCTCGGAGCAGTACTGCGCCTCTTCCACGTTTAAAATATGTACAAATATTTACAAAACAGCAGCAGAAGTCAGAAGAGGCGCTCAGAGCGCCACCCGCTGGACTCGACAGCTTTGGCTTAAGTCACGCTACTTTCATCGGCACTGACTTCACACACGTCTTCATCGAACACGCCTCGACCCAGCGCCAGGCCTCCAAACATCCCAGAAGCCTCATCCTGACCTGGACTCTGGGAGACGACCCCCAGCAACGCCCCCGCAGCAGCCATGTTGCCGCCGTTACTGCGACCACTTCCTGCCGTGGAGGTGGCGGCGGCGGCTGCTGCGGCGGCGTGCTGAACTGATGTAACAGCCACGGAGAGATGAGGAGCAGAAACGGAGACTCCGCCCCTGGTCCCGCCTCCCAGAAAACTAGCCTGTCCTCCTTCCGCCGCAGACAAGAGGAGGTGGGAGGAGGACATCATATCCTGCCCGTCCTCGCCTCCGCCTCCGCCTCGCCTCCCTCCGTCACCGCTGCTCCCCCCTTCGGCGCCCTCTCCCGGCCCGCTGCGCCTCTCGCAGTGGGAGCGATGTCTCATGAAGCTGTCGCGCCACATGAACTTCTTGCCGCAGCCGAGGCAGTCGTACGGCTTGAGGCCCGTGTGCGTCTTCATGTGCTCCGTGAGGTGGTGCTTCATCTTGAACTTCTTGTCACAGACGGGGCAGTGGAAGGGCCGCAGGTCCAGGTGCATGTTGATGTGGCGGTCCCTCATGCTCTTGTGTGTGAAGGACTTCCCACAGTGGCACATAAACACTTTGGCAGAACCTCCGGTGCTGCTGCCGCCACTGCACCCCCCTCCGATCCCCCCACCCTCGGACCCGTCGGCGCCCAAGCCAGCCTGCAGATGGACTGCACCGTGCTCCAGACTGGGACTCTTGAAGGAAGCTCCTCCAATCACGGCCCCCGCCACCCCTAGTTGAGGCGGCACGCTGTCCAGGGAGAGTCCGGGGGCCTGGCCGTAGAGGAGGATCTGGTTCCCCTGCATGTCCAGAGGGAAGAGCTGAGCCCGGGCCGAAGCCGTGGTCTGAACCTGGCCCAGCAGCGCCGAGACGGCGCGGTTGGCGTTCTGGCTCTGACCTGCAGCACTGTCGTGAAGGTGCTGAGCCAACGTCTGCTCCATTAAACTGCCTTCAAACTTGAGGTAGTCCTCCGAGGACTGGCAGCAGTCCACCTGCTAACACACACACATCAGCTCATTTCAACGAGTCTGCGAGGACTCTGCACCCTTCAACTATTTCTGGGGTTTCAGCTCACCTGGGAGTCCAAGTCGCCCTCAGCTCGGGTCCCCAGCTCGGCTGAGAGGCTCCTGACGTTGGAGATGTTGAAGTTGCCTCTCTCCCTCTCTCGCCCCAGCTCCAGCTCCCTCTCGTCGTCCTCCTCCTCATCTTCTCCCCCCTCTTCGCCAGACACCACGATCAGGTCGTCGTCCTCCGTGCGTTCCGTTTTCACCACCACCCACTGTTTGCGCGGCATGATGCTGGGCTGGCTGTAGGTGGGACGCTTCTGCGGCGGCAGCGTGGACTCCTCCCCGTCCTTTTGATTATGCGCAGCAAAATGCAGCAAAGAACATTTTGTATTCTAAAGTACGAAGTAAATGAAACGCACTAAAGAAAATAAACTATGCTGTTTTATGTGACACCTGCAGGTATTGACACTGGCAGAAGGAAAAGCTGAAGAGTAAATAATAAAACTGAGAGCAGTTTCCACTTTTGTAAAAATGACCCCGTATTGACCCCGTATCGGTGAGAACCCACACTCCTCTATTATACCAGCTGTACCTCCTAAAGTAGGCAGTGAGTTTTGATTAATGTCAGATGAAAACGTGAAATCAAAGTGGATTTTCAAAGACTTTGTCTTTTCAAAATAAAAGAGCTAAAGATTAATAAAAGTTGCACTAGGACCCAGTAACTGTCTGACCTGATAAGACGACACGCCGAAGCTGTCGCTGACGCCAAACTCCTGCTCCAACATTGAGTTTGTTTTCTTCCTCCTCCTGCTGCCTCCTCTTCCTCTTTTCCTTTGATGGTATGAAACCTCCTCCTCTTCCTCCTCCACTTCCTCCTCCTCAATAAGGAAGGCCTCCTCTCCTCCTGATGGGGTGCAGTAGCTTGGGGTGTTGCTGGCTCTGCCTCCATCCACCGAAGGCGCTGCTGCAGCCGCTCCTCCTCCTCCGAAGCTGCTCCCGTCTCTGGGGCTGAAGTAGTTGGTGCTGCTCGGGGACTGGCTCTCGCTCACCGACGGCCGACTCGGTGCCTGAGAGGCTCGCTGGGGCTCGTCCGACTCTGCGACCTGGACTTGACTGACCCCACCTGCTCCGCTACCCCCACCTGGACCTCTGTCGACGTTGCTGCTGCTGCACCCGGGGTTGGCCGTCCCGCCGTCCCCGGCGCCTCCGTCCTGCGCGGCTCCTCCCCCGCTGGGGCCTCCTGCAGCTGCGGCTCGACTCTCCTTCAGCAGCTCCGTGCATTTGTCCACGATGTGCCACATCTGCAGGACGCTGCCCACCGTGAGGTAGTTGACGATGTCGTCACGCACCATCCGGAGCTGACCGGTGTAGGCGCAGCTCAGCACGCTCTCAAAAGCCAGCGGGTCCATCACGGCCGGGATGGAGACGGTGGACATGTTCTTCAGTAGAACCTGGAGGCAGCGCATTGAGGAGAACAAGTTTGTCATTCCACTCCACCAAAGTTCCCAGCATACATCAGAAATGTGTCAAATATTCAACACCAGCTTGTTCAGAACTTTTGGTTGTTTGTGTGTCCTGCATGAAGCTTTAATTCAGTCATTTTCGAAGACTTGGTCACCACTGTGTAGCTGCACAGCTGCATGCACAGCTGGAAAAACGTGCAATATTTCCGTTTTCCTTCACTAATTTTGGGGTCACATTATTTTACTGAAGGATGTGCAACTTAAGTTGAGAGGAAATGCACTTAACAGTGTTTCAAAGGGTCATGATGGGATCATTGTGGTATGTAGTGAGATTTAAGGACTGCATTTGTTATTTGTGGAAGATTTATATTCGAAGTCTGAGTTTGGATGTGCTATTTTACCATCTGTGAAGAGATGAATACATTTGTTTTTGTAGGCCCCAAAAACTTCCCCAAAAAGGTGACAGCGTTTTAAAAAACTGTTAAAAATCCAGTTGAAGGACTAAACTGTGAGTTGCATGTAGGGTTTATTGTTAGAAACAGACGACTATGACTCCATGTAACTTTCCTGCTCAGTGGGAATTATCAGATGTCTGTCAGCCCATCACACCCACCTGGTCATGGAAGTAAGGTGAGGACGCGGCCAGGACGCAGCGGTGGGCCTTGAACACTTGCCCCTGTACGTGGATAGAGAGATCGCAGAGACTGCCGTCCTCCCTCTGCCGGTTCAAACTGTCCAACACGGCGGCCTGAGCATTTGGGAAGCACACCTGCACCACTGAAGCATCCGAGTTACTGGTGCTGCTCCCCACCTCCATGGACAACACCTGCATCTGGACGGTGGGAAAATGACCATGAGTTCATATCCCTGCAAGCTTTTACAACCCAACAGCAATGTGGCACCGACATCTTCAGTCTGCTTTGGTCTTGACTGACACCTGTGACTCAGGTAAATGTGACCGCCTAAACTCACAATACTACCACACATGATCCAAATCTGCATTTTCCTTGGTCCTCTGAGCCTCATCTGATCCATACAGCACATGCTGGGCCCAGTTCGTGACCACTGGGGTTTCATCTGGCCACAAAACATCTGCCAGTGCTCCAACGGAGCCAAAAAAAACCTAGATGTGACCCCAAAGTGTCTGGACACACAGTCAAGCATCAGTCTACGCATCTGGGTTAATGCAGCGTTCCCTGTTTAATACGACGTTTGGAAAAGGAAACCTGGTGTCTGACTACTGGCTGACAGGAACCTGCTCTGTTCCATCTGATCCATCCATCCATCCATCCATCCATCCATCCATCCATCCATCCATCCATCCATCCATCCATCCATCCATCCATCCATCCATCCACCCATCCATCCATCCATCCATCCACCCACCCATCCATCCATCCATCCATCCATCCATCCATCCACCCATCCACCCATCCATCCATCCATCAGAAATCTCAGATATTCACTATAGAATTAAATAAAACAATACACAAACTCAATAATAATCTTTACACAGAAAGTGGAACAGAAATCTGTCAATTTAATTGAATAAATCAATTAACTACCATATTCATCAAGTAATTCGTTTGGATAACCCTGTTACTGTGGACACCAAACTGAGTAGACTTCCTCTCTGCTTTTTTAAGTTTTTTTTTTTTTTTTTTTTTTTACAAATGCTGTGAAATTTGCTCCCTAAAACAGCAATGAATTAAATTAACCCCTTCATCTCTTATACTAGTAAAAATGTATTTGTAATCAAGCAACCGTTTGCCAAACAGATGAAAATGCAGATGTTCATAGCAGCTGAAATGCTGAGTTTAAATTCATCAGCCCAAAAACATTTCTGTCAAAAATTCATTAAATTTGCAAACATGCACAGTTTGATGTGGGGATGGAGAACCAGAGTTTTACATTTACTCATTTATCAGATGCTTTTATCCAAAGAAATAAAAAAAGAAAATCCAGGGATACACTCGTGAGACAGCGTGAAATTAAACTTTGTGTGACGTTTTAAATCAATAGATATGTTATATGGGATGGAGCAGGAGTATATAGACAGAAAAGTGAACCTATAAGTGCAATAAAATAAAGTGAGGGTATGTTAGGATGTTAGGAGAGAAGCAGTCCAGAAGAGGCGTGTCTTCAAAAGAGTCTTGATTAAGAACAACCCTGTTCTGCGTGGAACGGACTGGGCTTCCTCTGTGCATAAGGAAAGTCATACCAGAGCGACGTTTCCTGCAAGTAACGCTGGAGTCGACTGAAGGGCAGGCCATTAAGGTCACGTAGATGGGAGAGAAACCAGCATGCACCATAACTGAGCATTAGTGAAGCTTCGCATCACGTGAGCCTTCCTGGGATCATTAAAGCCAGACACATGCTGGTAGGCCTGCAACAAGAGTGATGCAGGAGTTGAGGCGGGATTTAACCTGAACCAAGGGGTAAGACTGGATTCTATGTCTGTTGTAGAGCACAAGGTGACATGAGTTATAGATCACAGCAAAATGTTCAATAAAGCGTAGCTGTTCATCAATCATGACACCCAAGTTCCTCAACATCCGTGCTGGGGTGACAGATAATGAATCAATATTGATTTTTAGGTCATGATGGATAGACTGGGCTACAAAGAGTTCAGACTGAGAGAGTTTAACTGAAAATGAAATTATTTCAGCCAAGAGGAGATATCAGTGAGGCAAGCAGTTGGGTATCATCAGTATATTAATGGTATAAAAAGATGACCAAGCCCAGACAAGTGATGTACATACATTTAAAAGGGGTACAAACATCAAGCCCTGGGGTACCCCTGTGGGGATGAGATGAGCTGAGGGTGTTTGCTCTTCCCTTGACACATTGAATGAGCACAAACCAGGACTGTGTCTGCAAGCGCATGGTTAACTGGGTCAAAGGTACAGCCAATGTTCCAGAGGCCAAATTAAATGTGACTGAAGGTACATTCGTAGGAGCGATGACCTAGAGAAGGAGAGTGGACATGAAAGAAATGAAGGTCAAATCAGTGCAGATGTGGCAGAAGAGAAGAGCCTTGCCCTGCAGTCACAGAAGGTTTTGATTTGCCTTTTGAGCAATCCTCTGAACATCCTGCAGGCCTCTACTTCATCTTCTGAGCTGAGGAAACAGCTCCCTGAAAACACACTACTGCCACTTACAGACCTCTCCTGCTCAGTGGATATCAATTATTTATATTTTTAGAGCGTTATGCAGCTGCTTAGAGGAGTCCTTGGCTCCTGTTTTTATTAGAAAATGTGTTATGAGTTGAGGTATTTAAAAACTCTTACCATTTCCATCATTTCACTGTGGTTAAAGAACTATGAACAAGGCAATATGAGCCTAACGAGACAATTAAAGTTAAGAACCTTAGTGAAAGTTATCTGGAAGTACAATGCTCCTGCAACTGTACTAGACAACCAATGTAGTTATCTTTCTTTAAATGAGAAATATGATATTAGACGTGATTTTTCTTTCTATCAGTTCTCTATATGCACTTAACGCTAAACGGCAAAGACAGATGTTTTCCAAACAAAAAAACAGGTGGACCGACAGAAAAAAAAAAAAGATTCCTGGCTGACAGGGAGCACTCCTACGGCCAAACTCTGTGATTTTGTGACAGCTGTGACACGCTGCTCATTATGCTCATTGTGCAGATAGATGCATTTATTTTCTGTTGATGCTCTTATTCCCTCAGGCCGTCACCTCTTTTTAACTGAATTAAAAATACGAATAATAACAACGGCGGTGCTGTTTTTGTACTTTGCAGCAGGTTACACGAACAAACCTCTGCAGAACCTCATTGATTAGGAAAGTCACTAAACATCAAAAATGATCACGTTAAACTGAGGAGCGCGTGAGAAAATCAACATCTGGAGCACACTGACACTTTAGTTGAAAAAACAAAACTGTTGCTTGGTAAACCAGGCTTGTACCAACGTGGTCCGTCGGTGACAGCAGCGTTTACAAACCGCTGAGGTTACAAAGATTTGAGGTTACAAACAGCTGCGTTTATAAACCGCTGAGGTTATAAACAGATGAGGTTACAAACAGCTGTGGTTACAAACCGCTGATGTTATAAACAGCTGCAGTTACAAACAGCTGTGGTTACAAACATCTGTGGTTACAAACATCTGCGTTTATAAACCGCTGAGGTTACAAACATCTGCGTTTATAAACCGCTGAGGTTACAAACATCTGCGTTTATAAACCGCTGAGGTTACAAACAGCTGTGGTTACAAACATCTGCAGTTACAAACATCTGTGTTTATAAACAGCTGATGTTATAAACAGATGAGGTTACAAACAGCTGAGGTCATAAACAGCTGTGTTTATAAACAGCTGATGTTTTAACAGCTATGCTTGCTAACATCCGCACTTACAAACATCTGTGATTACAAACAGATGTGGTTATAAACAGATGTGGTTATAAACATCTGCGCTTGCAAACATTTGCAGTTACAAACATCTGCAGTTACACACATCTGAGGTTACAAACATCTGCATTGATAAACAGCTGATGTTATAAACTGCTGTGCTTGCGGTCACAAACAGCTGTGTTTATAAACGATGTTCTAAACAGTTGATGTTCTAAACAGCTGTGCTTGCAAACATCTGCTGTTACAAACATCTGCTGTTACAAACATCTGCTGTTACAAACATCTGCTGTTACAAATATCTGCAGTCACAAACAGCTGGTTTACCAACATCTGGTTTACAAACAGCTGCGGTCGCAAACAGCTGGTTTACAAACAGCTGGTTTACAAACAGCTGTGGTCCCAAACAGCTGCGGTGGCAAACAGCTGGTTTACAAACAGCTGCGGTTACAAACATCTGGTTTACAAACAGCTGTGGTCGCAAACAGCTGCTTTCAAAACATCTGGATTTACAAACAGCTGTGGTCGCAAACATCTGGTTTACAAACAGCTGCGGTCACAAACATCTGGTTCACAAACAGCTGCGGTACAAACATCTGGTTTACAAACAGCTGCGGTACAAACATCTGGTTCACAAACAGCTGCGGTCACAAACATCTGGTTCACAAACAGCTGCGGTACAAACATCTGGTTTACAAACAGCTGCGGTACAAACATCTGGTTTACAAACAGCTGCGGTACAAAACCCCTCAGACTCACGTCGCCCAGACAGATGTGACGTTAGCCTCCCAGCTAGCTCGGTCTGAAACGGCGAACAAAACCCGCCGCCCGGTTCCGGTCTCAGCTCACCGTCTCAGACGACACCGCAGCCCTCGGAGGTCCCGTCTGTGGACAAGCTGAAGGCGGCGTGTCCCGCCGGTCCGTCCACGAGCCGAACTTTGAGGAGCATTTTGACGAGGCGCCGTCCGCTCGGATCCGTGCGGCGGCAGACAGCGACGTCGCCTTTAAGGCGATTCCAGACAGACGAGAGACTTCGGCCGACAGAAAACGTTGAACGCCAACAGGCTGAAATACGAACACGTATTTACAAACTGCCATCATCTATTACTTCATGACGTACGGAGTTGTTCATTCTAAAACACATTTAATTTTCAAAAATGTCGTAAACGTCTTTATCCATTAGAAAATACTATTGTAGAAATGAGTTTATGCCTTTTAATCATTACAAGTCAGAGGATGAAACCCTTTTTTTCTGTTAAATTATTAAAATATATAGAAGTTATAATAATGCACAGAATGGCGTCTTATATCCTTTTTCCCAGCAAAGTTTAGGCAATCCAATTTATTTTTTCCCCATTTTCTCCAATTACATGTATGAACACAATAAACACACCTCAACAAAGAAAAAGTTCAAAGTCGGATGATATTTTCTTTTATCTAACTTGACTATTTCTATCATTTTATTAATAGGAATAAATACATGTCACAGTTCAAAGCCAACTTAGGTCCCAATATGAGCCAAATAAAAAACCTGCACATTTCTTAAGTTTTGTGCAACTATTGTTAGCACTTATTTATGAAAAAAAGTAGTATAAAATTAACCATAACTTTAACTACACTTAAACTTTAACATGTTCCGTATGTGACAGCTAATTTGTTAATATTTTCATCAGACAGAAGGAAATTCAGTCTGCAGTAATGTAAAAATCCTTCAGCGATGTCGGCATGATGCACTGAGGTTCCTTATAAATAAATAAATAAATAAATAAATACTGTAATAATCACAAACATACAGTCAGTCCACTTAATGTCTTTATTATCACAGCGTTTTGGACCAGACATTACAGATGGAAAAAAATTAAACATACATTTTCAGCACCAAGTATTAAGAGAAGAAAAGAAAAAAGTTATTAAACTGTGTAATTGCAGTTCTATGTATCATGAGGTGGAAGCAACAAGAATAAAACCAAATATTTATTTTTTTCTATTGAAGTTACATGAATTGTGGGGATTAAATGTCTATATCAGAGAATCAACTCGGGCAAATCTTTTGAACGCAGTTAAAAAAAATATGTACATATCATCCAAATGTAAAGAGAAGGGTGAAAAAAAAAGACATTAAAAGCCTGTAGAATAATGAAGGTCCTGAAAATACACAAACATGTTTGGTTCTTGTTTACGTGCCAACTGCACGGTGTGTTCGTCACGAGAAACGGTTACACTGAATATTTCATGGTGTGAAAATAATAGTTAGAAAAAACAACAACCAAAAAAAAAAAAAAAAACAAACACACCAACAAGATGAATCTACTTCCTGTTGGAACTTGCAGTCCCAATTACACAGTCATTCACCTGTAAACAAATACAGCAAATACAAAGTATAAGAAAAGATTAAATAGTCAAAGAAAATGCAGTCATATCCACCGTCACTTAGCAGGAATATACACGTCTGACTCGTCTATGGCACATTTAAAAACCAGCACACATTAACATTAAACCCTAAAATCAATCTGTTATTAGTTTTATTACAGCAGGGATGTTTTAAGCTCTTTGTTTGCTGTCGAATCATCTTGACAGATTTTACTAAAATGTCTGATTCATCAAGTAATA
This sequence comes from Xenentodon cancila, assembly GCA_014839995.1. Classification (NCBI taxonomy): domain Eukaryota; kingdom Metazoa; phylum Chordata; class Actinopteri; order Beloniformes; family Belonidae; genus Xenentodon; species Xenentodon cancila. Next base: position 4,056,765 of record CM026217.1, on the reverse strand, counting down.
ATTAGAGAAAAATAGTTAGAATTGCTGAGCTTTTTGTAAGGATAAAAACAGGCTGTCATGTACTTTCTTTAATAATAATTATATTAAAATAAAAGCAAACAAAACAGATAATGTAAGGGAATGTTAATGAAAATTAAGATGCTTTTTACTTGCTTACCTTGCTGGCAAACCGAAGTGAATTGAGAGTTTCCCCAAAGCTGTCCGGCTCTGGAGAAATGTTCACGAACATCAGGCTGAGGAGACAAAAACACCATGGAACACCATCAGTCTGGACCGCGAGTTAACCAGCTGCAGGTCTGAATGTTACATTTGGCGATTGCTGGACGAGGCCACATTGTGTGGTTACATCGAATGAATCATACGTAATAAACAGTTTTTGCTGGATCGTTGTTGTTCTGGAGTTGAGACGCAGAACTCACGTTTTGCTGTTTCCTCCCAAACAGCCCTGAAGAAGGTAGGTAAGTTTGGAGTTCCTGTATGGAATATGGCTCTCCTGGAAAACAAATTCAATGTATATCAAAACAAATCTGCAAGTGAAATGAAGTCAGATGTGCAGCATGTTGCCTCGAAGCTCGTTTAAACCGCTTCCTCCAGCTCTCGGAAAGCTGCGGAGCCTCTGAACGGCATTTGATCGTGGTTGGCAGGTGCTCCAGGTGACGCACCTTGTTGGCCAGCGCGCTGATGACGATGCCCAGGTTGGACAGGGAGCTGTTGATGGCAGTCATCTCCTTGAAGCGCTCACCCTGAGACTGACTCTTCACCATTCGCTCGCTGCCGGCCAGGTCCACCAGGCAGAGAGAAGCTTCACGAGAGAAAAGCAAACGCCTTCATGAGCACCACAACGTGACTTTAATAAAAACTATTCTTTTGTTTTTGTATGATTTTATTTGAGTTCTAAAATAGGACTATACTAACATTTGCATTTGACATCCCTGCCAGCGTTCACTCCCTCGATGTGCAGCTGGAAGACCGAATGGGAGCGAGACGAGCGGTCGTTCTGGGCCGTCTGGGCCGTGGAGCGGTTCTGCTTGGCCAAAACAATCAGACCGAGAACCTGTCGGCAGCGAGGCATTAAAGTTCATGTTCAAAGAGTAGCAGAAAAGAAAACAGAAGTTTAATTATTATATGAAAACAAGTGAATTAAAGGAAGTGGGAAAAAGAATTAAGTGAATAAATACGAGCAGCGACAGACTTTTTAAATATAACTTTTTCAATTTTGTCACAAGGCCAAGACATGGAAAAGGTTAACCTGGACTTGCTCCGACTGCCACGTTACACTCACTGACTCACATCACAGAAGTACATTAAAACATTTTTTTTAATCCCAATTGTGGAAATTTGCAACCACAGCAAAAAAAAAAAAAAAAAAAAAACAACAAAAAAACAATTCAATTGTATTTTAATGATCACTTGTAAAGTCGTTTAGGTGACAGGACTACAGAGAGAAACAGACGGAGGCCTGTCCACTGACGCGGTGTTCCTGCAGTCACACTGGAAATACAAGGAAACGTGCACAGCTTGAATTGGAAGTTCCTATCAACTGATCCGTGTGCGATTCTGGGCGGCAGTGACTCATTCAGAATTTAAAAAAAGAAAGTCTCAGCACATATCCAGAAGAGGATCATGCAGAGTTTCATTTCATATAATAAATCCAATTACCCACGACAGTCAATTCCAGTCATTTTAACAGTTCCATACCTGGTCCTCGGTGAAGACCTTCTCGTAGGTGAGGTTGGTGATGGTCACCTCATTGCTGGCCGTCTTTCGGATCTCGTGCTCTGGTCTCTTGTTGGCCTTGCCGGTGTACAGCAGGTCTCGCAAGGTCTCGTTGTAAATTTCAACAAAGCTTGCTGTGAAGTTAAACTGAGATTATATAGAAGAAAAAAAAAAAAAAAAGAATTCCATTATTTAATAAATTGCCCAATTAGGAAAGTTTTTTTAACTAAAAGAACTTAAATTTAATGAAATTATAACTACATTTAACTTTTTCTCACTCGTGGGGACCAAAATGAACTTACAAAGCAGCATCTCAGTTCTGGTACTTTGGACCACTACTGATGCGTTATAAAAGAAACTACTGCGGTTCTTCGGAGAACAACTAAAACGACCCTCATCTCCTGCAAACGCACCTCCCAGCCTTGTGCCCCCAGCTTCTCGCTGGCTCTGAAGAGCTGCTGCACAGCTCTGGGGATGACACCCCTGGCGTCGTCGAACTCATCTCCCTCCATAGTGTACGTCTTCCCGCTTCCTGTCTGACCGTAGGCGAAGCAGCAGACGTTGTAGCCATCCAGTGCCGACTGCACCAGCAGCGAGATCTCTTCAAAAATCTGGGGAAATTTAAATAAAATCCATGAATTTTCTCTTCTGAGACAGAGCCACAAAGTAGAGAAAATACTGCGTTTCTTTATAGTAGCTTGATGTATATGTGGCCCGTGTGCATTACTAACCTCCTCCTGTGACGCCCGGGGCCCGAACACCCGGTCAAAACTGAAGTTATAGTTCTTCTGAGTGTCTGTAGTTTTGCCTGTGTGAGACTGAAAAGCAGAAAACCTGGGAATTCAGTTCCGAAGAAACCGTTTCTACAACAATAAGGTCTTTGTAGTGTGGGAAGAGGATTCTCACCTCCTCCGATTTGGCCAACATTATGGACTTGTTGTCTCCTGCTGCAAGTTGGATGTGTCCACTGAGACCTCCGTCCACCAGAGGGCGCACTCTGCAAAACACCCTTATATTACCCTGCATGAGGACAGTAGCAGACACACTTATCTTACTGACAAAGAAACACTCTGGCTTTTGTTTCAGCTGAATTCCCGCACAAGTAACAGGTGAGGTCTCGTGCTGGGCCGTGACACATGCTGCAACTTGCCTTGAGCTCCTGGACCGTATTGTGTAGACGTCTGCGCTCCATCTCCCCGGCATGCAGCTCGTCCCTCTGCTCAGCCACGGTGTCCTTCAGGGAACGGACCTCTTCCTCGGTGTCCCTGAGGGTGGCCTGCAGACGGGCCATAGTTGACTCCTGCACTGAAAGTTTCATCTACAGCAACACAAGACAGAAAAAGTATGAATTGTTAGAGCTGACCACTAAATCCCGCCCACTGGACTTCAGCAACCAGCGGAAGTCCTGCTCCAACAACCTGCTGCTGTTCAGCCGCAGACTGCTTACCTTCAGAGTCTGCAGCTCCGTCTCTTGGCTGTCTCGGAGCGTCTCCATGACCTTGTATTTGCCCTCTAAATTCGTGAGCTCCTTCTCAAGAAAGCTCTTCTCACTTGACGCTTTTTCCAGTTCCTTACGGACTCCAGACATTTCCTGCAGCTCTTCTTCATACTTGCTAAAAATCCAAGAAAGGGACGTTGAATGACGACAACACAACGCCTAATTTAATGTACTTTCGAAACAGAACCGCCCTCGCACCTGATCTGACTCCTCTGTTTCTCTACTTGCTTCTCCAGTTCGCCCACTTTGGTTTGACTCGTGGTCATTGAGCCTTTCAGCTTCTCATTCTCTTCATTAACAGACTTGACCCGTGTCTGGTAGTTACGGATCTTGTCTTCCATGTCGCTCACTTTGCCCCTCAAGTCCCATGCATGCCGTCGGGGTGCCCCAGTACCACCTGTTAACATGCCGCCATTAACGCCAAGCTTACGTTCCAAATCAGTATGGCGACTGTAGTTGGCACTCGCCTTAAAAACACAAATGTCATGAGGGAGTAGTAGGAAGTGAACTGGGCGCCTCACCTGTTTTTGGACCAACAGGTTGTTTGATGTTGCCTCCTCTTGGAGCAGTGGATGCTGCAGATTGCTTCAGGGCACCTGATGGAAGATTGAAGCTTTATAGTCAACAAACACGCTCACGTGACTTCAAGATCTGTTATCTTGGTGACACGCGGCGCTTAAGGCAGAACAGTTCGAACCCACCTCTGGAGGGACCGATGGCCACCGTGGCAGCTCCAGCACCTCTGGTTGGCTTAGCTGTCAGGACAAAGATTCAACAACAGGGTGGGTAAAACATACACAGGTTTAGAAAACAAATATTTAAAATGACTTACAAATGGGTGCCCTGGCTGCCGTTACAGGCGGCCGTCTGTCTCCAATGACTGTAGCCGCCGCCTGCGGTTTATGGAGCTCATGGTCCTTACGCAGCTTCTTCTGCAGATATGTAAACAAACACAACAACAAAAATCAAAACTGAGAGGAATGTTTCAGGCTTTGGTTTATAACAACTCGGTTATACAGCATGCTTTTAAAAACAGCCTCCTCCAGCTGCAGCAGGATAAGCCGATGGATCTTCTACACCAACCTGAGCAGGCGCCAGGTCCTGAGAGTTCTCGGAGCTGCTGCTTGTAAGAACCCTCTTGCTCGTCATGACTGGCAAGCGGGACATGTTCTGCAGAAAACCAAGACGTGAGCCGGTCAACAGGTCAACACATACAACAACGGAGATGAAGCTGCGTGTACTAAAGCTTCTACACCAGCTTCTACACCAGCTTCTACACCAGCTTCATGGCGACCAACGCCTTTGAGCCTACATGAACTTCACAGGTAAGCATCTGATCTTCTGAAAAATAAACATCCAGCAATGCGTGAAATACCACGACAGCTGTTCAGCACTAGTACTTTTAAAGACAATGATGATGAAAAGCATAATATCAACTTTTTCTCTGAAACTGTGATCACAAGTCCACGTCTCCAAGATATAATACAAGGTACAATCACTACCTTTAAACACGTTTCAAGAAAATGCAGTCATGCAAAGCAAGTGTTGCCTTAATCTGTGAACTGTGAGTCACTTGTGGTCTTTTTTTAAGAAGCTGGAAAAACAAAAAATTATGATAAAATTACAGGACACGACCAGGAACCCAGAAGCCAGCTGATACACATCCCGCTGATTTTAAGGTTAAAGTTAAATTTTTTTTAACGTACATTATTCAACTGTAGCCCTGTGCATGAGTGAAGTCTCTGATTAAAAGTGTATAAGCTTGAACGGGATTATTATTATTATTATTATTATCAACTTAAAACCAATAAACGAACGCTCGTGTTACTGCTGAGGTGAACTGTTAGTTTAAACATACAGTAATGTTCGATTACAGATTTTTAACGTTTGTTTTTTTGTTTTTTTTTACCGTCCGTCTAAATATGGGATCCATAAAATGATCATATGTGATAAATAAACTCATAATACCTGAAAACTGCTGCGTGTCCTCTTTGTATCTCTCGAAACGACCGTGTTTAACCGTTTGAATTTGAAATTGGGTTGTTTTGGGGGGCGCTTCAGACGAGTTGCTCTGATTGGTTGAAATATTTTAATCCCCGCCTATCTTTGCTTCGCGTTTGATTTGTTTAAAAGTGTGTGCCACTCGGGCGGGATGGACATTGTTTGCAGTATCCGCCTTTTTAAAGACAGTTAAGTCATTTACTGCAGATACCATGACAGTGATTAGTGGTCTTTAAGGGTGTCGGCTCTTATTTTTTACGAAACCACTGCTCAGAACTCCTCCTCTTTCCCATATATATATATCATTTTAGACTAATATTTATAGTGGCTCCTCATTTGCATCATCTAATTAATAAGACCTAGGTGTGCAGTCAGACACCATATATTTATTACTGTGGTGCAAACAATTACATGACTGTGTTTGAGTAAATAAAAAGCTTTTGTAATAAGTCCATCCAGTTACTTCACTTTTCTGATGTGCAGACACACACAACGTAGATCCACAATCTTATCCACCTCTAAAGGTTTTGGACTTCTTTTCTTGTGTTTCTTGACATTTTCATTTTGATTTTAGTCTTTTCTTTTGTTTCTTTGTGTAATGTTTTATTTACCAGCACTTTTCTGCTCCTTTTAGTTGAAATTCTGCTTGATTCCAACATTACTCCCTTTTTCATGCAGCTTAATGACGTTCCTTGTGCCTGAAGTGTCAAAACAGCTCCACAGCATGACACTCCCACCACCATGTTTTACTATGGAAGCGGTGATATTTTGGGTTGAAGACCTCTGCCATCCTGTCAAACCAAAGTACCTACGTTCCCAGACAGCTCGAGGTTGGTCTTATCTGACCAAAGGTGGAACTTCCAAAACTCAATGTTCACAAGTAAACTTCAGTCTTGTCTTTGCCGTGCTGCAGAGTGGACACTGCGGTTCTACATGGATAATAACTGTGAAGACATCTGCAACGAAGAGCCCTCACAACAGTCCAGAAGATACCATCTCAGTAACAATAGTCTTTGCAGACATTTGGGGGTTGCTGGTGACGTTTCTCACTTTTTTCCTCTTTAATGTTTTGGAAATCCCACAGTTTCAACAAATTTCAGGTTTGTTCCCAACAGAATCGCTGTACTCTGCAGTGACGCAGCATAAAGTTGTTGTAGACAGTGAAATACCTGGAAGTGGAAGTATAGTCTTCTCCCTTCAGATGACAATCCACTCCCTCAGCTCCAGGCAGACTCCTTAGCAGTTTTTTTTTGCATTGTGAAAGGCCATCTTCCGAATTTAAGGAGTCTCGCACTACACTTGGGCCCACTTTTCACCACCTTCTTTCCAGCGTGTGGGTACTTCTTGTTACGATGCATTTACAGTGTCCTGTACAACTTCCAACCCACATTGAGCTGATTCATGTGTTCATCTTGCAACCAATATCACACAGCGTACCTGGAGTACAAATGGAATTGCTGAGGAAACTTTTACATTTCCTTAAACTAATTCCTAATAAACATCCTGTGGAGAAAACACGGCAAACAATCAGCATAAATCATGCACACCGTCGGTGTCACTTTTACCAGCAACATTCAGTTTGGATTTCAGTGAAACAATTCAAACAGTGAGGATTTCGTCATTATGTTTTTGAACTTTATTCTCCATAGGGGAAGAAACAGTCTGTTCAGATGAGTAAGAGGTTTAACTGCATACAGTATGCAAGAGTGTAGCATAAGAGAACAATTAATAACTGTCTGATCAGGAGCATCGGTACGTTATTTTTCATAAAAACACAAGGAAATACAAGGTGGAGTACACATGAATATCATCAGCCTGTTGCACAGACCGACTTGAACATTTTGATTGGGTGAAGACAGCTGGAGCAGCATCCCAGGTCACCTGCATCGCAACTCCGTCTAACCGTTTAGTCGTTTGTACCAGTGTCATGTGTGATCACTGTCAAGAATTTCTACAGATGAAAACCAGAATAAATATTGGGCTGTACTGTCACCATGGCTCTCTACGTTAGGAGCCCATCAAACACCTGCGCTGGTTGGTAGGACAGATAATTTAATAATAATAAAAAAGAAAAAAATACACTTAGAACTTAAAAATACACTTGCAAATGATGAGTATGGTTGCACCAAAAGAAACGATCATCATTTAAACAATTATTTAAGCAATGACAAACTCTGCAGGCCTTGCTGAACTTGGCACGTAAACTTCATGAACACTAAACGTGACCTGGGACACAGCCAGTGATTTGGTAAATGTTAATTGAAGTTCTTCAGTTTTTGAATATTCTGTACACAACACGTACTTCCCTTTTACAGATGATGAAAAAGTTTTATCTATCTATTTTATGTACAGCATAATGCAATACCATAATGCCTCAGACTGGATATAATGTAGATAACACTAGCAATACAGTTATAATGAAAGGAGTAACAATATGTATGAAAAGTTCTTTAAAAAAAGAAAAAGAAATTGATAACAGTACCTATCAGCCATGTTTCTCACATAATTAGCCCCCCCCGTCGACACCGAGTTGGGCTGCCGTCACTTGTTGGAAGATAATAAACTGCTTCTCTTTGAATAACGACACAAATGGGAGAAGATGCTGTTTCTGGACTGGTCTTTCTGTTTCTGTCACATTCATGCACTCGCTTTGTTTTCTGTGTATGGTCACACGTTCCTCTGTTGGTAGAAAAATACAAACATGATATATATATATATTTAAAAAAAGACAAACGATGACAAACAGGCGTATGGTATAAGCTTCAACAAGTGCTTTCTTTCTGACCCCCTCAGCTCCTTTTCTGGAGAGGTGTTTCCATCTCACTGTGCTGCAGATGCCTCACATTTAGTGCATTCTTGCACCACTCGGTCTCCTTTTTTAATCCTCCGTACTTTGGACTCTGAGAAAGAAATTACTCCTTACTTCATCATTTTCTGAGAGGACATGAGTGAGTCAGATTATGATTTGTGAAATGAATCCCCGTAGTCCCAGTGCACCACCACGTTTCTTCCTCCTGCTCCTCTTCGTGGTTTTTCCGCAGGCTTTGATGACTTTGATGCCAATCAAACACCAGAGACACGTTTGCCTTGTTCGTCCTCAGGTTTTACAGTAATCAAATGCACTTGTGTTTTAGTTGCTGTTGTGAGTCTCTCCGTGTCTTCGTTCTCTCCCACTCGCTTAGGTTTGAACTAAATATTGAAGAATGTCAAGATAAATGTGACCTAGATGCCCTCAAAATTATACTATTCTATGCACCATAAATGTGAAGGACTAGTGTACTTTTTTGTTTCATGTTACAGATATTTTACAGCTCCATCCACCAAAGGTCTCTTAGAGCAGGACTGCTGGTTTAAGGATTTTACACAGCTACCACATAGGGCAAACATATGAATGATTAATGGTTGATTAATTGTGATAATTCCAGATTTTGGTTTAATTATGGTCTCTTTAAAAGATCATTAAAAGGGGGTGAGGGACAAATTTTAATGTTTTTTGTAAACAAGAGGAATGTGGCTCCAGACTGAAGAGTAAGCTACATAAAGTACCAGCCAGGTTCGTTTTGTGTCCAAACGTTTTACCGGTCGACATCCTAGACCAGAATTCCCGCTCAAAGGTACATAGCAGGCGGACTTGGTATTTTGTAAAATATCTGTGTTTAACAAGTAATTTAATGCGGTACTCAACATTAGAGCCTCTGAACTGGTTGAATTAAATTTGAATTTTGCCTTTTGACTGTATACCAGTCACTTAAAAATGGATATGAACTGATTCGACTCCACTGTCAAAGTCAGTGCAGCGTTACTAAACCAATTAATTTCATCTGCTTAATGATAGTGGGAAAAGCTTCACCTTCAACATTATAATCCAACTTTACGGTTTTAAAAAGACTGTAATGATGAATACTGTTAAATTACTTGTTCAGATGGACCTTTTTACACTGCAGACATATATTAATCCCACAAGCAGAGCAGGAAGATGCAGTCTATGAGTTCATGTGCTCCACCTGTATGGCTGATGTGGAGACAGTCAGGCAGAGGTCTTTATGGGTCACGGGTAGGTCCGCCACAGTGACTGGTTTGTACTGGATTTCACTGGCTGCCACTGTCTTGTACTGGTGCAAATCGAATGGGCATGGAACCACGGCTTCTGCGGGTTGTTGGGTTGGCTGGTAGCTGCCTGGAGGTCCAGGAGTAGGGTTCTGGTTGGTGTTGTTAGGGTTAGTTTGGCTTTGGAGCTGGGCTCCTCGGCCACCTCCTCTCCCTCGACCCCGGCCTCGGCCCCTGCCCCCTCCTCCACCTGGCGTGAGGCCCTGGGCCTGCTGAGCAGCCACCGTAGCTGCCACCGTTAACGGGTCAGGGTTGTGCTTCCTCATGTGTTTCATTAGGTACGTTTCCTGGAGGAAAACAGGAAAGTAGAGGGCTTCAATTCAGTTATTATTAGCTTTTGGTTTTGTATCCTGATATTCTCCACGGCTTTGTTTGAGCTGCCTGACCGATACAGACCAGTCTTCAAAACTTTTGGTAGAAGTTATCAATCCAAATATTTACTCTTATAACCTAAACAACATACATTTATGATAATTAAACTCTGGACTGTGCATTAAAGTGGGGATGAATGAATGAACCTAACAAACAAATGAACGAACGAACAAATGGGTGGGTGAAAAAAACACAACAATAGATATTGCATGACAGATTGACCGCAGTCTGTAAAACTGTCTGACATCTGATGATGGACAAGTCGGCGTAGCGTACCGATGTGTAGGATCTGTTACAGAGGCCACAGGAGAACAGCTTGGCATGTTTGACGGTGTGTGTGGACAAGTGCACCTCCAGGCTGGCAGCATCTGTGTAACCACGGTTACAGTTGTGGCACTTGTACGGCTTGTCTTTGTTGTGCTGCCGACGGTGAGACTGAAAAGAGACAACAGCAGCTGAGTTAAAAATATCCATGCTGGATAAATCAAAAACAAGTTACATGTGAAACAGAAATGAGGTCTAGATTTGTGTTTGATGTATTAAGCTAAAATGAACAGAAGGAGGTGTGTCATATGCAGAGATTGACCTGAATTGACCTTTGGTTTGATGAAAACTAGGCTTTTGATTTGGATATTCAGATTAAAATAAAAATATTTTGCTTTAGCAAACAGCCGGTTTCAGCATCTCACTAACTGGCCGTGACCATCTTCAGCAAAAATGCTTCAGTTTATTCACTGTTAAAAAGAATGTCAGCATGCGACAAACCTCAGCTGTGCCACAGTTTAAATAAACTGTTACTTTCCATCTGGTCCACTTCTGTTTGGTCTTGTAAACATTAGAAACTTATTTTCTCTTGTACAGATTAAGAGTGTGTGACCGAGGACCTCCCTTGTACGATGCCACACAATCTTTCACAGCGTCACACATGATACACTGCATAAAATGGTATTCGGGTCAATTGTAGGCCAATTTAAGGGACATCAGCGAGCCAGAAACCTGTGTATTCACTCACCTGCAGGTTGGACAACTGAGTGAAAGCTTTCTCACAACCAGGATGATTACACTTGTAAGGGCGATCCCCAGTATGAATTCTGGAAAGGAAAGAAGATCAATAAATTGTATTTAGTCTGCTCTATACTGAAGGACACACAAATTTTGCTGCCTGAAGAAGGGGTTTATTTTGGTAAAATAAATCACCGTGAAATTATTTGATGCAATTCTGTGGCTAATCATGCTTTTAGAGTTTCAAGGTGCACTCCACGCCAGTTTTAAGATTTTTTTAAGATTAAACCAAAAGCTGCGGTGCCTGGCTTTGGACTAAACGATGCAACTATCAAAACAGTCACCAGTAACACGTCGTCAAAGTCTTCTAATGAGCCAGTCATTAGAGAAAGATTTGATGCACCAGCAAAAGTATTAAAACATACAGGGTAGTGGCTCCTGAGGACCTGGACTGAGGAAGATCGATAAAAGTAATAAACGGTATTAGATCATTGAAGGAAGAAGCATCTACCAAGCAAGATCTTGGTAGATGCTTCAAAAATCATTCAAAAATATTTAACAATCATCATGAAATTATCTTCCATAGACCTGCTCCCATGCATGCACTCAAAACACCACAGTTGAAAGCCCAGCCCAGCCCAGCCCAGCCCAGCCCAGCCCAGCCCAGCCCAGCCCAGCCCAGCCCAGCCCAGCCCAGCCCAGCCCAGCCCAGCCCAGCCCAGCCCAGCCCAGCCCAGTACCGTGTGTGCTGCTGTAGGTGACTGAGCTGCCTGAATGTTTTCTGGCAGTAGGTGCAGCTGTAGGGCTTGGCCCCGGTGTGGATGCGGATGTGCTGGGACAGGTAGCTGGAGTTGGCAAACGACTTGGAGCAGTGGGGACACTTGTGGGGCTTGGCCTCAGTGTGGTTTCTAACACGGCAAGCCGGGATTGGAGGGTTGGGGGGTGGGGAGAGAGAAACAGAGAGAGAGAGAGACAGCGAGAGATTTTTAAGCTACAGCATGACCAAACTTCACGAAGAACCGAAGACCAAATCATGCGTGAAAGTTTAAAGGATCTGCGATCAGTTACGTTGATCAAAGATCGTCGAGTTTAACAGTGTGCTCTTTGTGCTGTGTCTGAGTTGTGAAAACACAGAACTAACATACAGCAAGCACAGTCACACTTTCCTCTTTCTCTCTCTCTCTCGCTCTCTCTCTCTCCACTCGGTGTGTCCAGCTGTGAGTGGAGTGTGAGTGTGCTTTTCTGACTCTACTTCAGTCAAGCTGCAATGTATTTCAAAGGGGGGGGTGGCAGATCGGAGAAGCAGAGCTTCCTGTTTGAAATTAAAAGCTCAAGCAATGACAATGAGTGAAATGAAAATATGATCATCAAGGTCACACATGAAATACATTTATCCAAATGATGAAAGCATGAAAGTGACTTATGTGCTTTGATCACTGACAAAATATATAATATATAAATATTTGTAAGACTATTCTCTTGGTGTTGATGTGTAAGAACATGCAGGTAAACTAAGTGTAGTGAAAATGGCAAGGAAAGTAAGGAGGGTGTATTATTTTAAACTATAATTCCCAGTTAAATCAGGTAAGATAATCCTTACTGTCATTATACAGACACCTGAACAACTGACAGGTTTTAAAAAGGGATTTAGAGAGTGAAGAGCCACTGCGTACATGTGAGCTGCCTTTAGTTAATCTGTTGAACAGATTGCTGATTCAAAAGTAACTCAGCCTTTGGGATTAAAATAATGCCAGTTTAAAAGTGAATATACCCACAAAAGACAAGTAAATCTTTTTATATTTGCCAGTAATAGTCTTGTTAGCCTCAATGGGCTAAAAGCTATTATGTACTTATATAACTGATCTACATCCAGTTAATTTTATGAGTTTCTCATTTAATTGGGGTAATTCTTTAATATTTTATTTTGGATCACGGATGTCAACCCAAACTGGGACTGAGACCGAGTCCTGCAGGTTTCAGAGCCCCCATGAGAAACTTTACATCTTGGTTCTTTTCAGTTGATAACTGCAGTTAATTTATGTCAACCCAATGGTGGTTAAATGTTTTTCCAATCCAGTTAAAAACCAGGTGTTAATGGGTTTTTAACCGGCGGGTAAAAGGGGTCCTGACAAACTCTGTTAATGCTGTATATATATGTAACAAAAACCCTACTTTGAAATATTATCCATCCATCCATCCATCCATTATCTATACCCGCTTTATCTGTTTCCGGGTCATGGGGTTGAAATATTATGTTGATTGAATTTTCTATTTGAACTAAAAAAATACAACAAAAACAGCAACACAAGACTGCAGTGTTTTATACCAAAGAGGGAACGTCTGACGATGTTGTGTGCCAAAAAAGATGATGAGGTAATGACAGCATGCACCAACTTGCGATGTGGAAGTAGTTTGGTGACAAGTCATGACATAAATAGCTGTAGCATCCATCCACCTGACTCTTGAGGTTCTTTAGAGGATTATAGATAGATCAAAATAACTGTACAGTATAGAAGTGAAGCTTATCCTGACAATGAATAATCCATCATGAATTCATTTTCAGATTTACACTGTCAATACTTTCCCAAAAGACCCACGCCCAGCATCATATTCTGCCCCTTAACCCATCACCACACAGAAGTCCATGCACATGCTTTAAACTGATACTACAAACTCAATTAAGCACACACACTCTCTCTCACACACACACACACACACACACACAAGACCTCAAAACCGGTATCCCAGCCCAGCCCAGTACCGTGTGTGCTGCTGTAGGTGACTGAGCTGCCTGAATGTTTTCTGGCAGTAGGTGCAGGTGTAGGGCTTGGCCCCACTGTGGATGCGGATGTGCTGGGACAGGTAGCTGGAGTTGGCAAACGACTTGGAGCAATGGGGACACTTGTGGGGCTTGGCCTCAGTGTGCGACTTGGCGTGGATCTGCATGTCTGACTTGCTGAAGAACGTAACTGCACACATGCGACACCTTGGCAGGTGAACAGTAGGAGACCGGTGAATAGTTGTTTGATAGCAAAAACAGCAGTAAGTAACAGAGAGTAGTAGACAAATCAACAATGCTTTACTTTGATCCTTCCACTACCTGTAGGATTTAGGGCCATCTTTGCCGGTATGATCATCCTCATCATTTGACAGATCGTAGGGGTCAGCAGTGTGGTGCTGGACCAAAAAAAAAGGAACTTCATTGTAAGCTATAATATATATATATATATATATATATATATATATATATATATATATATATATATATATATATATATATATATATATATATATATATATATATATATATATATATATATAATACCAGTAAACTTGTAAAAAAAAACAAAATTAAAGGTCAGAAAGAACCATACCTGTCCACCAGCAGCAAGGTGGGCCAATATCAATGCATCGCTTCCTGGAGGCAGGACCCCACCCACTCTGCTCATCACCTGTTTGCTCTTCCGGCCTCGCTTTGATGGCGTCGGCATGACAACTGCAGGGGGAACAGCAACATCATCTTTCTTATCTGAAAAGAATGGAAAATAATGAATGGAGAGGTGCTGAATGAAAAGAGCCTGAGCTATTAAAACTTAAAAATATCAGACATATCTGTTTTCAAGCATCATCAACAAATCTTATATTAAGAAATATTCATATTTATGGATACAACAAAACAGAGAAATTAATACCGATGAATACAGTTTGGTTAAAAATGTTTTTTGCAAAATTAAATAAGATTAATAAACCATACTAAAAAGTCTACTTTAAAAAAAAGAAACTTAAATCTATTACTTGATCCGTTTGATTCAGCCTTTATTTAACAGACATACTTTAAGATACATAGATCTGGCCAGCTCAGAAGTTCCTTGAAAAAACGTTTGCCCTTTAACAATCCCCTGCTGCAAGCAGAAATGGAACCTGAAACGGAGTTACGCAAGGATGAAGCCACATATCAACTCTGTGCAGAATCACCAGCCGGTTCTCTGGCCACAAGCACATTTAAGAAGAACAGAAAACAAGTGGACACGTGTTCTGTGGTTTAATGAGTCTATGTTCTGGTTTACAATTAGGAAAACCAGATGTTGGATACCAATTGCCTAAGAAAAGAAAGACCATCCAAACTATGATCAGTTAAAGGTGTAAAAGCCAGTGTCTTTGATGGTATGAGACTAAATCAGTTTCCATCTGTGTTGTAGAAGAATTTCTTATTCAGGAAGTTATTGATGCAGAAACGTTTGGAGACATACGTGCAATCAGTACTTAATAGTACTTTATGAATAACAAAGAAATACTTCTATTCTAGGAAGAGATAAGCATTTGTAAAGTTTAAGTCAAATGTTTTTCAAAAGAATAATAAAGCAATTGAAGTGTGTCAATAAAAAGAGAAAGGGACATCCTCACCAAAAGACATTTACAGAATTATTAGTGCTATGGGTTCCAAAACTTTGTCATTTATGGCACTGGCATCTTTGCTGTTTATAGAAATTGTTATTAAAGTTTTCAAATGTCTGCTAAATGAGAACATCTCAACCCTCCATATAATTGCTTTAGCCGTGGCTACTGCTGCTTCATACTAATTTAATTCTGCTTCACCGAGATGTTGACGTTTCAGGTGAGATTCAGGACCGGTTCTGTTAGAAACTGCTGTTCGCTTTCCTCAACGCTGCTCAAACTGTGCATCCGTGGTGACATCCTTTCCCCACAGATTCCTGGTTATTTCATTCAGATAATGACAGCTAGTTCATAGTTTACAGATGAAGAGAGTGTGTGTGTGTGTGTGTGTGTGTGTGTTTGTGTGTGCGCGCGCAAGTGGCAGACCTTCGGTCCAGATTTTTCTCTTAATTATAATGTATACAGTACCACCTGAAATCCTGTATTCAGCAGGAATAAAATTAATTTGACATCTTTTGAAATAAGTGAAGTCATGTACTATATCTGTGTATTACCTGCATTTGATGAGTGAACTGCAGACACTATCATGGTGGTGGCAGTAGGGGGTCCAGCTACAAATGACTGCGTAGAGGCAGTAGGGACCAGTGTACCTTGAGGGGTGGTGATCACTAAACCAGCTAAGTGAGAAAACAAAAACTGTGATCTGGCAATCAAAATATTGACATACTAGACTTTTGTTCCATCTATGAATATCTAAGGTTTGATGTAGTGGCAAAGATAATAGAAAAAAATGTAAAGCCACTATTTACGGACACTATATACTGAAAATATGGTGAAATCAACATAAATAGCACCTGCTGATGAATAATCATTGGGTTCCTTTCTCTACAGCAACTTGATTAGGAAATCTCATAATCCAGGCACAAAAAAAAAAAAAAAAAAGTACCACAAATCTCCACTTACCTGCTGTCATGATACCCGTGGAGGGAACAGGCACAACAGTGACGTTCTGGGAGGTGTGCGAAGGGTGTAGGTGTCCCCCAACTGCACTCAACGGTGCATTACTGTTTCCACCACCTCCTTCCTGTTTGGGCACCACCCGCACCCCAGACCCCGCATCCACTGAGCTCGGGATGGCAAGCACAGCTGTAGGATAGTGAGGAGATGAGGTGGAAGACGCAGAAGAGTGAGGAAAAGGGGGTGCATTGGTCTTCTCTGGACCCAACTGCTCCTTTGCCTTGTTCAGGAACATGGCGTTCTCGATCTAGAAAGCAGTGAGTAAATGAAGGAAAGATGGAAGGGTGAAATTATAAAGGAGAGACAAAATGGTGATAGGGAAGGTAAAGGGTTCATGAGGGTGGCAGGGTGGGGATTGAGTGATGAAATGATGTAGGGTCAGAGGAAGTGAGAGCAGTGAAGGAAAGGATGAAAAGTGTAAATGAGGAGGCTTGCAAGATATGAGGACATGGGATGAGAGGTGCAGGAGGACATGGGAGGAGAGGGAAAGAACATTATGATGACAAAAAACAAGGGAACAGGTACAGATGGAAGGAAAGTGAGGCAGGTTGACAGAGGCAGACGGAAACAGGATATTACAATTGAAGAAGGACACAGAGAAAGCAAAGAAGATATAACAGAAGAGGAAAAATCAAGAATATAAAAAGTTCAGAAAAGAGATGAAAAGCAAAAAAAAAAAAAAGGTGGCGGTGACAAGGATAACAGGATGTGTGCAATGAAGATGAGAAGAAGTATTATGTTTGTTTGAGGAGAGTAAGGTGAAGAAAAGAGACCGTTGAATGTACCAAGGATGAGGGGTCACAAACAAGGTGTCATGTAAAGAGTGAATGGATGGATTGGATTAGTGAGGAGACAGACAGGAGAAGAGAAGAAAGCCATGGGAGAAAAGAGAAAACAAAGGCATGGTGAGATGCAAAAAGTAAGTGTGAAAATAAGGAAAAGGGCAAAAGAGAAAATGAAAAGATGAGAGAGGAGAGGGACAGGAGTGATCATGTGATCAAGTAAATTCACCAAGAAAAAAATACTCAAAGACTTCACTGTGACCTCAACTTCAGTACCTAATCTAACATTATTTGGTTGCGTTATAGAAACTATGTCAGGTTCAAATGATTGTCTGGTGCTAAGTAATCGTTAAAAGTATTTCCATAAACAGTCAAAGAGATAACTGCTTCAGCCTATCTTTTGCCAGAACACATACCACTATACCATGTGTATTTCAAGACAATTCCAACAATAAGGTTGTCTCTACCTGTCCTTGTACAGTGGGGACGGGAGACCAAAAGTATGATGAGTTGAAATGGGAATCGTCCATTATTTCTGTAATTAAAAAGCAACACACTTAGAAAACACCTGTCCTCCCCCTCCTCATTGATATTTTTTTTGTGTTTTTTTTTGTCGTCACAGGAAAGGAGACCATGCATGGCTGCACTTAAGCCATCTTAGCTTGTTTCCTTTCCATGCATCCTCTCCTCCACACTTTTAAATTGAAAGTTTTAAGTTTAAGAATCAAAGTAAACCTAGTCAGCAAATATGAAAAAAATTAGAGGTTTGCTTTACACAAACAAAATAACTGCATTGAGGGATCCTGAGTGCAAATCTGAGCGGCTGAGGAGAAATATTTTTTTTCCATTAACTAATCTACTGTATAGAGAAGTGGATGTGAAAAGAATCAGGCAAAGATTTCCATCCCAATGGGGATGCATGTACAAAAGTCTACACGAGGACAGACAACAGTTAAGAAAATATTGATTATCTGTCTTTTTTTCTTGTTTAGTATCACAGCCCATGCACTGCTCAGCTCTTAGATAAAATGTGTTGCTATGACCAAATCAAACAATATTGGAGTGGCTGCTTTACCAGCAACATGTGAGTAAGCCGTTTTAAAAAAAGGAAAGCTGATGTTGACTTAAAATGTGTTAGAAGTTACAGCTTTTATAAAAGTGCACGTTTTCCCACTGCACTTATTTTACATCCATTGGACCTACAATGTCCTTCCCTGGTTATCTCCCACTGACACACGTTTTAATTTTATTTCAGAAGCAAGAGAAAGGAAGTATAGGGTTTGATTGCTCTAGGCTGGCATGCATATGCACTTTATTGGCAACAGAAAATATATTTTGAAACAGTTAAGCCTTTTGAACGCATGGGAATATTGGATGCCATGCATAATTATATTCCCCACATACCAACGAAAAGCATGCTTGTAATTACTTGTTAGTAAAGCTGCATTGGCGGTTTATAACCGATTTCAGTTAGGATGTTTAGCGGAGCAAAGGAAGCCCATGAAAAAAAAAATATTTGTCACCATAGCAAATCCCGAAATATATTTTGTATGCGCAATATTTCATGCCACACAACTCAGAGTAGGTTTGCGTTGGTTTTTCAAGAGCTTCCGCTCTCCCCTGCAGCTGCAAACCAGATTAATAATAATAACAAAAACTGGAGTCTTCATGACAGACAAATACATTTTCTACGCATAGTTATGCCGCAGCTCGGATAAAAGGGGGCGTCATTGGTGTATAACAAAGTCATTTTTCAGTGCTCCGAGAGCCATTTTTTGATTAGAGGGCACAAGCTGCCTCCAGCAGTGGCACTGCTAACTGGGAGCTAACGACAGCAGTGAAGTCTGGTAAAAATTAATTTGACGTGGGGGGAAATGTTAACATTGGAAAGCATCCTGCAACGCCGTCGGCACGGACGGGCTGCGGAGCTCCAAACCTGCAACCCAGAGTGTTTATCGGGGCTTTGCCGCCGCTGACGTTAGCAGCTGGGCGCCACAAAACGAGGGAGCCGAAGCTAACTAGCCCCCGTTAATGTTCCTGCTTTTGTTCGCCGGCTCGCTTTAGGCCTTTAAAGTCTTCGCTGAACCGGGTTTGCCGCTCAGCAAACACGTACATTCGTCCTCCCCATGCCTCCATTCCTCACTCCCTGCTCATCTCGCTGAGAGAAAATAAAAAAAAAAGAAAAAAAAAATCTCGAATGAAAAAAAAAAAAAAAAAAAAAAAAACAAGACATAAAAAAAACGGTCGACGCCGCCGCCTCGGCAGGAGACGCAGCTCCGTGCAGACTTCCGGCTACTGGCTCGACGGCGCTCGCAGACACGCTGGAAAAAAACAGTTAATTAACAACCGACTTATAACTCCTGCGTTAATTACCGGTGAACTGGACTCCCCGTCAACCCCCCCGGAGCTTCCTCGGGTCAGGACAGTTAGAAAACTTTGTCCAAATCCGCCCCACAAAAGCCCTCAGTTAGGCCTTTTTTTCTTCGTTTTTTTCTTTTTTTCCCTCCAGTTCTTTGTACAGACGTCGACTTGGACGGCGTTAGACATCACCTGTTCCGGTTGTCTCCTTCAAAATAAAGCTCCTGAGCCGTGCTTCTGGCGTGCTCCTATAATTTTATCGATATCAATCATAAATTCAATCACCTGGTTGATTGACAGTATAGAACTAAGAGTATAAGTGAATTTTAAGATGAAGTGGTTTTGTTTTAAAGCAGGACATTGCTAACAATAATGCAGTTGGCAATGTATACATGTATATTTTTAATTGTTTAAATTTTAATGAGCATTAGTCTCTTCTGGGCCCTATGAACTTCGATCTCGGTACACTAAAATCTGATTTTACCAGTACGTTTTTGCCTTATTTCTGAGTACCAAATTCATTAACTTCCTGTACCAGATTGTGTGTGATCTTAGTTAATTTGACACAACATCAAACATCCAGGAACCATTTCCGGTGTAGGTGTTTATATTTAATATCCAGTCGTTGTGCGGGGCTCATAATATAAAATATGATTTGGTGCAATTACATATTACCATGTGTTTGTATTCACAAATTCAACTTTACTATTATTCTTTCCTGTTTTTATTTAGGTTGATCGAAGACCAACCTAATTCATTTTGAAGAAATAGACGTCTACCTACAACCCCAAAATAAAACAATTATCACTGACAAATTACTGCAAACCTGAAAAATGTTAATGAAGAGATTTATTTTCCATAGAAGAGGTGTTCTTTACAGGAGGTATAAAACTAAAAATATCAAAACATGCAAAAAGCAAACATGTAAACAAAACAAAATTCGTACAGTATACTAATAATAATTATAATATAAATCTTATTTTCAGAAATAATGTCATGTACCTTTTGAAATATAATAAATCTTGTTTTTAGGATTGCATTACCTTCAACACAGCTTTCCTGAAATACATACAGCAATTAAAAACACAATAATGACTTCAGTTTAGGAAAATCCTTAACATGCAATGAAAGAAATTGGAGAACCAGAACTTAAATACATAAATGACACACAGGATGTTCTCTTAAAGTGAGTTCAGTGTTAAGAGTTGTTAAGTGGTGACCTGTGAAACAGACTGTGCTACACAGATTAGTGTAACAATAATCAAAAATATACACTGCCTAAACATGTTTATTCCATACGTAGTTACACTTGAGTATTAGTTCACTTCAAACACAAGACAAGCTGGCCTTTATTTCTCTTCACTCTCAGCTTGGTTATCTTGAATCAGTACTTTTGCCTTAACTAGTGCACGTGTGACAGGTATTGATGCATGCTGTGATTATGCACAAGTACATAAATTGCACCTACAAAAACCATTTCAGTAAATTCTGACGAAACAAACAGTTCAGACAGCTCACAAAGCAAGATGCATGTTAAGGGCTGCTTGTCGCAGAGCAGAAAAGACAAAACCATTTTTAGATAAAACCTTAGTTCTCAAAGTATAGCTCAATGGAAAATAAAGAAACATATTTAAAACAGAAACAGTAAATTCTATAAATAAAAATATCACTAAAAGCAGCAACCTTTAGATGCATTACAATGCATGCTGCTCCTTAAAACAATGCAGTGTTAATACATGTCCAGCCCAGGAGGTGAGGTAGAGGGTGAAGATGTGACAGACTTACAACATAAGGCAGTTGGGACAGTTTATAGTGGCTATAGCAACGCTCCACAGCCGACTAAACCTAACGCATACCAGTCTGGGTGATCTGTGATCGCGATTTTCATTTCTGCACAACGGACTGTTGGGTATTTTTGTAGCGCAACAGCAAAATAAATTAATATTTACATACAATACACTCTACGGCAATGAAAAGGGGAGTAAAGACAGTTTCACACGCTGCATTTGTATCAAAGCTGCTACGTAACAGGTCAAAATAACACACTAACGTCAAAGGCACCACTTATTTCAGAAAGGGTTTATATAATTTCCCTGTTAAATTCAACTGGATGGAGAAATCTCAGGGAAGCCTGAACCAGAAAATTATTTGGGACTAAATATTGTATTATTTTTTTAGGGAAAAAATGAATTTCCCTCTCAGTTTTAGTAGTTGACTCTGGCCTCTGACTCTTTTACAATAAATCATCAGGTAATGAGCCACAGTGGGAAACAACATCTGATTATCATGAAGGAAATAATCACTTTATAAACTTGGTATAAAAATCATGTTTCATGACATTTTGAGTTTGTGATCTTTACGTTGTTGGTTTGTCTAAGAGGCTGCCAGTAAAGTGAACTAAATTTCCTGAGCTTTCACCACACCACAGTCGGCTTCTTTGAGAAAGGACCCTCAACGAGCTCTGACAGCATATCTGAGAACATCAGACGACGGTCCTGAATGAGCGCCTGGTAAAGAACCCGGCATCAGGAGAGATCACAACTGTACGGTGACGGAAAATACATCACAACTAAACTAAAACAGAAAACAGTGACAACTTTGACTAAATCTTTACCTTAAACTCTGTATGAAACACTTTTATTCTAAATAGGGATTTGATTTTTTTTTTTTTTTTTAAATGCATGTTTGCATTACATGTTCATGCTAAGATGCACTTAAGGTTTGGCAGCAAGGCAGTGAGACAGGCAGTTATGGAGGAGACGTCAAAGGTACACAGACAGGGGAGACAAAAAGGACAATGATGCAAGCCCACGATACAATGAAAAGGAAAAGAGGAAGAAATTGAGACATAAAATGAAGTATCAAAGTTATGGCTGGAGTTCAAACCGTTTCCAACATGGAAAAGAATTCCTTTAAAGTCTTGTCGTTTTAATACTTAGTAAAAGAATCCAGCACCAGTGCACCTGTTTTCAACTTGAGGAAGAATAAACTCACTAGTTATAACTTAAGTGTATCTGTAACCGTCATGGTTTTAACTTTGATAAAAAGGTAGCGTCAACAACCAAGAACTAAGGAACAGATGACAGTTTTCACGGGGAAACGAGGATAGACGGACACAGCGACACAGACAGCGAGGGAGAGGAGGGATGGGACGTAGACGGGGAATCCAGGCAGCTGGTAAGACAGAGGGAACACAGATCTGCCTGCGTGGTCGCTTGGCTCGGCTCCCCTCAGCCTGTACGAGAGGACACCTGCAGGATGGAGGGAAAGAACAGAAGAGAGAGACAACTGGCTTTCATAAAAAGGAAAGAAACGTGTTTGCTGCTTAAACACAACGCAGGAAGAAAGTGCACTCCTAACACTCCTAAACGGATGAGTCACCTGAGAGATGGTGACCCCGGTCAGTTTCTCGATGGCGTCAGGCAGGCGAGTCATGATGTCCAGCACCTCTGCAGACAGTTTGGCTGCACCCACCTCGCCACCTCCGCTGGACACCATGGTGATTTTATTGGCTTCACACAAAGGCCTGGTGACCTCCTCCGCTATCTGAGTGAGTCGCATATCACAAACAGTCAGAAATGATCACAGCGTTCCTGAACCCCAGAAAAGCCCCAAAGTCATCCTAGAACTGTGCAGGATGGCGTCTCTCACCAGAGGAAGTTTCTCCAGCAACATGTCCACCATGGCTCCATCCTTGTACTCCTGGAAGGCCTCTGCCTTCTTTGCCATCTGTTCCGCCTCAGCGCGACCTTTGGCCTCTACTGCATAAGCCTCAGCCTCACCTTTAACCTGAAAGAGACAAATACAAAGTGAAAACCACCCAAAATAAATAATTTTCCATGTTCCTGAAAACCGTTCTGATGACCCACACCTGTTCCACAATGTTCTAGAAAGGGAGGAACCAACACAAAGGCACTCGTCCTACCCAAGAAGCACCTCTGATTTGAGCCGTTGTCAAACACCTGCTGCAGCCCTGAAACGTTGAAAACGTTCCAGAAGACCTGCATGTAGAGTTTACCCCGCCAGCAGGCAATAACAGTATTTATACTCAAGGGCCTTGGAAGCCAGAGCTGCTGATTCCTACTTTAATCTTCTGACGCATGTTTTTTTTTTGGCTTTTGAGTGCACATGAGAATCATCTTTAAAATCCCAGCCAGGTGCTACAGACTCCTCCACACCTTTACTTTTAGAGATTAGTCAGCAACTTACCCTTATGGTCTCAGCTTCAGCCTCTGCCTCCATAATCATCTTCAGACTGGAGAGACAGAACCAAAGATGTGGAGAGAGAGTGTCAGAACAATCAGCAGGTCCGTGTTACTCACAGGTGGATGTATTCTGCTTCTACAATAACTTTACTCCACTAAAGGGGCATAAGAAGAGTTTCTTTTTAATGTTGTTTTAGGCATCATTTTATTTCCATTGAAAGGAATTACTTCATTAGGTTTCACAATGGTTTGCACCAATGTTGCTATATCACGAGATTGTTTTCGTTCTCATTCATTTTTAAAGTTTTACCCTAAACCAGCCTGCGGTGAAAACTACAATAAAAATCCCTCCACACGGCCATCTCACCTACAGCGCAGTGGTGCGATCAGCACATTTCCGTTTGTCGTAAACAAAGAACACGACGTGCACTGACAGAACGTATGGTTAAAAAAAAGACCTCCCACGTCTTTTCCTGAAGTCTGAAGGGTCTTTCCTCGCATTTAAAACTGATACGCCTAAGACTTTCCAGCTCTTTCAGTAAGTTAGGAACCTTCATTAGAGAGAAAAACTAAAATGAAAGAAAGCGGCTGTCTGCTCAGTGACGACACAATGAGCC
The DNA here is from genome assembly GCA_014839995.1 of Xenentodon cancila. NCBI lineage: Eukaryota > Metazoa > Chordata > Actinopteri > Beloniformes > Belonidae > Xenentodon > Xenentodon cancila. The sequence goes on along the minus strand of CM026217.1, from coordinate 4,032,695 downwards.
GTAGGAGGAGCAGCTGGAGGAGAAAACTCACCGCTGAGCCTCGGCCAGCTTCTCCAGGCGATATCGCTCAGCCTCGGCAGGTTTCTTCACTTTGGCCTCAAGTTCCTTTTCCCTGCGGGTGATCTCCTGCTCCTGGAGCATGATCTGCTGTGTCCGCTCAACCACCTGGACCTGCATCTTCTCCTCCTCAATGCGCTGCTTCGTCTTTGCCACCTGGCCAAGGAAAATGCACAACACATTTATGCCATACACAAACCTGTGATGCTGAATTTCTGTATTAATTACTATACAGAAACAGATTTAATGTGCTACAGATTTAAATCAGATCGATGCCGTGCAAAGCGCCTCTCATTCATTCCCGTGCACCTGCAGCTGGTAGGCCATCTCAGACTCCGCCTTCTTGGTGTAAACTTCAATGTCATAGGCTGCCTTCTTCAGCTCGTAGTCTCTCTGGGCCTTTGCCATTTCAATCTCGTTCTTATATTGAGCGGATATTTTCTCCTGCATTGCATGGGCCTCCTGCAGGTAGATGGAGCAGAGAAATGAGGAGGACGGCAGGGATCAATGGAAACAACCCCTGAAAATACATTTTGGACAAAGAAACTAAAAGTATAGACAAGACAAGTGCAGAAAATGGGCCGCATTTGGTTTGTTTTTCTCAAAACAGGTAATTCCATTTTAGCAGTTGCAGTAAAGCTCATTGTGGCGCGCAGCAAAAAAAATGTGCAGGAATTAAATGTTCATGGCCGCGTCACAAGAAAGCGATGCCTCTCACCCTGATCACGGCATCTCTCTTGTTCTGGGCCTCGCCGATGCGAGCGTCTTTCTGCACCTGGGCGGTCCGAGCCTTTCCCAGCGAGTGCAGATAATCCTGCACGACAGAGAGGAAATGTTATTTAATAAAAATAAAAAAGTGTGTGTGTAGTGTCCTTGCCTTTTAGAAGACCAACAACCTCAACAGCAGAGATGTTTTTCTCTTTCTTTAAACTTTAAAGTGTTTTTTTTTAATCGTATGACAACAAAGAGCTACCTGGTCATCGTGAACATCTTTGAGAGTGTAGCTGACCACGCTGATGCCCATGTTGACCAGATCAGAGGAGGCCACCTTGAAAACCTGCTCCGAGAACTTCTTACGGTCCTTGTAGATTTCCTGTAAGAGAAACATATTTCTGTAGATGCTGAGTGCTGCCAGGGCACACTTTACACTTTACTCCAACAATACCTGTTGTAAACCTAAAAATCTTTACTTTTTTTGGTGCAGCATGTCTACTTGTCCTGCTCAATCACACCGTTTTTATTAGCAGTCTTACAGCGTTACAGTCTGTGCACTTGTGGAACCATTTCAGACAGAAACCAAACGTTGTGATGGAAACGAAGACGAAGAGGACTGAAGGGTAATAATACAGTCCTTACCTCAACTGTCAGGTGGGCGATGATGGCCCGCTGGTGGCCCTCCAGGGTCTCCAAAGCAATCTGAGCGATTTCAGGCTCCGACTTCCCCATGAACATCTGGCAAGCTGCAGCCAGCATCTGTTTGTTCTGACCCTGGATCTTCATCTGGAATGAAAAATGTCACTTGACTGTTAGATTAGAAGTGTTGGAGGTGTGTGTAAATAAACATTTATTCAGTTCTTACTGATGTGTTCACCTGTTCCCTGCAAAACTCCATGAAGCTGTATCCTGCTGTCTCATGCCCACTGACACACACTCACCTGAGCAATCCCAGTGACGGAGATGGGCACTCCGTGGCGGGTGTACACCTTATCGCTCTTCACATTCAGAGTCAGAGTGTTCAGGGAAATCCTGTAGTAGCAGGTTGAGACATCAGGCAGAAGATGATTACTGAGGGATTATAAATTGCTTTAATGGCATATAATTAACTTGTCGTCCTTCCACTTTCATTGCGTCACACCGTTTTGAAAACGCTGAGTGCACGGCCAGAGAGGATCAGGTACAGCACTCAGGCATCAAAACGTTAGTGCCTCATAATGAATGTGAATGGATGTAAAAGTAGCAGCGGTTCAATCACAAGAGTCAATTTTAATTTTTTTTAAACTTTTGATAGATAGAAAAAAATGGCAGAACCAGATAAATTGGTGTTTATGTGCAGCAAAAGTTACCACCAACAGTTAATGGAGATGGGACACATGGTAAGAACCTCACATCATTCATTTGTTTAAACAGCTTTTATTTTCTCTCCAATTTGTATCTTTGCCACTACAATGTAGTTTGTTTTTTCATAGCATGGATTTAAAAAAAATAAACAAGCCTAACCCACCTCTGTATCTGCTGAATGCACGGGATGACAAACACTCTGCCTCCAGCTATCATCAGAGGAGGAGAACGACAGAGGCCTGGAGGAAACGGAGACAGAGCAGAGCATCAAACCATCAGACAGCAGATCTGCAAAAACAAACACGCTTCCTTCACGGGGCCAGTTGTACTTCATGATGATAGAACCAGCACGTAGAGCAGACATCACGGTGATGTCACACAGGTAGAACTGACGGCTGATGTTTTCTCACCTGACACCACCATAGCCTCGTTGGGACCGCAGGTGTAGAACATGCTGACACTCCCAAACACTGAAAAACCAAATAAAGTCTCTTACACGAATGAAAACCTCCAGCATTACATTTCAGAGCGACTCGTGGCATCTCGTCTGTTAAAACGCACATCCTCTTAGCGCGCGTTTTCGGGTAAACCAGGTGTCAGTGTCGGTAATCCGCGTGGAGGAGGGAGGGGGAGGGGGGGGGGGAGGAGGGTTGTGATGGCAACCAGAGCCGACCAGCACGGCTGAAATCTAATTTACCAAGTACTGCGCAGGAAAACATTGAAACGAGCGCTAAAAATATACATAAATAAATAACAGCAATCACACAAAACCACAGCATCTAAGCAGCAACGTGAATCTGCTTAAAAACGAGCTATTAATCAATTTACTTGATCGATTCCCACATTTGTGGTCGTATGTGGAGAAAGGCCCGATGTAAACACAAACTTACCGCTTAGGAAACAAACGACGCGACTCAAATGGACAGGAGTTAAACCTCTAAATGCGTATGATGATAGTTTGGTCAAATTTGCAGGACGTTTATTCCAGGTGATATTTATTACCGTCAAATACGAGATGATGCGATGATACGACTGCGGTTCTGCCCTCCGCCTTAAACACGCCCATCCACCAAACCGCCCGAGTTCGCCATCTAGTGGCGCGGTGGGAAACCGCCTTCAGTCGCTGCCAAATCACGACAAATGTATTCATAATAACTACAAATTCAGAGAGCCCAAAGTGTTTGGCATCAGCAAAGGTCACCCATGAGGTTTTTTTATTCGTATCTAACCTTGACTGTTGATCCAGAGTAGATGTGACAACCTTAACTCAGCCACACGATTGCATGGTCCAAACAGGTCTTCTGTCCCTCATAAAACCTGCCATAAGTAATGTAAACATGCACTGGATTTGGCCCACATTTAGATCATACAACACATATCATGTCATAACACTTTACAGTGTCATTTATCGAGTGAATCAATCAATCAATGAAAAGCACAGATTATATCTAAATGTCTCTGGTATCCTGAAGCTCTCATGAGCTGGTGGTTTCTAATGGGAAGCAGGAAAGTACACAGATTCTCTCCTGATGATCTATTCCTCCAGTAATGTGTTTATTACGTATAAATATTGTACTTAAGCAGTTCAACTGTAGCTGATTTATTTAGGACCAAAGACGAAATCCATGGATTTGAGCAGAAATATCTCTGCGCAAGGAAAGAGACAGGAAATCACCCGGATTTACACAGGAAGGATGCAGTCAGCGAACAACAAAGAAAACATGGAACAAGGTTTAGGATATGCCTCTTTCTTTTGGAGCTCATTTGAAGTGAAGTGGAAACCTGTGCTGTAGTCTGACTACTAAGAATTCCTTCTGAAAGTCAGAGGTGCTGCATCCTCGGAGCAGGAGAAAAGACAGATTGTTATTTGCACATATTTGGAAAACCAGCCTGATGTTACAGAGGTGCATCAGTGGAAATGGCATTTATAACAATCACATCTGTGAAGGCGTCATTATTGCTCATCCATAAAAACAAGGTTTTGGGCAGGAAATTGTGGTATCAATCAATCAATCAATCAATCAATCAATCAATCAATCAATCAATCAATCAATCAATCAATCAATCAATCAATCAATCAATCAATCAATCAATCAATCAATCAATCAATCAATCAATCAATCAATCAATCAATCAATACACTTTATAAAGGACACATATATGATCCATAGCACAACAAAGTACACACCAATAAAACTAAGTCAAACCAGACATAATCAATAATCTAATTTATTTTCACAGACTGAGATGCCAGCGATTCCACGCACTAGAAAAGACCCTGAGCGAACTTAGCGCCGCATAGCTGAGCAGGTCGGCACGGCAACCTAACACACATTTGACTGTCCCTGCTCCACCGTGGTGCCTTAAGCAGCAGCCTCGTTGCTTTGTTATACTGTATAATGTCCCTTTAAGACAATAAAACACCCATATCTGTGCCATGTGTAGATCTAAAGCTGAGTTGATTGTCAGAGGCCACAAGAAACGTCTCCATCTTATTCAGCACGGCCCTCCAGGACTCTCCAGGACTCTCCAGGACTCTCCAGGACTCTCCAGGACTCCAGTACTCTCCAGGACTCTCCAGGACTCTCCAGTACTCTCCAGGACTCTCCAGGGCTGTAGATTAAACCCTGGCCAACGCCGTGGGCCCATAATTATCCCTGCTTTCTGTTGGACCAGCTTTATCTTTGATAACAGGCACCAACATCACAGATGAAATAGATCCTGGTAAATTCCCATGCAGGGAAAACCCAGTAAAACAGATAGTAAGCAAAGGACGGAGTTTTCTACCTGCACATTTTAAATGTCCAGCAGAAATCCCGTCTTCAACACATGTCTCATTGTTGGTCAACATCACAACCATGTCATAGAGCTTTTGTGGAGAAACAATCATATTTTCATGTTTATCAATGTTGCCCACTACAAGACATTACTTTTTAAAATACTGTACTTGTCATATATCCAAGCAGGGGGCTGTATTTATGTCTGCCTGATTCAACCCATGAAGTGTCAAATTTATAATTTATTTTCATGGCCTTGGTGGAGTCATGTGGCTCAGCTCTGCAGGACCTAACCATGAGCTGGCTGTGCGCTATTCTATTCTATTCTATTCTATTCTATTCTATTCTATTCTATTCTATTCTATTCTATTCTATTCTATTCTATTCTATTCTATTTTGCTCAGTTTTGTTTTGTCCTATTCTATTCTATTCTATTCTATTCTATTCTATTCTATTCTATTCTATTCTATTCTGCTCTGTTCTATTCTATTCTATTCTATTTTGATCTGTTCTATTCTATTCTATTCTATTCTATTCTATTCTATTCTATTCTATTCTATTCTATTTTGCTCTGTTTTGTTTTGTACTATTCTATTCTATTCTATTCTATTCTATTCTATTCTATTCTATTCTATTCTATTCTATTCTATTTTGCTCTGTTCTATTCTATTCTATTTTGATCTGTTCTATTCTATTCTATTCTATTCTATTCTATTCTATTCTATTCTATTCTATTCTATTCTATTCTATTCTATTCTATTCTATTCTATTTTGCTCTGTTTTGTTTTGTACCATTCTATTCTATTCTATTCTATTCTATTCTATTCTATTCTATTCTATTCTATTCTATTCTATTCTATTTTGATCTGTTCTATTCTATTCTATTTTGAACTGTTCTGTTCTGTTCTGTCCCATTCTATTCTATTCTATTCTATTCTATTCTATTCTATTCTATTCTATTCTATTCTATTCTATTTTGCTCTGTTTTGTTTTGTACCATTCTATTCTATTCTATTCTATTCTATTCTATTCTATTCTATTCTATTCTATTCTATTCTATTTTGCTCTGTTTTGTTTTGTACCATTCTATTCTATTCTATTCTATTCTATTCTATTCTATTCTATTCTATTCTATTCTATTCTATTTTGCTCTGTTTTGTTTTGTACCATTCTATTCTATTCTATTCTATTCTATTCTATTCTATTCTATTCTATTCTATTCTTTTTTGCTCTGTTTTGTTTTGTCCTATTCTATTCTATTCTATTCTATTCTATTCTATTCTATTCTATTCTTTTTTGCTCTGTTTTGTTTTGTCCTATTCTATTCTATTCTATTCTATTCTATTCTATTCTATTCTATTCTATTCTATTCTATTCTATTCTATTCTATTCTATTCTATTCTAGTATTTCCAACAGGGCAGTGATGACAAAGCCGCTCCCTCGTCTCTTCCGGTCCCTGCCATTCCGCCACGGAAGCCCCTCACGAGAGGACTCTCAGCCTGAACGGCGCTGCTTCCAACCAATCAGCGCTGAGGATGCAGCGAGCTCAGCCAATCGTCAGTGTGGAAGGTGGAGGGGCCGCGTCCCAAACCGCTGCCTCCACCCGTTGGACTGTGGACGCGCAGACCCGCTCGGACCTTCTCTCTCTGCGCGTGTCTGTCAGCAGGTCTGCGGTTCTGCGTTAACTATTTTATAGTTTATTTTTACTCACTAACCAGCGCCAACAATGAGGGAAATCGTGCACATCCAGGCCGGCCAGTGCGGCAACCAGATTGGTGCAAAGGTAAGAGCTAAAATAAATAAATAAATTAAAATAAAATAAAAACCAAGAAAAAATTGTTTAATTAGTTTTATTCCTACAAATTAAATAATTCCATCCTTTTATAGTCTTCTGTGTTTCATGGATTACCAAAACAAGTTATTTTCTGTGTCTTGCTTGAATCTTTTTAATATTAGGATTTATTTTTTTATTTTCAAGAGCTGGGTTGAGAAGAACATCTATGAAGTTAATTAAGTCTTGCTTGAAGTTAATTTAGTTAATACACTTAAATGGTGTGTGTGGTATATGTCCTTAATGCATTTTTATTTATTTATTTAATCTGTTGCATAGATTTACTGTTAAAACTGTGAAACAATACAGTCACAGACCAAGTGAACTAATCCTTTCGTGAAAGTGGATTCAAACAGTTAAACTGGAACAATTAATCTCTGTTGAAATGTTGTCGTTATGAGTTGGATTATAAAAGTGCCGTAAGGTCTGTTTAAACATCTCAGGGTGTCGACCCTGACTCCGTTTAAGAACATCCCTATTAGTTACACTTCAGTTTTAATGAGTGAAACACCGCAAAAGGACTTAAGAGAATCATCATAACACATGGATCTTTATTACAATAAATCGGTAACTGTCACATATGTGCATGAATACCTTTTGTAATAAATGCCACATTTAAAGCTGCTGAGTAAACGGTGACTGAAGTCACTGAGCCATGATTAATGAAGCTGGTCAGACCTGAGCAGACTCGCAGGACCAGCTGCTGTCTTGGCTGTCTGGAGAGTCTTTGTCACAAAAAAAAAAAAAAATAAACACACAAGAGAAAGGGGCAAAAAGAAAGGGGGAATTTGCTGAGGCAGAGGAGACGAACGCAGCAGGAGGAGGTTTAGGAGGAGGCGGAGGAGCGTGGGGGTAACAAGTGGCCCAGTGTTTGCTCTGAAGGCGCAGATGAGGTCATTTCATTCAGTCGCTGTGTCACATGTCCACGCCCTGAGCCGTGAAAGCACCCCTCACCCTGAAATCCCTGTTTACACATGGACAGAGACGCATTTACCCCCCTCAGTCATCCACAGACTGTCAAACATGACTGCACCAGCAAAGCAAGTTAATCTAATAAATCAATCAGGTGAAAAGTCATGCTATTAGTCATTTATGAGCAAAACAGCTTGTGTCAGCTTCTCAAGCGTAAAGATTTGAAATAGCATCTCTTTTGCATCGCCGGTTCTGCCAAGTAACAATAGCGGGATCTCCAAGTATTTATGCTGTGCAGCATTAGATCCCGTGTAGACTTGTAGTCAGCCCAGGAGAGCAGACCGCGCTGCCTCGCAGCTCCACCTGCTGACAGGTGGAGGAGCTGTAGGACTGTCTGGTATTGGTGTTTCTCTTGGCACCATGGTGGTGTTTTTGTTTTTACGCTGGAATGTGAGACGAGGTTTCCACAAATGTAAAACGCGGAACCGTGTTTATTATGTCAGGAGCCGGCAGGTGAAAGATCACGAGGAGGCTGGAGAGGAGACGTCACCAGCCAACGCCGGCGTTTGCTTTTCACAATAAGAGTAAATAAAATATAATGCACATTTTATAGTTGAACTAAATGAAGTACCAACCAGCAAAATAATCTCCCTAGAAAGTCACACTTAACTTTTACTCCACTTTAATCTTTATTTGTAATTAGGTTACATAATAAAACAATGCTTTGGGTTATTCTGTTACATAATTAGCAGAAAACTAAATTATATTTTTGTATTTTCCCATCATCAGCTTGTCGTCTGATGGAGTGAAGCAGGGAAACATCTAAAACATGCAGGACAGCGGCCCTCAGAGTCCTCAGAGTCTTCAGAGTCCTCAGAGTCCTCAGAGTCCTCAGGGTCCTCAGAGTCCTCAGAGTCTTCAGGGTCTTCAAGGTCCTCAGAGTCCTCAGGGACCTCAGGGACCTCGGGGACCTCGGGGACCTCGGGGACTGGATTTGGACACCCCTGTCTTAAACGCTCATCCAGCTGAGCCTCGAGGCAGCAAAAGCAGGCGTGGCAGCAACATATGGGCTGACTTCCGCCCTGCGGCCTTGATCAGTGAAGACAAGTGTATTTACGGAGGACTTAGTGAGGCTGAGGTCAACGTTTCACAGAGGATTAATCTGTGCATCTGAATTCACTCACTTACACAATCTGAATAAATCTCCTCAGCGCTCTCATATCGCTGGGTGGTTTTTGCTGCATATGATTTGAAAGTTTGAGTCAATGCTGGAGCAGTAGACCGCAACTGTCCAGTCAATCTGTGCTTATTTCTGTATCAAAATAAACTCCTTTTAAGTAAAACTCACCAGAGTGTTGCCATGGTGATCTCAATAGAAGAATTCAAGGACAGCAAAGATTTTTCTCATTTTCTCCTCCACTTGCATAAAACCTCATATATGTTCAAATCCCACTGCGCTGATCTCTTTACTTTAAACCCCCTAAAAAACCCCAAACAAACACAGTCCACTGCGCCGATTATGGTCAGCTGAGCTGGTGTGACAGTCTGCGCTCTTGACTTAACTGAGTTTGGCGTTAACGTCTCAGAAGACGGAAGACGTGGATCCTCTGTGAAAGCTCTGACTACACCAGGAACATGTAAATCTCCAACGGGAGAATACTTTAATGATCGGAGTTTGTGCTTCGCTGGGAAAATCCAGAGTTAAAGATATAAATAAGAGACTTTGTTGAGTCTCGTCTCACTTGGGTCACAAAATGATGCGTAAATCTCTTAGTTTCCTTGTGAGCTCAAACCAGTTTCCCTTGTTTTTTTTAGTCAGACTTTGTTGACGTCGTGGTATTAGACCTAAAACAAACTCAGCTGATGATCAAACGCAGCAGTTCCTACCTTCCTGTCAGTTATATCAGAACCGCCGTGTCTTTATTGAAAACAGAGCAAAGGAAAATGAAAAAGATGCTCACTGGTGATGCTTCATCAGTTTTATCTGGTTTCTGATACGCTCACCTATTAGGTGCATTAAAAAACTTTGTGTGTGACGTCCAATTTTACAGGATAATTGTGAACGTGTGCAGGACATCGGCCTTAGGAGATGAGTTTCTGTGTGAAAACCGTCTACAGAGGCCCAGATAGGAGACTTTATCTCCTAGTTGAGCAAACAGCTCATCAAAGAGGTGTTTGTTCAAGTAGGAGCCATGAAGCGATCATCTCTGTTTCTTTGACAGGGACAAGCCTCCAAGTACAGATTACAGATTGTTGCACCAGCTAAACGTGATGGATGGAAATTGTGAAAACTCTTATGGACGATGGATCTTCAAATGCATTTTTGATTTCACATCTTCATCACGTGAACTTGTTTCCGCGAGTCTGATTTAAAGACGAGTTTGTCTGTTCGCAGCTTCGTGGTGACGACGCTGATGTGTGCGCAGCGCTTTTCACGCCGTCTCATAATGACATGTGCATCATGCAGACCCCACCTTATTTCATTATAACATTTTAATTTACTGTATATTTGTTTCATCCAGAGACGATGAGCTGACATGTATTGAATACCTGCTCCATGTGTGCCGTCAGTGGTTAAGGGTCTGCTTGGAAACAAAGTTGACACAAAATCCAGTTAAGCACAAGGTGACTTTTTAATAGGAAACCTTGAAAATCTAATTTCAGAGAATCCGTATTGCCACAGAAGACGCCGCTGTTTTCAGACGGTCTTGTGACTGCACGATGAAGCTGCTCTTTGGAGACGCAGAAGACTGTTTTTACTTGTTTAGGCTCACGGTTACGAACCACACAAAGACGCCGCTTCACCAGGAATGTGTCTGACCTGTGACTGAAAAAATAAAAAATATGGAAACAAGTAATTTTACAGAGAGCTGCCAATGGGGTCATTTATGGGGTTTAAAACATTAAATCTTTATGTTTACAGTAGTCTGTATACAATGATGTGTTGGTTTATGTGTTTATTCAGTTCTGGGAGGTGATTAGTGACGAGCACGGCATCGACCCGACAGGAACCTACCACGGAGACAGCGACCTGCAGCTGGACAGAATCAGCGTTTACTACAACGAAGCCACCGGTTTGTTTTTCACTGACATGAACTAAAATATCACCTTCTGGTGAAGATACGGGTTCACTGCAGCTTTAATTGTTTATAGATGGGATTGAGGGTTGCAGTTTATTGTTAGGATCCACAAACACTAAAAGGTTTTGGGAAAATCTACAGTTTTAAGGATATTTCAGGTGTTCATCCTACTCTCAAATACACTGGTTATGTTCTGACTTTGGGAATTTATCATAATTGCCCTCATATGTTGTTAATATTAAATAAACTGATAAAAAGAGTAAATATATTTTAACTGTAATAAACCGAGGTTCAATGAAAGTGAGCAGAAATAGGTATTTATTTGTATAATTAAAAAATTTGTCGAAATGCAGTTTGTGTTTAGAAATGTACAAATGCGTGGCTCCATCTAGTGGCCAGACGTGTAAACTACATATGCGCCAAATCACCGAAAAACACTGATGTGCTGAGAGTTTCATGATGGTTATATGTAGTCCCATCAATGTCAGGCTCATTGAACTCTCTCCTACATGAACTAAGGTAGTCATTATTAGAAAAATAACAGGTAGAGACAATATAAAAGTGAAAACTGTCCATCTTAATAATGACAGACGGAGCCACGCTGGTGAAAACCTGCATTTCTTTAGTGCTCATTTCTCCAATATGTCAACATCACCCAGTGTTTTATACACAGATATTTAGATGTTACAGTTCTGAAACTCAAGGTTTATGTGCATGCGTCTGTCTGTGTGTCCTCAGGTGGGAAGTACGTGCCCAGAGCCATCCTCGTTGACCTGGAACCAGGGACCATGGACTCGGTCCGCTCTGGACCCTTCGGTCAAATCTTCAGGCCTGACAACTTTGTCTTTGGTACGAACCAGCGGGAGTTTTTTGATTTTACCCTGTAATGCCTGAAGGGATTTGGGCTCCACTTGAAAGATTAACTCCGGGGATTTGTGATTTTGATCACATCTTTTACTTTTGACGGTGGAAGCCAGAGGACTGGCGGCAACCAGTCAGAGAAACGACGCATGTGATGGCAGCCGTGTAGATGGTTTTGAAAAGTAGCTCTTAGACACTCAATCACGTAAAGGCCGTTGTTGAGTATCAGACCCACTTGATTAAAAAATGCTCACTGGATATGGCTGGAAAGCATCTAACTTGGTGCTCCGGTCCTGCCGTTAAAATCCCAGAACGATTCGACGTGAGCCTCCAACCTGTCAGAATAGAAGAGAATATTCATTTTCAAGCCTGAAATTAGTTTTAATTCATTTGTTTTCTTTTCTCAGGTCAAAGCGGAGCAGGGAACAACTGGGCCAAAGGTCACTACACTGAGGGGGCGGAGCTTGTGGACTCGGTCTTGGATGTGGTGAGGAAGGAGGCGGAGAGCTGCGAGTGCCTGCAGGGTTTCCAGCTTACGCACTCGCTGGGCGGCGGCACCGGCTCCGGCATGGGAACCTTGCTCATCAGCAAGATCCGAGAGGAGTACCCTGACCGTATCATGAACACCTTCAGCGTGGTGCCTTCTCCGAAGGTACGAACCATCTACATATGAGGCATAGTTTCTTTACTTCTCTATTTATTTTAGACATGAAATTGAGTGTCTGTGTACCTTTATCTTTAGTGTGATTTAAAGCATTCCTGAACACATTAAAGTAAAAGTGGAAACCCGGAAGACTAGAAGTTTGTGGGACATGTTTGAAGTTCTCGTCTCCGTTTGTGGGACATGTTGTGAAGTTCTCGTCTCCGTTTGTGGGACATGTGTGAAGTTCTCGTCTCCGTTTGTGGGACATGTGTGAAGTTCTCGTCTCCGTTTGTGGGACATGTTTGAAGTTCTCGTCTCCGTTTGTGGGACATGTTCTGAAGTTCTCGTCTCCGTTTGTGGGACATGTGTGAAGTTCTCGTCTCCGTTTGGGGGACATGTTCTGAAGTTCTCCTCGTCTCCGTCTTCAGGTGTCCGATACGGTCGTCGAGCCGTACAACGCCACCTTGTCGGTCCACCAGCTGGTGGAGAACACAGACGAGACCTACTGCATCGACAACGAAGCCCTATATGACATTTGCTTCCGCACGCTCAAACTCACCACGCCCACCTACGGAGATCTCAACCACCTGGTCTCGGCCACCATGAGCGGCGTCACCACCTGCCTTCGTTTTCCCGGCCAGCTGAACGCCGATCTGAGGAAGCTGGCCGTCAACATGGTGCCCTTCCCCCGCCTGCACTTCTTCATGCCCGGCTTCGCCCCGCTCACGAGCCGGGGAAGCCAGCAGTACCGCGCCCTGACGGTGCCCGAGCTCACCCAGCAGGTGTTTGACGCCAAAAACATGATGGCGGCTTGTGACCCGCGCCACGGGCGCTACCTGACGGTTGCCGCCGTGTTCCGCGGTCGCATGTCCATGAAGGAGGTGGACGAACAGATGCTGAACGTACAGAACAAGAACAGCAGCTACTTCGTGGAGTGGATCCCCAACAACGTGAAGACGGCGGTCTGCGACATCCCGCCGCGTGGCCTCAAGATGGCCGTCACCTTCATCGGCAACAGCACGGCCATTCAAGAGCTGTTCAAGCGGATCTCCGAGCAGTTCACCGCCATGTTCCGACGCAAGGCCTTCCTGCACTGGTACACGGGTGAGGGCATGGACGAGATGGAGTTCACCGAGGCCGAGAGCAACATGAACGACCTGGTGTCCGAGTACCAGCAGTACCAGGACGCCACGGCCGAGGAGGAGGGCGACTTCGAAGAAGAGGTGGAGGAGGATGCCTGAATGAAGAAACAGGAAGCCGTGCGGCAGGAGCTCTAGAATGCAGAGGACTCATAAACCAAAAAAATCTTTAAAAAAAAAAAAAGAAAAGAATGAATGAATGAATGAGCAGGTCAGAGGTAGATAGACGAGAGCAACGAAAGGCAACGAGGACGAGAAACTGGAAACTGGTGACCAAATCAACGTGCCGGGATTTGTTTTGACTTGACATCATCTGGGCAGTTTGATGAAAATCTCCTTTACACTAAAACCTTGTTTCACAGGAAAAACCTAAAGCAGAAGCACCGTCAATAATGACCAATGTTCCCGGAAAACTTTTTTTCCAGAAGAATTCTTGAAGTAATCTCTAGCTGTGTTCTGGTGACATTCCTGATTCCTGATATTTGCTCCCACCTTCCAAACTTCAAATTTGGTAAATCCGTATTTATTTTTTTTTCTTGCATTCCACGATTAAAACGTCTCAAAGGATGGTTTTGGCGATTTTTACTTAGGTTTCTTACACTGGTCAAACAGCATGAACAGGTTAAGTCCATCAGCGCGCCGATCATGTGACTCAGCTGCGTTTGTAACATCCGTCCTTCCCGCGGAGCTTCACACGTGGCCTGTTGGCTGAGAATCCGTGTGCTTTCAGTCTGTTTGTGGGATTTCTTGGTTTTAATTACAACTACGACGTTTGGATCTGTGGTTCAGATTGTGTCGAGTCACTGGGTCTCTAATCTCCCAGTGAAGCTCAGATGAAGGAGTTGTTGAAGTTGTAGGAGACGCTCTCATTTATAAATGTCATTTTTGGGTCTTGCATGTGACCAAACTCAGTATTCTTAATAATTCAATTATTGCACTTTTTTGCCTGCTTTTGTCACAAATTTTGTGAGACTGTAGTGTTGTTTCAGTCCTTCCTGAGAAGTTTGCATTGATATTATTTAAATGTTAACGTCACCATTCATCCCAGTACAGGAACAACTCGGTTACAGTCTGTTATTGATGAATCATCATTTTCTCACAAAAAGTATGAACTGGTGTTTTAGACTGGGGAGCGGTGAGGAACTGGCGTTCTAGACTGGGGAGGGGTGATGAACTGGCGTTCTAGACTGGGGAGGGGTGATGAACTGGCGTTGAAGACTGGGGAGCGGTGAGGAACTGGTGTTTTAGACTGGGGAGCGGTGAGGAACTGGTGTTTTAGACTGGGGAGCGGTGAGGAACTGGTGTTGAAGACTGGGGAGCGGTGAGGAACTGGTGTTGAAGACTGGGGAGCGGTGAGGAACTGGTGTTTTAGACTGGGGAGCGGTGAGGAACTGGTGTTTTAGACTGGGGAGCGGTGAGGAACTGGTGTTTTAGACTGGGGAGCGGTGATGAACTGGTGTTTTAGACTGGGGAGCGGTGAGGAACTGGTGTTGAAGACTGGGGAGCGGTGAGGAACTGGTGTTGAAGACTGGGGAGCGGTGAGGAACTGGTGTTGAAGACTGGGGAGCGGTGAGGAACTGGTGTTGAAGACTGGGGAGCGGTGAGGAACTGGTGTTTTAGACTGGGGAGCGGTGATGAACTGGCGTTGAAGACTGGGGAGCGGTGAGGAACTGGCGTGGAAGACGGGAGCGGTGAGGAACTGGTTTTAGACTGGGGAGCGGTGATGAACTGGTGCTGAAGACTGGGGAGCGGTGAAGAACTGGCGTGGAAGACGGGAGCGGTGAGGAACTGGTTTTAGACTGGGGAGCGGTGGATGCAGACAGCGCGGGTTTAACTTCATACCCTGACGTGTTCGGTCATAAACAAAGATCTGCTTCGCTGAACCGACGGCCTTGTCAGAGTTTACGTCATCGACAGCAGCAGGTTTTCCTCTCAGACGCCAGCTAACGTCATGAGGAGGGTCGCACACTGCAGAAGGTCAGCTCTGACCGGGACGGCGCCGACGCTTTAACCTGAACCCAGCCCGCTTTTATTCTTCATGATTCTAACGATGTCATCCTCAAAAACACTTGAAGTCCTAAACAATCGCATCTCTGCATTCATTAGCGTTTAAACGTTTATTTGTCTGGTGTTTGATTGTGACAGTTTGGGTGTATCCAAACATAAAGACCTGAAATGTTTTGAACTCCAGCAAACAAATTCAAATCTAATTTTTTTAAACCGTTAAAACTGGAGAGAAAATTCCACAAATTCCTCTTTGACGTCATCTGACCACAGGGATGATTTCCATTAAGCGTTTAAAAATGTGAAGCGCCCCTACTTTTGAGAAAAAAAACGTAAACACCAATTTATATTTTTATATTTTATTTTGTGAATTGTTTTGTCCTCTTAAGTGCATAATTTAACCATTGATGTTTACTCTCTGAGCCGTTTCAGTGTTCGAATCAAGCAGACGTCGTTTCTGTTCAGTACGTGAACGTCTGCAACGTCGTTTTCTTGACTTTTTCTGTTTGTTTTTACCTTTTTTGTTGTTTTTTTTAAAATTCCTGTGAAACTGTCTCATTTGAGATCCTGTTGACTGTGAATTGACTGACTGTGGGAGAAATAAAAAGTCATTTGTAGGAAAAACCCTTCGTGTAATGTCGTAATTATTATTATAGTGTGAATGTTAACAGTCAAATATGACATTTATGTAAATAAATGATCTATTTATACATTTTTAGTAATTCTAACACATATTTCTTATATATTGATCCTCTTTCTCTGATATATACAATAAATTAATTAAATCAACATCAAAACTGCTGATCATTATTGTTTTAGTAATAGTTATCTTTTTCTTGTTTATCCATCTTTTGTCATCTAACATACAGAAGTAGATGAAAAATTCAAACAATAAAGAACAGAACATAAAAACAGATCTGGTAAATGCACACTTTTTACAAATTAACCTGGAAAACTTGTTGTGGTTCTTGGAAGTATTTTAAAACATAATTTTGAAGTTGATGGCAGCAACACATTGAGGGGAAATAAAGAAGTTTGGAAAAGCATCTTCACTTCTTTGAACAACAGCACATCTGCATCGGTGACCTGAGGAGACCTGAGACCTCCCCGGAGTTTGGGGAGACGAACGCTGTCCTGTTCTTGTCTGGTATAAGAGTCAAGCTGGTCAACAGCTGCATTTCTCCCATCATGATGCAGGAAAAGTTTCAAATGATGAAAAAAGTCTGGACTGCAAACAGGTAGGTTTAGCAATGTTCACTTGCGCAACATCTGTGCAGCTCTACTGAGATGAGGTTTAACGTTCGTCTCTGTTGGCAACTGATCTCAGGACGCCCTCTGCTGGCGCTCTGCTGTAGTTGCAGGGGGGGTGGGGGGGGTGTTAGTGAGCTCAGATTTAATTGTATTGATTTTTTTCTTGTGGGCCACATTAGCACTATGTATAAGGATGCAGGATCCTTCTTGGATGTGAGTGTATGTTCCGATGGCCCTACACCTTTTAATTGTTGGCATTTCCTTCCAGATGTTGTAAGAAGTTTGTTTTTTTCCTCAGTCCCAAATGTGCTTTTCATTAGCTATTATAAAGGAAACAAGGGTTTATGACAGATGCACTGCAATGCTTTAATTTAGTTTTTCACAGTGCCCCAACATTTTCTGAATTTTTTACATACATTTAAATAATCATTATCACTAAATCAATGCAGCTGTACTTCAGGACCGTTAACAGCGACTCCACTGAATAATGAAGAACTTTAGACCAAAATACTGCGTTCAAACCTTTTCTTTATCGATCTAAATCTAAAAGGAGTATGAGGGTAAAATTGGAGCAAAAACTGAAGAGAAGAGATGATATGGATCACCCCTTGTCGGCCCTGGAGAAGATCTCCTGGCCTGAAGCTCAACTGCAGAATGTCCCCTCGTGGCTTCTGCCTGAGGCAGCGTCGTCGATGTTAGCCGAAGACTTCCGATCGTCCCCGAACTCGCAGATTCCACACACCCGAAATCAACCGAAATCCTAGGCTCCTCCCGATCGGCACCCCCGTTATAGTCTGCTCCTGTCGGGTTTGGGGTGGTGGGGTGATTAAAAAGATAAAGGACCACTTCTTCTCTCCTGAGCCCCTCCCAGTCCTCCGATGTTTGGATTCGTGGCTTATCAAAGGTAATTACTTAATATTTATAACTGCCTGTAATACAACAGTGTACACACACATATATATATATTTATCAGCATCCCGTTCAAACAGGGAGATCGTGGGTTAAATTCTGCAGTTTTTCTTTGCTTTTGAGTATTTGCCAGCATTGAGAGGTTTTATACGGCTGATTTCAGGGCGTGTGAGCAGCAGCGATCACAGGCATTTTCACGCAAAGCAGGACCAGTTGTTGTTTCACTTCACAAAGAGGAGGAAACCTTGGATTTCAGACAGGACATTTCATAGATATAATTTCCAAATAACTCAATAATACAAGAAAGGCTCACACAAGACATTAGTATACAGCTTAAAAGCAGCATCCCCTTCTCTTAGATTTGAATTACTTCATTAGGATAAAGTGATTCGATTAGTAAAATGAATTTTGGTTTTGGGCTTTAATGCAGGATTAAACATTTTCATGGATGTCTCCCCAGGCTGTAGTGTGTTATCACGTCGTGTGTTCGGGACATACCGCCTGACTATGGGGGTGTTTTCTGGTCCACCCTGGTGGAAAGAGTTACGCAATGCACTACGGCACACTTTAAAGCTGCTGACTAAGTATCTTATTTGTCACATGGAAGACTCATTAACAGCGGGAGTGCAACACTGACTGGCTCTCATCTTACCAATATTATATATGTATGTATGTGTATATATATATATATATATATATATATATATATATATATATATATATATATATATATATATATATATATATATATATATATATATATATATATATATATATATATATATATATATATGTGTGTTTGTGTGTGTGTGTATTTTTCCAATTAGCTGGTTTGATGGCGTTGAAAATATGGGAACCATCCCATCCTCAGTCTTCATTCCCTCCATCTTCCATCCCCAACATGCGGCTCAGGGCTCACTGAGCTGCACCAGCTGCTCCTCCTGATGAATGAATGAAGGGAGGAAGGAAAAGGTTTGTGGGGGTGCAGGAGCGAGCAGGGACCCATTCGCTGGTCCATACATGGTGGACTGAGAAAAGGCATGAGTCAGGGACTAACTGCTTGACCATAACCACATGATGAGAGGAAAACTAATGCACGGGTTAGAACTGAAGTATTGATCAGTGCTCATTAATTACTCAGTATAGCGTTCCAGGAGACTAAAGATGAAACTACGATATTATCTTCTTCTTCTGTCGGGTTCTCCTTCAGGGATCACCTGTTTTCTTCTTTTTCTCTCTTCTGCCTCTTCCTCCGTTACACCAACCAACTACATATCGTATTTCACCACATCCAGGAATCCCCTCTCTGGTGTTCCCTCGTTCCTCCTGCCAGGCACCTGCATCTCCAGCATCCTTCTGTATATGTATTCACCATCCTCCCACTTCACAAACCCAAACCGTCTCCATCCACTGTCTTGCTCCATCTCCAAGCAGCTGACCCTGGCTGTTCCTCTGATGTGCTCGTATCCATCCTTGTCAGTCCCAAATTGAATCCTGACATCATTAACACCTCCATCACTGCTTCCTGTTTCACGTTGCTGTCTTGTAAACCCTTCCTGTCCTTCTTGCAGCTCCTCTTCTATCACAGACAGCTCCAGACGCTTCTCTCCATCCTGTCTTCACTCTTTTCTTCACCTCTTTTCTCCACACTCCCCTTTACTCTGCACAGTGGAGCCAGCGTATCTAAACTTCTGACCCTCTTCACCTGTTTCTCACATCTTTTCTGTTCTGCCTCCCTGAAACCTTCACTCATCTTCTCTCTAGAAGCAGTAAAACGGTAAATAATTATGACTGTTTCTTAAGTACTGAAGAGTTTGCTACTAATTTTGTTTTCCAGCGGTTTTCAGAGCTCATCATGAACCACTCATGAAGACAGAGATCAATACATCTGATTCACAAATGAATGAGTCATAAATAAAGCAAATTATTATGTGATCTGCTGAGGTTTATGGACTTTGATGTACAGTTTCTTTGTCTTCTGGTATTGTTAGTTTATTGGTGAGTTTCTTACGTTCCCTGCAGTCAGTTCAGGCTGTTTCCCTGATCCGTGCTCTGGTTTGCTTCATTTATATTTTATTTTATAATGTGTTTTTCTTCATCGCCAGTTCTGCAGCTTTGTTTCTTTCTCAGCGATTTCTTTCCTTGCCGTCTGTTTCTTGCCTCTGCTCTTATTTTTAGATATTTGTTTATGACCTTTTCTAGCAGCACCTTGCATTGTTTTGTTCTATGACGTTTATGACATTTATGTTTTTTATTTTAGCACCATCCTGCCTGCCTGTGAATCTGCATCTTGATCCCTCCCCTCTGCAGACTCTGTTCTTGTAACTCAGCCTTGAGCAGCACCTGGTCCTCTGTGAAGAACGTATTTATGAATCATCAGTCATTAAGTCGCCCCTGATTGGCTGCTTATGTGACTAAACCGATTGGGAGGCCCTAACTGCGAAATATTACTCTTCTGATTGCCAAAACAGTACATTTCAATGTTTAATTACGTAATTCTAAATTATATTTGTGCGTTTAAAAAGTAACAAGGATTGCCTCAGAGTTGTAAATGCTTGTGAGCATCTTTGAGATCGAAGTCAACCGACGCTCTCACAGTCGGACTAACACACCGAGATGATTAAGTTCAACTGTGTGAAAAGAGAAACCCCCTGAGAGCCTCCACGTCGTCCGACTGCACAGCATGTGGGTGATGACTTACTCCAACCCTGATTAATCTAAAAATAGGCAAACGAAGAGACCGGCTTTCCTCACTTTCCAGTTTTAGTCATTTTAGCCTGGTTGTGATGAAAACTAATGTTACCTGATAAAATCTGTTTAAAAGTGCTGCTACCAGGATGACGTTCGAGCGGTGGAGGAGCAGAGAGTTGAGACAGGATGATACTGTAACTGAGGAGGCTGGAGGAGATGCTCCAATGCTGGTGCATGTGTGGGAGGGATGGATGGATGCAGGAGAAACGGCTCTTTAAGCCGTCAGTCAGGATGAGTGAGATCAGCCAGGAAGACGTAAAGCTCACACCTCTCACAGGAAGAAGCTACCGGTCGGTCACGGACACTTCAGTTTACTCTGCCTGGTGCAGATCAATGAATGTGATGGGAAATAACAGGAAACAGGAGAAAAGAGCCCCCATCTAGAAGTCAGACTTATAAGATGGTCATCAAGGCCTCAGATGAAGGAGAGCGGTTACATGTGAGCCACAGATTCTCATCCAGGAGAGCCAAAGCTGATACAGGAACCTTACGAAAATGCTCAGCTTGTGCCCATCTGCACAAGGAGACGTCTCGCTCTCATAGGATGTATTATTCTGACTGTCGAACAATTAAACATGTTTCATGCCTTTTCAGCTCCTCAGCACGACACTCAGAGCTGTAATTTGAAAGCTGCTCCAGAGGCCGAGGACCGGCAGACCAGCCAAGATGATTGTTGCTCCTGGGGCGACCGCTCATGTGCAGCAGGAACTAAATGGCCCTTTTCGCTCTGTCTTTTCTTTTTTTTTGTATTAACACTTTAAACCTTCATCAAGAAAGCTGCCTGCAGTTCACAGTTATTTTCTTCATTTCCCTCTTATAGTTTATTTTAAACCTCCCCAATAGATGCAGGAACCTGAGACCCTGTTTTTGTGTTTTGCTCAAGAAATAATTAGGATATTGTATTTATACAGTATCTATCCAACTTTTTCAAAGTGTTTAAGTTCCTCTTGAAGATCCAGTAAGTTTTAAAAACTTGTTTTCACTCGGCTGTTTAGTCCAGGTTTTTGAAGTCAGCAGCGCTGCCTGGTATTATATTTTCTGTTCATTCACAAGGTGAAAAGTTCAGTATTACAATACGAGCTTGGATTAGAGCTGCTGCTTCTCCGTGTCTAGAGGAGTCATTTAAGATGGGTTTAGATGGTTCGGATGCCTCCTGGATGTCTCCCTGGGCAGGGAGGAGCTGTCTCAGCTGACCTGAAAATAATCACAATAAAGGGTCAGACAGGGTCTTGCTTGCTGTTTTATGATGATTACCTGACTGTAGAGTTCTTGTTGTCGGTCATTTGGGTTGTTAAAATGTTTCTTTCAAGGCAGAAGTTTGCATAAAATTTGATAGAATTTTTTTCAACTTTCCTTTAAACTGTTTAACTTTCAAAAGATTTCGAGCTGCTCTCTAAAAGCTTCTCACGGTATCTTGCAGGATTTTGGTCAGTTCCTGACAGAACAGGTGGATCTGAGTCACCTTTGTATCGATCAGACATTTTTTGAATACCTAAGGTCCGAAATTTTAGATAACTTTTCTTTTTTTTTTGTTCTTTATCAACTAGCAGCTCATTTGCAGCTATGCTTTGGGTCATTGTCCATCTGAAAGACTCCAGTCCGGTCCAGAGAAAAGAGTCTTTTCCTAAGCTGTTTGTGAAGATCTGGTTGCAGCTGTCGTTACATTGCTCTGTCAGCACTGCAGCATTGTTTGACAAGACAGCAGAAATCACCAGAACATTGTCTCACGAGAACAGCTCCTGCAAACACAACCATGAGGTCAGAAGTGACGGAACTCTCATCCAAAAGTCAGACAACAAATCCAGTCATGAAATTTCTTTGCTCCTAAATATGCCACAGTCAACTGTCTGCTGTATTATAAGAACATGGACGTGTTTGGGAACGACAGCAACTCAGCCACAAAGTGGTAGGCCACGTAAACTGACGGGGCGGGGTCAGAGGTCTTGCTGAGGAGCATAGCGTGAAGAGGTTGCAGAGTCAATCACTGCAGACCTCCACACTTCATTTGGCCTTCAGATTAACTCTAGATCAGTGCCCAGAGAGCTTCATGGATGGGTTTCCATGGCTGAGCAGCTGCATCGAAGCCATATATCACCAAGTGGAATGCAGCAGTGTAAATCACTGATGCAGTGGTGTAAAACACTGGTGCAGCAGTGTAAAACACTGATGCAGTGGTGTAAAACACTGATGCAGTGGTGTAAAGCACTGATGCAGCGGTGTAAAACACTGATGCAGTGGTGTAAAGCACTGATGCAGTGGTGTAAAACACTGATGCAGCGGTGTAAAGCACTGATGCAGCGGTGTAAAGCACTGATGCAGCGGCGTAAAGCACTGATGCAGCGGTGTAAAGCACTGATGCAGCGGTGTAAAACACTGATGCAGCTGTGTAAAGCACTGATGCAGTGGTGTAAAGGACTGATGCAGTGGTGTAAAACTCTGATGCAGTGGTGTAAAACTCTGATGCAGTGGTGTAAAACACTGATGCAGTGGTGTAAAACACTGCTGCAGCGGTGTAAAGCACTGATGCAGCGGTGTAAAACTCTGATGCAGTGGTGTAAAACACTGATGCAGTGGTGTAAAGCAGTGATGCTGTGGTGTAAAGCACTGATGCAGTGGTGTAAAACACTGATGCAGTGGTGTAAAGCACTGATGCAGTGGTGTAAAACACTGATGCAGCGGTGTAAAGCACTGATGCAGTGGTGTAAAAGTCTGATGCAGTGGTGTAAAACACTGATGCAGTGGTGTAAAGCACTGATGCAGTGGTGTAAAACACTGATGCAGTGGTGTAAAGCACTGATGCAGTGGTGTAAAGCACTGATGCAGTGGTGTAAAACACTGATGCTGTGGTGTAAAACTCTGATGCAGAGGTGTAAAACACTGATGCTGTGGTGTAAAGGACTGATGCAGTGGTGTAAAACTCTGATGCAGAGGTGTAAAGCACTGATGCTGTGGTGTAAAACACTGATGCTGTGGTGTAAAGGACTGATGCAGTGGTGTAAAGGACTGATGCAGCGGTGCAAAGCACTGATGCTGTGGTGTAAAACACTGATGCTGTGGTGTAAAGGACTGATGCAGTGGTGTAAAACACTGATGCTGTGGTGTAAAACACTGATGCTGTGGTGTAAAGGACTGATGCAGTGGTGTAAAGCACTGATGCAGTGGTGTAAAGCACTGATGCTGTGGTGTAAAACACTGATGCTGTGGTGTAAAGGACTGATGCAGTGGTGTAAAGCACTGATGCAGTGGTGTAAAACACTGATGCTGTGGTGTAAAGGACTGATGCAGTGGTGTAAAGGACTGATGCAGTGGTGTAAAACACTGATGCTGTGGTGTAAAGCACTGATGCAGTGGTGTAAAACACTGATGCTGTGGTGTAAAGGACTGATGCAGCGGTGCAAAGCACTGATGCAGTGGTGTAAAGCACTGATGCAGTGGTGTAAAGGACTGATGCAGTGGTGTAAAGGACTGATGCAGTGGTGTAAAGGACTGATGCAGTGGTGTAAAGCACTGATGCAGTGGTGTAAAACACTGATGCTGTGGTGTAAAGGACTGATGCAGCGGTGCAAAGCACTGATGCAGTGGTGTAAAGCACTGATGCAGTGGTGTAAAGCACTGATGCAGTGGTGTAAAGGACTGATGCAGTGGTGTAAAGGACTGATGCAGCGGTGCAAAGCACTGATGCAGTGGTGTAAAGGACGGATGCAGTGGTGTAAAGCACTGATGCAGTGGTGTAAAGCACTGATGCAGTGGTGTAAAACACTGATGCTGTGGTGTAAAGGACTGATGCAGCGGTGCAAAGCACTGATGCAGTGGTGTAAAGGACTGATGCAGTGGTGTAAAGGACTGATGCAGTGGTGTAAAGCACTGATGCAGTGGTGTAAAGGACGCTGCCAGTGGACTCTAGAGCAGTGGAGACCCGTTCTCTGGAGGGACGAATGGCACTTCTCCATCTGGAAATCTGATGGATGAGTCTGGGTTTGGTGGTTGCCAGGACAACGGTACTTGTCTTACTGCATTGTGCCAAGTGTAAAGTTTGGTGGAGGGGGGATTATGGTGTGGGATTGTTTTCAAGAGCTGGGCTTGGACCCTTAGTTCCAGTGAAAGGAACTCTGGATGCTTCAGCATACCAAGAACTTTTGGACAATTCCAGCTTCCAACTTTGTAGGAACAGTTTGGAGCTGGACCCTTCCTCTTCCAACATGACTGTGCACCAGTGGTCAAAGCAGGTCTATAAAGACCTGGATGACAGAGTCTGGTGAGGATGAAGTTGACTGGCCTGCACAGAGTCCTGACCTCAACCCGACAGAACACCTTTGGGATGAATCAGAGCCGAGACTGAGAGCCAGACCTTCTGGTCCAACATCAGTGTGACCTCACAAATGTGCTTCTGGAAGAATGGTCACAAATATAATACAACATAAACACTCCTAAACCTTGTGGACAGCCTTCCCAGAAGAGTTGAAGCTGTTATAGCTGCAAAGTCTGGACCGACATAGTGAATGTTTTGTTCTGGTCTAGTTTGACCTCTGAAAGGACTGTTTCCACTAGCAGGGATCAGAATACTTTAAAAATTATCTGTTGTACTTTTTATCCAGTTCTTCTCTTTCCAACTGTGTCGTTGTCTCTCCCTTCATCGATCCTCTCACGATCCCACCTTCACAACTGTGCTGCTGCTTCGGTGCAGCAGCACTGAATGGTCGTTCTTTTCACCCCTATTGGCTCGTGTCCATCTTTTTACTTCACAGTGTTGCATGAAAATGCCTCCATCTGTGAGTCTTTTTCATTCACTTACTGTCATTTTTTTGTCCTTTCTCCCGTGCTGCGGTCAGTTTGTGATGATGTGCTGCGAGTAGATTATCTGGTCTCACCGCAGGAAAGGATTTCACCACCAGATGTCTTCGTTTTGCACCTGCAAACCTTGAACACTTTTTAAGAGTGAAGATTAGATAAACATGATTTAACCTCGCAGCTATAAAACAATTGAAACTATGGACCTTTTCACTACAGAGAGTTGGGTCACAGTATTAATCTGAAGAGCCAATTTGTGAAATGTTCTGTGCTCAGCTCCAGGACAGATTGAAGTTGACGTGCTTCCACCGCACAGGGGACTGAACCCAATTAAGCAGTACACTTCAGTTTTACAAATTAATCTTGTCAAATGAAAAGACCCCCCTCTGATTTATTCATGGCAAAGTTCTCATTTTTTGGAGAACCATGATGATGCTATAAAAACCTGTATTTGTTGTCTGAGGGTTTTTATATTTGCAGAAACTGACAATTCGAGATGAACGTGATCGGAGCTGCGGTGCTCAGCGCCCTGCTCTGCACCGGTAAGCACAAACAAAATCAGTCACTTGGGAGAGGGTTCACATAAATGAATTTATTTGTTTAAACATAATTACTTGCAAGAATTGTGCAAGAGCCACTCCAAAGAAGCAAAATTATGTCGTTATTATTGGATTTACTGTTATTTTCTTTTTTTCTTTTGCAATTCATTTTTTTTTTCACTTCTGGACATCTTTTAAAATTTTTTTTTAACATTTCTAAAGTTTTTCAGCGTATTGGAGATGTTTGCATTATTTTTTATTTAACTTTTTCTTGTCTTTCACAGTTGTGTCAGCATCTTCGAAAGGTAAATCTGCATCCGTGCTTGTATGTAAACCGCTGAGTAAGAATGCTTTCTCGAGGGTTAACAGGTTATTGCTCTTGGCAGTGAACGAGGAAAAAAAAACAGCCTTCTTTGGTGAGGACGTTCACTTCGACGTCTTATCCGGGAACGATGCTGAAGTCGTGTTCAAACCCAGGACCAATCGCTCCCACGAGGTGCCCCTGATGCAGGCGGGCCGGGTGGTGAACGGCTCGAAGGCGCAGCTCAAGTTTCCCGGCTTCCTGGTGCTGATGGATGTGCAGGAGGAGGACGAGGGCGTGTACGTCGTCAGAAGGAACTCCAGTGTGGTCAAGCGCGTCATCCTGACAGTCAGGGGTGAGCTGGAAACGCGGCAAAGCTTAACGTGATTCTGTGAAGTCCCATAAACAGCCGTGCAGACACTTCAAGATTTAAGCTGTTTCTGGAATTCCGGAGATTTATGTTTAGGAAATGTAGGAAGTGCTGATAAAACTCATATAGAGCTGAACCCCGTCCTGTTTTTTTTTGTTGTTAATTTTGTCAACCAGACTGCGCGTTGGAGCAGATGGTAAAATATGGAGAAACCTACGTCATCCACCTCAAGAACACCCAAGGCCCCATCACGCTGGAGTTCAGGTGGTGATCCATATCGTCTCATGATATTTAGGAAGATTTTCCTTGTTGGCTTCAGTAACGTCTCTTCTCTCCTTGATTGTTCTGGTTTAGGCCCGCTCTGGTCAAAATCAACGGAACGGCTGTTCAGCACACCTCCGAACCGCCACCGGTGGTGCTGTACAACACGACAGCGGTGTTGGGAGAAGACTACGTGGGGCGTCTCATCGTGTCAGAGAAGCAGGTGACTCTGCACTCGGTCAGGATGATGGACGAGGGGAGCTTCACCGTGCTGGACCGTGGAGGCCACGTCAAGATGAGGAGCTGTCTGAACGTCAGAGGTGGGAAGACTTCTGAGCTCTTAAGTGCGGTCCTGCTGTCCGTTTACCGTCTGAATAGTTGAGACGTGAGAAGAGTCAGGTTGTCCTCACAGTTTCCTACTCTTCTTCTTGGAATCTTGGAATATGTTTGTGCCATCAAGGAAGAAATAAACCCGTTGATGGGACAACCGCTGTACATTCAGTTAGTCATCTGATCTCATGTGTTTTGGCATATAGCATTATTGAACTGAGATCTGATCGAGTGAATCAGATCATAATACTGCCCCCACAGGTTGTACGTCTGCTGTAAACATATCTACATACATCTGTTAGTTACTGCCTTCTTTTTCCATCTAGATCATCAGAATTTTCTGCACCTCATCAATGGCGAAAACCTGAAGATGAAGCTTTACCAGCCATATTCCAACGTCAACATCGTCTACAGGTCCATGTCAGACAGCCAGGACCGGCTCATTGTGAATCAGGGCGTCCTGGTGACCCCGCAGGACCCTCAGCTAGAGGGCAGGGTGTTTGTGGAGGGCTCAGAGCTCATCATGAAGAAGGTTAACATGGCTGACGCCGGCGTCTTCAAAGTGACGGACCTGGCGGGATTTACTGTGGCTCATGTACACATAGCCATAGAAAGTAAGGAAAAAAAAAGGATGCTGCAATAAGTATCTTGCTGTATTTCATTCTGCTGCATGTTTTAAAGCATCACTTTGTCAGTACAACACAAAGTAAAGACCATTTATCTGTTTGGGTGCATTGTGGTGCAACGACACCTGTTGTTCAGTGGGTGGCAGATTCCAGTTCTGGGATCTTTGTGGGCTAATAAAGTGTGGATGATCGGAAATAGTGTCAGCTGACAGAAACATTGTGCAGAGTGATTGTGTTAAAACTGGATGCAAGTATCAGTGGATATACAAGTATGTGAGTAACTAAAGCAAACAATTCCTGAAGAAATTGTGTTGGGATTGCTGCTACTGTGCATCCTCAGACTCCTACTGACTGCGTGGCTGTACACCACCAAAGTTTATTTTTGCATACTGCAGATTGTGCCACTGCATACTACATGTTGGCCCAACCAGCAGTCCTACACACCGGTAGGGTGTGTGGTTTTGAAGACAACGGTTTGATGAGTGTCTAAACAGAGCTGACGGGAGAAGCTGCTGCTTGTTAAATGCTGTCAGCTGGGAGTTCTGATGGGGAGGTGACGTGCAACAGGCTGCTCAACTCAGACTTTAGAAAGTACTAAAACTCTGGCCCCTTTTGAAATGTCGTATTACACTACTTGTTTGTATTATACCAAAATGTAGTACAAAGTATGCAAAAAGCAAACATAAGAAACTTCTGGAGGTGTTCGGTCTTAGATTCATCATCGTAACATCGTCTTGGCACAAGTGCACGATGCTTTCTCAGTGCTGAGTCATGCAAAGAGCTGGAGAAATCTTTAAACTCCTTCTGATGAGCAAAGAAGTTCAACTAAGTGTGGAAATGCTGCTTAAAGAGCTGAGTCTTTAGCTTGCTTTTAAAAGTAGGTTCAGACCCTGCAGAGTCGACAGTCTGGGAGGTCAGTCCACCATCAGGAACAACAGGGGAAAAGAGTCTGGCTACTGACTTCACACCCCGTTGTGGTGGAGGCACCAGGCATCTTCACTGGCTGAGCGTAGCTGTCGAGAGGGAGTGTAGCTCTGGATGAAGGTTGGCAGGAGCCGTTTGGGTCATTCTTGGTGAGGCAGCGCTCTGCAGCTGGAAGCCAGCGCAGAGAGATCAGCAGTGGAGTGACATGGACCTTTGCTGTTAGACTCCTACTAACCTTTTAGCTCCACAGGACATTACTGCAAACACTATGCATGCAGAAGTATGAATATAAGTTAAAAACAGTTTTTCTTTTTTTTTATTGCACACTGAAATGTAATTCTGTTGCTTTGTTTCTTATATTTTGTGGAAAGAGAAAAGACAAATTTCACTTTTTCTTGTGAGAACAATTAAGGCATGTAGACTGAATGATGAACATGATGAACATTCACTTATATTTTCTAAGTTGTTAACAAGTGGTAAAAATGTTTTCTAGATCAGAACTGAAATGACACCGGAGCGAGAGACGGCGTCTGCTGTTGGGTGCAACATTCCCGTCGACTCTGAAGGCTCATTATTTGTTTCTTGTCCCCGTCTCCGTCAGAGTACAGGATGCCCGCCCTGACCGTGGCCATCCTCTCGCTGGTGGGGCTGATCGCCTTCATGTTGCTGGTGTGCCTGCTGTCCTGTCTCTACAAAGTGCACAAAAGGAACGAAAAAAACAAGAAGCTGACGCTCATCGCTCAGCAGGCGGGAAAGGGAGACGGCGAGGCTTTCAGACAGGTAACGGCCACCTTGGAAAAAATCAATTAAAAAATGGTGTGTTTCTTTGACAACGAGGAGCATAGAGAGATCAAGAGAAGACTGAAACCCGGGTTGGGGGGGTAATAAGCAGCTTGATAAGCTGTAGGAGTGAGGTTTGGGGCAGTTTGATGGTTTCAGAGCTGGAGGAGGGTCCTGCTTCTGCTCTAGGAGTCGAGATGTATGAAGGTCACCATCAAATCTGAAGGTTTAACAAATTGCTGGTCTGGAGTAGTCACGTGATTTTTAAACAATGGTAAAATTAAAAAGAAACTGCAACGGTGATTTGGAAGAGCTGACAGTTGACCTCGATCTTTCAATAGAAAGCAACTGGACCAATAAGTCTCATTACGAAACGTCAGGTACAGGAACTTATGGTTAAGTTATGACTAGCAGCGTCTCTCAGGTCATTTACAGGAATAAATCAGCTCATTTTGTCACCAAAACCCGTCGTAGGTGGGAGCCATTCTCATTTGCTTTTACTTATTTAGGGTTTTCGCTCGTTTGAACGAGCTATTCCCCTCCACTAAATGATCCTTGAGGGCGATTGAATCTGTGGACGAGTTGAACAGCCGCTGCAGGCGGTCGCCTCGGTCGCCTCGGTTGCCGTGGTCGCCGTAACCACACTGACTGCTTGGCAGAGATCCTACCAGCTGTTTGCAATGATGATGTGCTCACCCTGCTTCTGTGTGGCGAAAACCCGGCTGACAGTTTAAAACCTCTGTGTCTTTGAAGGCAACGTGTCACTGAGGTCACGTGAAGCCATTACAGACGTCGAGCTTTTAATAAACCCTCCACACACGAGAGAAATTGCTGTAATTAGTTGTAATGACGGAGCAGAAGTCGATCGCAGACCTAATGTGACGAGAAGTCGATGAATTAGCTGAAGCAGAGCTGGCACCACGACTTGAACAAACTGTCTCTGTAATCCCTGCAGACTTCAGGACTCGTATCGCCAGTCAGCTTTTATTCATAGATGTTTTATGTAACACAGGATTTAAGAACAACCATAACTGAAGGATTGTAAAATGAATGACCTTCTGAAAACCATGAAACATGCGGTTAAAAGCAGTGTCAGTGTTGTCTGCAGTCTCATTAACGAGCCAAATTTGTTTGATCAGGCCTCAGAACCGCTTTTCAGGAGGATAGACACAGATATTTTATATTTATTTGAATTGGACCGGCGCCACTTTGCGCCCTGCTGTTAATATTGTGAGTTGTTGAAAGCAACCAGTTTCACCTCACAGTTATGTCCTGCATCAAACTGCGTTTTAATAACAGCAAGTGTCTTATCACCTGCTGCGCTTATTTTTCAAAAATGTGTAAAACACGTCTTTCAGGTTCAAATGATAGACACTTCTTTCGTCCAATGAGCAGTGTAAGGCAAAAAAATACGCAAAAGCAAAGTTACAACGACAATAAGCCCCCGGGACTTTGCTTTTGCCGTTGTGTGTTTTAATTTGCCGTGATTTGCACTTCAGGGTCGCCGTGTGAAGCAGCACATCTTGTAACAGTGATCTTGTAGTACCACGTTTCCACACTAGAGGTAGACATTGTCTCTTACATCAGGGTGGCGCATGAACTTTGATATGTGGTATTGCTTCATAAACTTAAAATAGGGATTTTTTTTTAATTCCTCCACTTCAATGTTATTATCACAGACATCTTTGGCGTTTGGGCTTTTTTGTGTATTGCACTGAATGATAATGATTTGATGTTAGAAAGTGGTTTTCAAACAAATCTGCAAATGAAACATGTTTCTGAGCTCACCTTAAAAAGCACGTTAAAAAGCAAGTTTTGTGGGATGACAATCAGTTGAAAGTCAGTGAGAATACATGAGAATAATTTGAAATGCCTGAGCGTTGAAGTTTGTTAATGACGTGAAAGAGATGTAATATATGAAATGTCTTGCGGGATATTCCAGGATTAAACTCTTTAACTATTAAAACTATATAAACTATTTACTCTTTAGACATTTTCTCTGGCTCTGAGCGCTTTGCAAGGTTTAAATTGTGAGTGTCCAGTTCCGCTCTGTTTGCATTGTTTTCACATCTTCTTTCTGTCTTTCTCTCTGTTTGTGTTTTTATGGGCTTGCAGGTGGTCCACGAGGCTTACAGCAGATTTACCGAGGAGTCTCTGATGCAGTCTGTGTCTGATAAACCCTCGGAGTGCACAGAGGTCACCATCAAGGTAAAGGCTGGAACCAAGAGGTGTCAAAAATGACAACTTCTAAAATGTCAAAGAGATGCTTTGCAGACAACTGAAAAAGTCTGATTAAAGTCAGATCTTCCTCTCTGCCAGTTGAAGATGTTGAGCTCTGCTTACACATCTACAACATCTTCACCTCCACCACGTCCAGCTCTGCTCCCTGTCTCCTGTTAGGTGCTGCAGTCCCCGGACGAGGTGCTTTTCCACATGCAGATCGCTTATTTCGAACTTGTCCACAGTTACACTGATTGTTAAATGTGGTGGTGTATATTTATATCTTTATGGCGCTGACAAATCAAAGCTGTTATTTCACCAAGTCAAAAATCCAGTTATTAAATCATCAACCGGTGTTTGAACAAGGTTTTTGAACTTTGATAAAAGAATCACGCCAGCTTTAAT
This sequence comes from Xenentodon cancila, assembly GCA_014839995.1. NCBI lineage: Eukaryota > Metazoa > Chordata > Actinopteri > Beloniformes > Belonidae > Xenentodon > Xenentodon cancila. The sequence continues at coordinate 4,000,877 of CM026217.1, read as the reverse complement.
GGGTGAGAGGGACGTTTCGTCTTGAACCCTCACAGCGCTCAGTCTTTGTGACCGCTGTGAGGGTTAAGTGTGCCAATTAACAGCCAATAGTCAGAATAATCACCATCATCTTTGAGATTACTCAGAAGAAACGACAGTGCCAAGTGTAAATAAGCAATCAACCTCGTACAGCGCAGCCAACAATGGGTTAAAATTGTATAAAAGTCCTTTTATCAAACTGCAAAAAGAGCAAGAATAGCTGCTGGATTCATTATAATCTAGCTTTCGGGATCTGAGCTAAAAGCTTTTGGGCTCTTTCGTGATCTTTCTTATGCATTTTAATTTGAAAGTGTCTGGTCTTCGCCTCCGTTTGCCTCTTCCTCTCATTTACCGATTGTTTACAGCCGTTTGTCTTTAGGCTCTGTGTCTACATACCTACTGTCTTTTCCCATTTCCATCCTTCATCCGCTCTTCATCTGTCTCCGGCCTGCTTAGGAAAGTTAATTAATTAATTAAATGTTGCCTCAGATGAACAACACATGAGCTAAGTCATGTTGGAAGTGACTTCAGACTCCTAAATATTTGTATTTCCCTTATTCACCTTCATTAAAGTATGCTTTAATGTTTTTCTTTTTTTTGATATGTGAGTGATTTATGTTTTTAACTCATGTAAAACATATTCTCGTGAAGAAATCGGTGCTGGGTGCAGCAGAGTGGAAGGTAAATCTATAAAAATGCCACCAGGAGCAGGTACATTCATTATTCACGCTGCCTTCTCGGACCTGTTTTTTCTTTTCCTTCGCTTCCTTCGTCCTGCCCCTCACATGTTTCCTCTAATCTGTTTTTTCTGGCCCCCTCCTCCTCCTCTCTTGTCTCCTTACTTACCTTCTCTCCCCACTACTCATGCCCCCCCCCCCCCCCTCCCTCCCTCCGTCCCGGTCCTCCTGCAGGGCCTTGAGGTGTCCAAACCCGGCCGCTACCAGACTCTCTCCTCAGACAACTTCCTGGAGATGAGCGACTCTGGAGTTGAGTTCACCTCCTCGGCCCTCCCGCTGGACAGTGACACCGATGCTGCCGTGACCTATGCCTCCCACAAGCCCCTCCTCAACGCCATGTCCCCTCCTGCCGTGACTGAAGGCGTGCAGTCCGACAGCCTGGAAGCCACCGCTGTGCCCGACGGAGACCTCAGCGCCCTCCGGACCCCTGACTCCGTCATGAGCGCCAGCCCTGCCACCAATCCTCGCTCGCTTGCAGCCACTACTCCTGATGGCAGCCTGCACGGTGCTGCGTCGCCGGGAACAGCCTCCAGGGGCACCGCTGAGTCCGATTCAGCCAAGACAGAAGGCGGGGCTGATAGCGGAGAGAGGGAATAATCCGGGATAATCAGGAAATGTTTCAAATTCAAGCACTAGCAAGTCTTTTGTCACCACACTTGAAACATCACAGACAAAAATAATGATGCTTGGCTGCTCTGTGCAGCCCAAAAGTAAAAACACTCGCACAAAGCTCACAATATATAATTTAATGCACACTGCACAGAAAAGTCAAAAGCAAAAGAGCAACCTCGAGCTCTGGACAAAGCATAGTTGTGCATTTAAAATGCATGCATTTGAATTAAACACTAAAGAAACTATCATAGATCAGATGTAGAAAACAGTGCAGGTATTAGAGTAGACTGCATGCAAGCTTCAGAGGGTAACAGGAAAGGAGTGAGACCGTCTCAGAACTTAAACCACATCAATGATTTATCTACACTCAAAATATTCTCAGTGAAAAAAAGAAACGAGTATATCACAGGTGCTTCAGGTGACAGACAGAGTCAATATGCTCCGAGGCATCGCAGCAAGGCCACAAGCAGCATCGGCAGAGAGAATCTCGTGTTTCTGTTTCTGACGCTCACTGCGTTGGACAAACACTGCGATGACGGCGTTTCAACCTGCCCCACACTCTGTTATTACCATAGAGAGCATGTCGAGATACACTCCTTAATCTCAGACAAAACCGCTTGCTTCAGCACCCATTCATCCTACATCTTTGAGGGGTTATTTCTCTAAAAATGTGGGAATTAAGCTTGATTGAGTGGCACTACCCTTCCTCGAGTGGTGCCGTTTGTTTTCCTTTTTCAAATCTGCATCATTCAGAGTCTTCAGCTGAGGAAACCTGTCAAACCGTCCACGTCAACTCACTCTACAAGACAACGAACGCCTGAAAAAAAAAAAAAAAAAAACGCACCTGGAAACTGAAGAAGCTGTCTTAGTCTGGTTTTATTTTCCTCGCTTGGGAAATGATCTCTAGCTCCAGAAAGAGGAAAATAAAATGCCGCATTTCTGGGACTTTTTGAGAGGCTCTCGCGAGCGTAATTGGACTCCCTGTCTCCTTTGCAGATGAACCAATTCTCTAGAGTTACAAGAGACAGGACGGGGATGAAACTAAGTACAATTCGGGGAGCAGATAAATGACTTGCATGATTCAAAGCCTCCTATTTTCATCTTGGCTCCCATTCATCTGGCAGAACTCTGATCATTGTCGCCTAGTTGGTTTCCACTATGAGGTGACTGAAAATAGGTAGTTGGCTCGGTCTGTGAAAAGGACTGATGAAGCCAAATAAGTGATTATCAGAGATATTTGTGTGGAGAGGAGAGTGGTGGTGGAGATTAATTCAACCAACGATGTTAATCAGTGCGTGAAGAGTCCGTTCACTCTGTAAAGAACGGGAATGTAAAAATCAGTTGTCCATTAGCAGCATCAAAGGGATCATTATGACTTTTAACAATGCAATAAATTCAAGAGCATTTGAACAGGAACAACAATCACTAGATTAAGTTGTCATCATGCTGCCAGCTGCCTTTGACTGATTCGTTTTGTTTAGCTTTCCCATAATTCAGGATTCCTCCTCTCATATCCCTCACGACCCGTTTACATCTCATGTTACTGTTGCCAATCACATCTGTAACCGTACGGCAACCTCACGCTGAAGCGAGATGTCGGTCTGGAAATGTGAAGATCGAACTTGAGATCACTAAGACCCGGCTGCGCAGGCGTAGATATTACAGCCCAGTTTCACCACAGACAGGTTTACACATTTGTTACTCTATTGATTAATATTTAGGACAAATTGAGTGCTTATATTTTAACTTCCCCTTTATGTACTTCTTAAAATTTAATTCAATCAACTCAGTCAAACTCTCTGCAGTGTTTGTCTACTGCTTGTGGACGAACATCAATTTCACAACCTGGACTGTGTCTTTGTTGGATGTTTTTTTATTGTCTGGAAGCAAAAAGCACAAAATTTAGTATTCAGTCCTTTTTTTTTTATTACCCTTTATATATATATATATATATATATATATATATATATATATATATATATATATATATATATATATATATATATATATATATATATATATATATATATATATATATATATATATATATATATGTGATTATATCTATGACTTTCTTTTTATATTTATATTTACTTATTTATTTCTTAATTACCGTCCAGGGATATCTTGGCTTAATATTCACACTGAAAGGAAAAGAGTAAAGGTCCTAAAATTGACTATGTCTGTCTGTACACGTTAGACCAAGGAACAAATGGTGAAAAGTGGATTTTTAAATAAATATTAAGCAATATTACTGATAAAAGCACCGAGGCATCACTTGCACTGACATGTCAGTAATTGGATGTAGCACATCTAAGCAAAGGCCACTCTTAGTTATCTGTTTTTTACTCTTGTAAATACTATTATATATGATCTGCATGAAGTGGAAATACATATTCATTAATGCAAAGTATATGCAAGATGTTTTTTTTACAATGAAATTGCTGCATTGATCCTTTAAGCATGAGTCTGCTTCATGTCATTTGTACACGTCTGGGTTGCTGCGATGTGTGAAATCCTTTCATCAAAGCTCGCCTCGGCAGTGATGAAGCTGCCTGTTGCTGCAGGGCCCTCTGACGCATCAGCAGTGCTGCTGATGCAAGCATATATGTACTGTGCGACTTGGATTCTGCCTCCAAGGCTGGGCCAGAAAAGTAGGACCTGGAACTGACTGCAGAAATCCAGCGCTTAACACACTTCACAGATGCAAAAGCTCCACGGCTGGAGGATAAAATCCCAAACAGTTTCACTGTAAGCTGAAGGATAAGTAGGTGGAAGGGAAGACCTTTTATGGTTTACTCGCTGGAACGATGTTCTGGCTTGGTCGGAACTACTTTTTTTTTTTTTTTTTTTTGCACGATCAGTTAAATCAATTTTCCTACAAAAAAAACATGTGAATCAAGAAAAAACCCTCCATGAACACCAAATGACTGACATGCATCGTGCATATTCTTCTGCTCCGTCTGCACGACTTTCAGGGTTTTACATTTCAGTGGGATTGTTTTGGTCGTATCTCCTCCACAGTTTTGTTATCTTGGAAGGATTTTACTCAACACTCATTAAGTGATGTTTTCTGTTTTAGCACAAGATGGGATGTTTTCCTAAACTTAACCTAACAGGTTTTTGACCCTTAAACCTAAACAGTCTTTGATGGCTAAACCTAACCTAGGGCAGGTGAAAAGTTGAAACCAAAACCTTTCAAACTAGAATGTCAGCATGCCATTTCTGACACATTTCACGTGCCATTGTTTGACTTTTTTCCTCTCTTTTGCATGTCATTTTTAATTTTTAAATTGCACATAAATAATGATAAGGGTTAAAGTTCTGAGAAGATAATAATAATATTATTATTGTGTATTGCTTGTTTAACAATGCACTGTATTGACATGACATTTGACTTGTGTTATTATTTGATATTCTTTTATGACTTTTATGCCTGCATTCCCATGATTTATTTGTTTACAAGCAGATAAGAACTAAAACGGGGAAGTAAAGTTTAAAGTAAGTTGGACATGTCATAAACACCGAGTGATGCAGCTTAGGAGTTGTGAGGTGGCACCTTGAATCAAGATCCTCCCTGTTTTCAGCAGTTCAACTAAAGAACACACAAATCTCAGTGCTAATTAGGTGCATAGTTATTGTTTTCATGGCATTTGTTTCTTATTGCACAGTTCTTCCTGTTCAGAGCCGAAAAGAAACAACAAACAGCAAAAGTCACTGCAAATCCAGCAGTTAAGAAAGGGGATGTCGTCCTCTTCTCCCCTTTCCCTTTTGTTGGATATTGGATCTGTTTTTATTTATAAGCGTGGAAATCTCCATACATTTTTACTGAATTATAGCTTTCTTGTGTAAAAATTATGCATTTATTCCCAAACAAACATGACGAATCCTTTTCTTGAGGGAACATTCTGGGCTTTGTGAGCTGAAAGGGAGGCGAGACGCCTTTGGATCTCAGCATTTACCTTCCAACGTTAAATGGCATCAAAGGTAAAGGCAAGCCGATGAAAGCTTTTAAAAAAAGAACCCATTTTCTGTCATTTGCCCTCACTCTTATGTTTCATTATGTATCCGAGCAGTAGGGTTAACTGGGGTTAAAAAATATTCTTTCATTTCTTGCAGTCTCTCAGTCTTTTGTTAATCTACAGTCCTCTGCAATGCCAAAGAATAATGAAAAACTCGATCTGTGCTGTGTGGCAACATCCCCAATCAGCACTGGACTTTTGATTTACCCTCTAACGCCAGATGTATCATGCTTGGTACATGCATTTATGAGACTTTGTACCCTCCCTTTAATCACAAAAGAATACAACCAAAAAATTATTAAAAAAACAAAACAAAATAAAAAATACATACATTTCCCTAATGTATACATAATGATAAGGAACATAATTATTTAGAAATTGTATTCATTCCAATATATAATTGGTTCCAATATATCATTAACACTTTTTTGTGATATTTGTCAGGGTTTAAAGGGTTTACACAAAATTGTTGTTAGTCAACAGGAGTTCCTGTGTCTGAGATCAATTCAAATCAAATTGTTCCCGTTTAATTCAGCTGCTTTTGTGACCGAGTCTGCATCAGGTCATCAGAGAAACCAGCTGAAAACCTCTCGTCCCCGTGGCACTAAAAGAGCGGCGTGTTTTATAGCAGGCACATTTTCCTGCGAATGGCGAGCAGCAGCCTGACTCCAGGCTACTCCTCTGGATTATTTACAGATGCTTGGAAGTTGTTTTGCAGTCGCACAGCCGTCCTCATCACGACACTCCGGCACCAGAGAATGTTTTTATACAAGTCAGGGAAAACAAAGACATTATTACTGGTAAAATGATGTTTAAAAAAAAAAAAAAAACTCCTCTGGAAATTTTTTAGCATAGTATTAAGCACCAAAAATCCATTTGTGTCATGTTTCGTGTGCCTACGTACCCTGATATAACCTGCACCTGCTGTCCCACGGTACGAACCCAGACTAGTTGCAGCATGCTGACCCGTAGAGCGCTTGTGCGACCTGACAGCAATTAAAGACGATAAGTGATGCACTTTCCTGTACAGCCAACCGCCTGATTCCTGATCGCTGGCTTCCCATGGTCCTCGCTCTTTTATGTGTATTTATTGTTCAGTGAGATGAACGATGAATATATATATAAAGCATAAAAACATAAGCCACCAGGTTGGATTTCACTTATTTAACTGCTTTTTTCAGTCACGAGGAGTATTGTCACTGTCAATATTACCGTAACTACTTTGAGAAACAGATATTTATAATTTTTTATTATGTTTTATTTTGTTTTTGAAGCAGGAATAGTTTTTCAACTTGATGTTAATATTATAGTACACTAACATACTTTTTTTTTACTATTACAGGGAGACTGATCTTGTTGTTTGCTTTTCTACATGAAAGATTTTTGACATTTTTCACATGTTCTTGCTTATCTAACAATTCACATCTAATTTTTATTTTCAAAGCTACGTAATTATTGACTTTTACAATACTTCGGGATCCTTCCATGTAAAAAAACTAAAAGAATAAAAAAGCTTTGTTTGTTTTGCTTGAAGAGAACATCACTTCTTACTTAGCCGTCGATGCGACACCTTTTGGCTTCCTGCACAGACTTTTGTAACATTTCTCTTTTTTCTGGATTGAATGACAAATTCCCAATAAACGAATTTCCAACAGAGAGTAAATCGAAAAGGTTTATTTGTGTGTCGCTGCTTAATTTCCACTTTGCACATTCAAACGCTTCTATTTGAGCTTCAATAGAGGATTAGCAAGTGTTTTTAACACACAGCAGGGGCTTTAATAGTTATTCTGTAAACAAGACACAAAGAGCCTCTTCTGACCCAAACTTTCTGCTCCGCTGCTGTTTCTGATGCACTCAAAGGATAAGAAAGCATAGCTTGTTAAAATGCGCTCCAGTGAAATGTGCTTCATGCGTTTCGGAGTGATGCTGCTGCTAAAAGGCTTCGCTGCTTCATAGATTGTTTTAGCCAGACAGGGGCTCTGATTCAGTCTTGACGGAAGAAGTTCTTCAAAGATTTTCATCCTACTTGCTCATAGTGATTATGAAAAGTAGACAAGGTAATTTGACAACTGTATTACAATTAAAGAGCCCCCTGCTTTTCCTTTCAGGAGTTGCCATGGTGACTAATTTGTTTATTTCAAACCCTGTCCTCTGCATCTTTCTTTGTCATAGCAACCAACTCTCAGCACATCTAAAAGTCTTGGCTTCGTATTTTATTTTTCTTTGTCTCCTGTCTGGAAGCTCCATTTCAAGCATCCTTCATCATGCTCACTCTTCCTCCTCTTTCTTTGGCCAAACCATCTCAATTTAGTCTGGCTGTTCTTCGACGTGCTTACATCTCCACTGCACTAAGGTTACTTCATTTTTTTCCACCTGCTTCCTGCCCTCATTATAGAAACCACATGTCCTTCAAAGGTACAGTTTGATAAAATTACATCCTGATGCATTTGTTATATTCTGTTAAGATGAAGGTAGCCAGCACTTGTTTTTTTTTTTTTAATTTTATTTAAGTAAATTTGGAGTTGGCTTCCAAAAAGACACTCCAGGAGCATTAAATTTGACTAAAACCTGACCATTGGACATGTTTTTTACTGAGAATCCTGGTTACGAAGAAATGTATACAACTTGCACACTGTGAATCTCTGTTTGTTCAAACACAGTTAACGCGACACATTACATTATATATATATATATATATATATATATATATATCAGAATCCGAATGGCTTTATTGCCAAAGTGTCAAACAAGTCCACAGATTAGGAATTCGTTCTGATGTAATGGTGCAAACATAATCAAATGAAATGGGAAAAAATAAAAATAATTAGGACAGCATGCAGGATTAAAATTTGATGAATAAAAAAAATATACTAGGTGCTTAAATATACACATGTGCAAAAAAGTAACAAGGTCATAGGGCGGCTGCGCTGCGTCAAAGTTATTTACTATTGTAAACAAGAAGAAGCTCTTCTTGTGCTGGGAGCTTCTGGTCCAGATGGACCGTGGCCTCCTGCCTGAGGGGAGGGGGTCCAGCAGACTGTGTCCAGGGTGAGGAGGGTCTAAAGTCCTGGAGGTGTACGGGTCCTCCTCAGCCACACAATGTGCTGCAGTCTGCGTCTGTTCCTGCTGGTGGCCCCAGTGTACTACACACATCTATCTATCTATCTATCTATCTATCTATCTATCTATCTATCTATCTATCTATCTATCTATCTATCTATCTATCTATCTATCTATCTATCTATCTATCTATCTATCTAGTTTGATTACATCTGGTAACGTGCTTAAGCTGATTAATTGATTTGATTCTTTTATATTTACTCTAATCGTGTTAATTCAGTTTGATAATTGAACGTTTTTTGCAGCCTTTTTACTGTGGATTTTGTTGTCATATATCCTACTAAATTTAGGATTCAGTCAGGTGCAAAAAGGTACACCCTCTTCCAATTATAAGGCTTAATATTTAACTGAATTTTTTTGGATTAAACAAAAAACTGTTTTATTTATATTGCACATATTTACAAAGTGGCCCTGTGACGTGTCCAGGTGGGCCCGCTGGGACAGGCTCCGCAGTCCCCGTGACCCTGTACAGGGTTAAAACGGATGGATATGTAAAAAGTGCGTTTTTGCTGTTAAAGTTGAGTGTAAATGTAATAATTGTTCTTTAACTCACTCCCGTCGCTTCAGGCGGTTCAGGCCGCCTTGGCTCTCAGCCATTTGGGGCAGCGCAGGAAGTGACGTGGTTTCTAGCGCACGGAAGCCCCCAGACTGGCGCGCCAAATTTCAAAGGACTTCCTCCCGGGAGGAAGAAAGAGGCGATCCGGGACCAGCGAGCCGGGACCAGCGGGGCAGGCTGCCCGTCAAAAGTACCGACCGTGGTCGTCGTTGTAAGTGGCACACCGACTCTCCCCGTCCGTAGGCGGAATCCAACTTCCGACCGACGAGCCGCGATCCGGACCAGCGAGCCGGGACGAGGCTGCCGCCGCACCGCTGCGACCTCTGGCTTTAGTCGCCCCACACTTGGTAAAAATGCGGATTTCTCGAGACCCGATGCCTTTTTGGGTATCAAGGCGTTGTTTTGACCCCCAAAGCGCTCATAACCTGTCGTGGTAATTGTGTTTTGCTTTGTGTCCTGATCCCACGATCTGGCAGCAGAAACACGAGTGAAGCTGCTCGAAGTTGAGGAAGTTTGTGCTTTTGCTCCAGATTTATCGCAGACATTTATGCTGTATGTCTCTGTGTCTCCTAAATGTTTTCCTCAGCAGGGATACAAAGCGAGCATTCCCGAGTCTGATGATCGTTTCTTTCCTCCTTGTTTTCCTGCAGATCAGCTGTGACGTCCTGTCGGGTTCCCACCTGTGACCCGCTGAAGTCGGTGACTTTAATGTCACACACGCAAAACTACAGACGCACCTTTTCAAACCTGAACTGATTAAATGCCGGTGTGAAAACCACAGCTGCCAGGTGTCCAGCAGGTCTCCCCGGTTGCAGCTGTGACGTCTGGGCTCCTCTACAGCAGAGGTGCAGCAACACCTGCTGTCCGAGCTTCCCTTTATGCCCAGACACAGTCCGGCCCCGCGGGGGTTTCTTTTCTCTGACTGGAGGTTTTTAAAGAAGCTCATTAACAGAGTTCAGCACCTTCCACAGGCCTGTAAATCCTCATTAATAATTCATAAATGCGCAGGGAGACACCGGCTCTCATACTGGGAGGAGCACCTGTTGCTGACAGCTGCTGCAGTTGGCAGTGACCTCACTCACTCACTCACTCACTCACTCACTCACTCACTCACTCACTCACTCACTCACTCACTCACTCAATCAGTTTTATGTTTTTACATCGCAGATTGGCTTTATGTCAGCTGTGAGCAATCTTTGGTCAAACACTTTCAGTTTAGCGAGCTGAATATGAAAATGGATCACAGCCTGTTGTAGTCCAGGGCCGGTCATAGATCAGGTGGAGGAGGGGGGGGCTTGGTGGTTGCTGACGAACGGGGCCCTCAGCCATGCTGTCCGGGGCGCAGCCGTGCTTCCAGCTGCTTCGGATCGGCCTGTCCACGGGGGACTCCGCGCGGGACCTGTACACCTTCAGGCCCACGCTGAGCCACTCCGTGTTCCGCCTGGGTCGAGCGGCGGAGCTGTGTGACGTGACGCTGGACTCGAGCTCGGTGTCGCGCATCCACGCCGAGCTGCACGCTGAGAGGGAGACGAGCGGAGGTGATGCAGAGCAGCAGGAGGAGGGCTGGAGGGTCCACATCAAGGACAGGAGCAGTCATGGTGAGAGAACGCAGACTCCCACAGACACAAACACTAACCCGAACTTTAACCACTACAGTTTATACCTACGCCTGGCCATGACCCATCTCAATTCACACATTAACTCTAGCTGTGACCCTGAAACGGCCTTCTGGCTCATTAGCACTGCACGAGGACTTCAGGTCCTTATAAAGCGGGTGATTACACCATAAAAGGTCATGATAAGGCAATAAAGACACGTACACACCCGTCTCTGTGCCATGGTAGTCATCACGAGACTTGCACACTCATAGTGGAAGAGAGAGAAGCAAAAACCAGCCCGCGTACAAGAAACATCAACACGTCTTCAGTGAAAACGTCCCACACCCGTCACACCCGAATCTTAAGATTCATTCATTCAACTCATCAGGGTACAAACGTTGAAGAGTGTCGAAGCTAAATGAACAAATCCACAAACGCGGACCTCGCAGCACAGATTAAAGTCATAAGTTCGTCCACGTGAGAAATGAAGAGGTGAGTGAAAGTGGGACCCGGCTGACCTCCCTTGAGAGGCTCAGACTAATTACGGTGTGTTCTGTCTGCTGTCGTGGACGTCCCACCATGATCACGTCTTGTTCCTCAGCTCCTCTTGCTCTTGTGTTGTCAGGCACGTGGGTGAACGACGTGCGCCTGCAGCCGGGCGTCCAGTGGGAGCTGTCGGACAGCGACACGCTGATCTTCGGGGGCCAGTCGGCTCCAGGGAGCCCCGAGTTCTACTTCCTGTTCCAGAAAGTCAAGGTTCGCCCGTTGGACTTCGATGCCATCACGGTTCCAAAGGTAACGGGGGAGACGACGTCGAGTGACAGTCGGAGATGGAAATAAGATGTTTTTATAGTTTGTACTTAAACCACGGAGCTGCTGACAGTTTAAGTTAAGCTTTGCTGAAGTATAGGTGTATCAGTGTACATTTTAACGTGATGTATTGTATATTTCTGTCTTGCTTCCCAGGCCGGGACCTTCTCCTCTGACTTGCAGAACCGGATCAGGACCAACCTGGACCGAAAGAAGGCGGCTAACCTGGACCTGTCCAAGCTGTCCATCAACCGGGCCACGGTCATTCTCAACTCCATCGGCAGCCTGAGCAAAGTGAAGGGCAGCGCCTGGACCTTCAAGAGGAGCCACAGCCATGAGGGAACCGTCTCCGACCCAGGAACCTCCTCCTCGCCTCCCCTCGCTGCCGGCTTCTCGTCCCTTCTCCCTCCTTCCACGCCTCCATCGTTCTCCTCTGCATCTTCACTGCCTGTAACGAAGCCCCCCCAGGCGACGTCCAGGAGCAGGAGGAAGTCGGCGCACACGGTGCTGCTGGAGGACGACAGCTCGGATGAGCCCCGAGCTCGAGGAGGTAAAGCTGCCAATCAAACGAGCCTCCAGAAGAGAAACCGTGAGACCGACACGAGTTTAAGATGTTGAACGATTAATTACACTAATGAAAAACAAATGGCATATTTAGAAATATAAGTATCCAAAACACCAAAGGACATTTCAGCGCAGAAGCTCGTTTAAAAAAAGAAAATAAGAATTAAGTTGACACTTTTCAAAGAGTCTTGTCTTAAACGCATAAAGAGAGTTAAAAGTGTCGAATGCAGCACCAGACTATTGAAGGTGGACTTTAACTGTCTTTTATGACATTTAACAAATGAGGGCTGAATGTATCCTGGAAAATCATCTTGACTGGAAAATAGTTTGACGTCAACTGCTTTTGTTCAGCTCTGCCTGGAGTTGTCGAGGACGGACCGAGAGCGAGACCAAAGAAGAGGCGGCGGCTGTACAAATCCGAGTCTGAAGGACTCGGCTCGCCGCCGCCTCCTCCGCTGCAGCCCAAGAGCGATGTCCAGAGGACGCTGGAGGCCAAACCCTTCCCCGTTGGCATCAGGACCATCGGCAGCTTTCACGGCGCCATGACCAACAGCAGGCTCAACCAGCAGCTCCTCCAGGCCTCCTTCACAAACTTGGCCGTCCACAAGCAGGAGGTGGAGACCACGCACCGCATCAAGACGGTGGTGCACGGCAACATAGCGGCTTTCCGGCAGCAGAAACCCGCCCACGGCTCACCGGCTGGGCAGAGAGGCCGCCGGAGGGCCAACAGCTCGCCCGTCTTCTCCCCCCTGGTGGTGGGAGGGGAGAGCTACAGCCTGGTCTCGCCGTCCGTAAGAATCCGCACGGAGGAGAGAGGCAGGATGCAGTTGAAGCACTTTCCTCATCCAACAAGGTAAGATGTCCGGGACGTTTGACATTTTTCTCCCTTCTGCCTGGAGTAACGGCGTCGGCTCTGCTCGGTGGATGGCGTCAGGTTTAAGGGGGCTCTGTGGTTACTGAGGTGGAGCATAACAGCGGGTGTTATAAGTTCTACTGTTGGTGTTTATATTTATCAACCGTTTCATGATTTCTTCTCCTCTTTTTGAAGCAAGCGGCGAGGCCGCCCCAGAAAACACCCGCTCCCTCCGCAGCCGTTCCCGCCCTCTCCATCCTCCTCGTCTTCCTCCTCCACCTCCTCAGCGTCCTCCTCCTCTGGCTCCTCTTCCTCCTCCTCGTCTTCAGAGGACGACGAGGAGGATGAGGGTGTGGCGGTCGGGGCAGTGGAGCCATGTGCGGCACCGCGGTGCCGGCTGCCCCAGCAGGACACGGTTCAGTGGATCCAGTGCGACGTGTGCGACGCCTGGTACCACATCGACTGTCTGCATGTGGACCGCAAGAAGCTCCTGGTGGATCCCAACGCAGACTTCCACTGCGGCTGCCGCTGACCTGAAGGAGCCAACGTCCCACTGGGCAAAACTCAACAATTCGCCTCTTAATTTGACTGTTGCCACGTCTTCAAATGATTATTTACTGGAGTCAGTCGAGTTGTGGAGATTCCTATAAAATGTCCCGACTTGGATTTCATTACGCTTTCACTACTTGGACAGGTGAGTTCAGATCCGGAACGTCGTCCCTCTGCGGTTGCTGCTGACCAGGAGTCAAACTGTTTTCAGGAGCATCAAAAAGACGTACCAGATCATTTCTGTCGGTCAGACTTTTCGCTTCCAGCTTCACACTCTCTTCAGTGAGAACTGAACTCTGCCCAGTCCAGGGTGTGTGGGTGTGTGGGTGCGTTTCTGGGTGTGTGATGCGTCGAGGCGATTAAACGCCGTGTGACGTGTCTGCAGACCCCCAGGATGATAATCGTATGTTTCAAGCCACTTCCGCAGAAGCAGCAGCTGGATTCCCAAACGACTGTGTTCTGATTAAAATGTGCAGTTGCCGCCAGGCAAGGTGGCGTCTTTAGCACACGGACGCCGTGAAGCTTTAAACAGGTAAAGAACAGGTGTATAAGATGAAGGGAGGCTTGAGTTTGGGGACTTGAAGTTCTCTCCTCTGGTCACGTTCCACCTGTAGACGCCTCTTCACACTACTGAGCTCTTTTTCCTGGACCTGGCTCAGCTTTTCCAGCGCTCGTGACTGTGCACGTGCACTCAGGAGCAGGTCGAGTAGGAAACTGGAGCTCCACGTTCTTCGCCTAAGCACCTTCCGTATGAAAGTCCAGATTGAGCTGGTCGGGACGGAAACGGCCTCCGGTTTTTAACACGTCTCTGCCCCGGAGCTCTAAAAAGTTGTTTTTATTTTTGCTTTTCCCACCTGAGGCGCAGCTGCAGTTTTGGACCCAGTAAGGTGGATAAAATGGGATTTAATGTAGAATAATATTTTTAAGGGAGAAAATGGTTTAAAAAAAAAAAAAAGAATGAATGATATTTGAACTAGTTTATGACTGATTGTGCAGACGCAGCGTTCCAGCTGAATGAGACTGGATTTTACCCGTTTTTGACTCCTCTTCAGCTCGGAGACTCGGAAGCGACGCTGCCGTCGCGTCTCAGCCTCACCTGGACCACGACTCCTCCCACAGCCGTCATGACGGCTCTCGCATCACTCTGCTTTTCACTTTATCAGCATATCAACGGAAATAAGAGCTTGAGAATGATCTTCCTGCTGCCGTCGCGTTTTCATCACGTGTACGTTAACTTGCAGACCTCGCAGTAAAACACGGATTTTAAGCGCCAATCTGTGTAAAATGTGGCTTTTGATTTCACTCTGTCAATCTGGTGATTTTTAGAAATTAAAGTATATCTATGCATATGTCATTTTGCTGCAGTTTAACGTTTGTTGAATTTTCAGCTCTGCATTTTGAAACGACTCTTCACTCCACACATTCCCATATTTCCGTGCATGTCTCCCTATTATCTGCATCCTGATGCTGACCAGTGCACCTCTGCATCCACCTGGTCGTGGAAAGGCGGGCGTCTCGTGGATGATCTGTTCTCGCATCATCCAACACAGGTTTCCCGTTCGGCGCTCGGGAGATGATGCTGATTATTGTCTTTGGCCCTGCTGTCAGTAAATTGCTGCCTTTTTTTAGTATAAATTTGAAGAGCTTATCCAGGTCAGTGATTCGCATTCATTTTCTCTCTTTTATAAGAGTTAATTTTAAGTGAAAAGCACTTACGGACGCAGAAGAAACTGCTTCTAGCAGCTGATGATCTGGTGAGGCTGGCCGGGATACAAAATACATCAAACTTTCATCGGTTTCATGACGATGCTTCAATAGTCACAATCTGGATCAGTGAAGTCCTTCGACGCCGGTTCTGGACTCATAACGACAATATAGGTTCTTGATGCATAAATGTTTTGTAGACCAAAACAGCTCCTGACTGGGTTTTACACTAAGATTTTAACCAACTTTGAAGATATCTTTCATCTCCGGTAAAAGGATGGTTTGAATCGCTCCGGCGTTGAGCGTCTGTCATTTTTCACAACTGCCAGCAGTTTCACCTGCTTTGTTGCTGCTGTTTTTTTTTTTTTTGTTTCCTGCAGAAAGAAATGAAATATGTTGTAGTTTGTCGACTCTACAGCACTTGTGACGTTATAGCTTTTTTAAACGCTTCACAAACCAGATTCAAACCGCGCTCGTTTACGCTGCCTTCACGTTAACTATCTGAGTCGTAACTCCGGAGTTCGGCTGCTGGTCTTCAGGGGTTGTTCAGTCAAACTGCCGCCACAAGCCTCAAAGAAAAATAAAGAATATTTATAGAATTTAGTTTTGCATAATCTCTATTTTATTGTCAGGATGTACAAAAGAGTGATCCAACAAGCAAAGCCAGCGTTCCAGCACATTTGTACCTGCAGATTGGACATTATTTGGGCTCTTTGTGCATGAGGACCCTTTTATTTAGAAATTAAGTGGAACATTACACAAAAAAGGATGCTTAGTGATTTATATCCATAAGATAAATACTGATATATTACATGCACATGTTGAACAACAAGCTCAACACAAAATATCTGTAAGAGCTCATTATTTTATTAATTCTCAGTTCAACGTCTTGTTGAAATATTCCTTCATACAGACCAACGATAAAGGGCCTCAACCTTATTTTTGCCTTATTAAAGTAGATCCACGTCTGTCACAGTAATCCACACCAGAAAGCAGTCCCGACATACTTTGTAGAGAGAACAAACTTAAATAAACACAAACCAGTTCATAATCAAATTTAGAAACACCACTTGCGAACAGATCGTCTTCAATTTAAACTTGTTCTTATAAACATTTGGTAGTTTTTAGTGCTTCCTTTGTTTTGAACTTGTAGCTTTTACAGGCTGTTTTTATAATTAATTTTATAATTATAACTGATTAACTGATTTTATAATTAAATAACATAAAAAAAAAAAAAAAAAACTTTTTTTTTTTGCATGTTTTGACAGCTCTAACTAAGATCACCACCAACCTGGCTGCTGATTCTGGACTTTTTTCCACCCTCCTTGATTTGACTGCTGGATTTGACACATCTCCCGCAGCATTAGGATCAACAGACTGGCCTCTGCTGGTATTTCAGATATTCCCCTGGACTGGTTCATCGCCTCTCTCTACCTATCCTACCCATCACATCTCTCCTCTGGTGTTCCCCAAAGCTCTGTTCTTGGACAACCTTTATTTATCATTTACCTGCTTCCACTTGGTCATATATTTTGCAGATGACACCAAGCTTTATCGATCCACTGAACCAAATTCCTTTCTCCCACCCAAATTTCCCTTTTCTGATTGTTTACCTGAAATCAGATCTGGGTTCTCCTTTAACTTCCTAAAGTTTAGGCTGAATTTCTACTCATTGGCACCAAATTCTCCCCATCAAAAAGAAGTAAGTTCTGTATTTCCATGGTAACCTCCTCGGTTTATCACTTTCACAGTTCCTGATAACAGAAGACCCGTCGTCCAAATCTACATTTGGATCTTCTAGGAACTACGAGTAAACCTGCACGCTGAGAACGGAGACCTCCATTAGGAACGTGTGGTTCTATCAGGTCTTGCAAATATGGTGGCGCCAGGCCATTTTGGACTTTATACGCAAGTAAAAAGGTTTTGAACTGGATTCTGACTTTTACGGGTAGCCAGTGGATGAGTGACGTGCTCTGCTGCATTTTGAATCAGCTGGAGGATCTTTAGAGAATTACATGGACATCCTACTAATAATACATTACAGTAATTTAGAAGATACAAACGAACGTGCACTGCCTGCACGAGGGAATTAGCCTCTGCAGAAGTGGGCCTGCTCAACCCACCGAGCTGTCGCGGCCCGTAAATTACCTTTCAGTGCACGCTGTGATGTATTCCAAATGACAGACACAATACAAACAGAATTCATTTTAAACGTTCTTTTCTTGTACAAGTGTTTAAGCCTCTGATTTCTGATTAAATGAAACTCAAACATGGACAGATGTTTTTTTTATTTAAACTGTAATGACTGTACAGGTATATTTAAGTAAATCGGTTAAAAATAGGTAAAAAGTTTTGTTTTTAAAATAATATAACCACTGTCTTGACCTGCAAACAGAGGGAATGGTTTCCGTAGAAATGGTCTCTACCTTTCTTTTTATATGTTTTTATTTTACAGGCTGCGAGCAGGTCTTTTTAACATACACACAAGCTTGTTTTTCCTTGTCTCACTATCGTTGGAGCACTCAGCCACAAGTCGTCTCCTGATAACGTCCAACATGAGTCTGGTGATGTGACATTTTCTGTGGCATCTGAAACAAATATGACCAAACAACAAATAAACCCCATTAAATGGCACAAAGTTCTATAAACTCCTTAACCTGAAAGCTTGAGACTTCAGTTTCATGTACGATGTGAACACCTGAAAATGCAGAAGATGAGATCACTGATGTCTCGTTTCTAATCTGAACCTGATCATTTTAACATCTTTAAAAAAAAGTCTTTGGACGGCATAATTCAAACACTTGGTTTTGATTTTTAATGTCTATTCTGTGAGCTAAAACTTGAATAACACCAACTTATCTTAAGTTCTGAATCATAATTGGACTGACAGGTCTATTGATATTAGTTATAAACCATTAGATGTTCAGGTCAAAGCAGCAGAATCTAAAGTCAAATCTTTGCTCTCTTGTTCAGAGATGGTCAGATCCAATTTGGTCAAGTTGAACAATTTAATACTTTAAGTCAGTCTGATATTTACTTAATCCAGAACTACAATTCAGTCTGCAAGTTTGCCAGTGTGTGAGTAATTACATCAAATAATTATGGCTTTAGTGTTAATTGTGTCAATGGACGGGTTTTAAAGCCCTAATGGTTCAGAAACTTTCACTCATTTAAATTCAATTTAACCTCAGTTTAGGTTTATTCTAAAGTAATTAAACTCAGGCTCATGCAAAATACATGTCAGGCTTGTTAGTGGCGCTCTGAAGCTTTGAGGGAAACAAGCGAAAACAGGCGGTCAAACATTGGGCATGCGCATGTACGAGTGACGCGTTTGAGAAAGTCAAAACGCCGGCTTCGTGTGGACGATACGCTGGTTTTAGAGAATACTTTTGCATTTAGACCTGAACTTGTCTTATAGTGGACGGGGCCTCATTTTCCCTCTAGCTTTCCATAACAACAGCTGCAGTAATTTTCCTGCAATAAAGAAGGTATTCACTTATAAAGTAGAAGTTCTAGCATCTTCATTTTTCAAGTGTTTTTTTTTTTTGTATGTCGCAGTGTTTGTTTAGGTGATGTTTTCCCCGATGCTGAAATAAAGCTGTGTACAGTTGCCTTCTCCAGCTTTGGCTCCACATGCTCATGTACAACAGTAGAAAATCCGGTTTCTACCTTTTTTTTGTTTGGTCTTTAGCTGTTGTTTCGGTGTGCGTAGACAACCACGGCAACCACGTGGAATGTAAACAAGGAAACAGTCGGGAGCAAACCAGGTTTATCTGCCCTGCACCCTGATTGTTGTCTGCATGTGGCCTCGTCAACGCGTCACATGTTACTACGATACAGACTTGGCTGCACCGAGACTTCCTCGTGGATGGGCGATGCCAGTCTTACATGTGAAATACACCTTTTAAAATGAAGTTGTTAGATTTTCAAGATGCACGTTTCCTGTCACGGCCTGTTTCACCTTCAGTCTGCAGCTCTCTTCATTCACCTCTGTTTAATGGAACCAGTAAGATAAGTATAAGTAAGCAGAACTACACAAGAAATATATTTGATCGTGCTTTTCTTTGCTCTTCTTGAAACTCTGCATTTAAGATATGTTTCTTTGAGTGCCTGTTTCAAAAGGAAATTAGAAATTCAGCTAAATAAATGAAGCAAAGATGTATCATACTTTATTATTGTGCATTTACATGTTGCTTGCTGATAAAACATGAAAGAAAAAGCTCTTTTCTAAACTACTGGTCTCCACTTGGCTGCAAAATAGTACACTGTGTAAGCTGGTCCTCATTAAATTATGGAATCTTTTTGCAAAATATGTATATTTGTGGAAAAATGTAATATTTGAGTTATATAAAAGCTTTTTATTTGTTTTCTTCCTAATTGTCCTTAAAGTAGTGCTCAAGAACGAAGAGAGACATAAGAAACAGTGCAGAACAATATTTACCGGCCAGGTAAAGTTAAACATCCCAACGAGCCCAGAAACATTTACCAGCCCGGTATATTAACCATCCCAACCAGCTCGGTAACTTTACCGGACAGGTAAAGTTTACCAGCCAGGTACCACTTGAGCCCTGGCATTAGGAGTTGAAATCTAAACGTCACACCAGCAGTAGCCTGACATACAGTGGCACATATTCATTTATTTACTGCTATATGAGAAGTCTATTTGGCACTAACACTTCATGTGTAGTCTGTTAATGTTAATCATTCTTGTCAGTGCCTGTCACTTATCTTTTAGGAGAGAGATGAGAGGATAGTAGAGGAGAGGAAGAGCACAGGAAGAGCAAGGGAAAAGGATATATATATATATCATTTTCCCTTGCTCTTGTGTGTGTGTGTGTGTGTGTGTGTGTGTGTGTGTGTGTGTGTGTGTGTGTACATAGTCCTCCAAGCTGGAAGAGTCCCAGGGACAGCGTCAGAGACGGGTTAGAGGGAAGGACAGTATTTGTAAATAAATAAGTTGTTCTGACTTTGAGACCTTCGAGTTTGTATCCTTCGTGTTGCCTGACGTGTTTTCCAGGTTTGCAGTTGCTTTCATGGGAGTTTTTAAACTTCTTGGACTGTGTTGGACTTTTTTTCCCCTTTTCCTTGCCTTGCCGTGTTTGACCAACTGGTCTACCACATCCAGGTAATTTCCCAGAAAATCATCACAAAAACACAATAATCTACAAAATATCTACTTGAAAACTTAGTCTCTGTTTTTTGTTTCTTTTGCCTCTTTTCACATGAACAAACTGTTAAAGACATAACAGAACAAGAGCAAGACACAAACCACCAAGTTAGTTAAATGCATTCTGTGTTCACGTACCTATAAAAAAGATAATTAGAGCAGGAAGTTGCACACATTTATAGAAATTGTTTGTGAGTGTGTTGGTGAGTGTTTTTGTCTCCACGTGTCGCCCGTTCCTTTGTCATGTATCTGCTATGTTTTTCCTGGTATGTTCCCTCCTGCTCTTCTTTCATTTTATTGTCAGTTTTCCTGAGTTTTGTTTGTGATCATGGATGTTAGGATCGTCCTGTGGTGTCAGAGTTTTGAGCTGGAATAAAGGAAACGTTGACTTTCTCCTCCGTTGTGACTTCCTGATTGTAAAAACGGATTTCTGGAACTTTCTGGAACAACTTTAATGATGTACAGTTGCAACCTGAAGTTGACATACGATTTAGAAGAAGACTCCAGTTATTTTTTCATGCATTTTTCCTGTTTTGCATGCAAATTCAATTTTCATTTCAATTCAATTTTTTCTTGTGAAATGTCATAATAATGAGGGAGAATTTTTAAATAGGTTCTGTCAGTTAGCTGAGGCTTTCAACCGCTTGGAGAACTGATGATGTTTTTGCGTTAGAAGCTTCTGATAGGTTAACTGGCATCATTTGAGCTGAGTGCAGCCACACGTGGATGTATTTTGAGGCCCACCTTCAAGCACATTGGTCAGATTACTTGTCATCAGGGGAAGAATCAAAATTTCTGGTTCATCCTTGGGTACAATTTCTAGATGCTCGAACGTCCCATTTTCATCTTTTCAGACCGTCATGTGCAGCAAGTCTAAGCAGCATGGCAGAGCACAGCCATCACGCCACTCAGAAAGCAGATGGCTTCTGTGTCCAAGAGACGAATGTGCATGAGTCAAAACCGTGCAAATGAACCCCAGTAAAATAAAATAAGAAACAAAAGACTTTCTAAAAATGCTGGATGAAACCAGGAGGAAAGTGTTATTATTTGCTGTAAGACCGATTCTGTACCATCATGAACTGAAAGGCCACATAGTGACAGAAAGTCACTGCTCCAAAACCACTGTGAAAAAAGCCCTTTAAGAGGAAAGAAACTTTGAGCAGCACCAGATAATGGAGGCCCCGAAGACCATCTGGAGAGAGAAAGAACAGAGGACGGGGACAGGACAGAGATAATGAAGAACAGAGAGTGGAGAGGCACTAATGTACTGTCCAGACCAGCACAACAAACCACAAAAATAATGGAGAGCAATTATGCTTAAGAGATACTTGAAATGAATAACCGTGGATTGATCTGAAGAAAGGAAAGAGAAGGAGAAGAGAGAAAAAGGGTGAGGAGCAGCGCTCAGTGGATCATGCAGGTGTCCTGCAGCCTGGAGCTGTAGGAGCACATTTACAACAAAGCTGTGTTAAAGCTGTGTTTAGTTACGATAGTTTATTCGTTTTTAATAGTTCTTATTTTTATTTTGTTTTTCAGTTTAGCTTTGATTACTTTAACAAGTGCATCAGTAGTTTTGGTTTAGTTTTAGTCTTAGTTTTTGAGGTATTGACTTACAGATAAACAAAACAATCTAGGATGATAGAATTCTATCAACACGCACGCACGCACACACGCATGCATGCACGCACACGTGCACGCACGCACACGTGCACACACACACGCATGCATGCACACATCTTTCTTAATGCTACACGGGTCTTTAAATGCAGCTGAAGCTCAGATGGAGGTGGATGATCATAATTTGTGGAATTCGAGGTTTGAGTTTTGGCTGATCCCCCCCACCCCACCCCAAAAAAAACAACAAAAAACTTGAAATGTGCATCAGGTTTTTGGGTAAAAGCATTTGCCAAATGAATATGATGAATGTGCAAACTCATCCTCAGACACACTGTTCTCCTTTTATTTTTCCAGGGTTCTGCAGTCCATTAAAACTGGTAACAGTGTCATGGAAATCAACAGATGTGTTCCAGTGGAAATGTGGCTATGAACACTAGTGTGAGGTAAAGATGTGGGGATTCATGTTGAACTGCCATGTAGAAATAAATCAACCTGAATTACTGATGTTGTGGTGAAAACGCTGGCTCTGCACTGTGTGTGCAAATTAAGATGGTCTATCTGCTTCTGCGACTTATTTCAACAGAAACTTAAAAGATGCTCTTTTATCATCCTAAACAGACAAGAACAGGCTGGAGTCTGTGTATTATCTGTGTTTTGAAACATTTCAGTCTTTAAACACCAGCTCAGCTTTGCTGCAGTCCAACAGACTGACCCCCCCTCCAATGATATGGTCCTCCCGGTGCTGCTCTCTCACCTGCACCGGTGCTCAGCAGACATGGTCTTCAAGAAACCAAGCTCCAACAAGTCGAAACGCCTGCCAGAGGTGGATCTAGGACTTTTCTAAGTAAAGGGCCATCAAGGGGTCACATTTCTCACAGAGGGGTCTCGTATTTGACCAACATCCTTGAATAGCCCACATTCCCCCCTTTGTTTGATAAAGTGATAAAAGTATTCAAACACATCATGTCATCAGGCAAAGTTAAAGCAGTAAAACTCTTTTATTAACTTTACATATATTTTCTCTGCACAGACAGTTATTAAAAAAAAGAGATTAATTTAAAGTTGTCATTCCTACTCAGTGCATGAGTGCCACTAATTGCTTGTGCATGGAACTGCATCCTCATATGATCCAGCAGACATTTTTCGGTAGTCTGGGAATAAATAATCAGGATTTAATGAAAAACACTTATGAAGGAGGTATTGTAGCCTTGATGTTATGTTAATTTGACTGCAATTTATTCAGTCAGTCAAAATAATTGGTAACTGTACCCGTTTCTCTATAATGTGACTAGTGACAAGCAATTAGGATTCTACACATGCTTAAGATTTTTAATTGATGCTTAAGATTTTTTTGATGAATGGACAGTAACAAAAAGAGGGAGCTCACACTGTCAAGTCGGTCACGTAGCAGAGCATAATACCCTTTTAGCCTGTTCTCAGGCTTCTGCCCTTACATCAACAGGTTGATTTTTCTGTGAATGAGTTCCTCTGCAGCTGACGTCAGCTGACGGCCCGCCCCCGCCCCCGCCCCCGCCCCCGCACCGTCCTGTCTGTATAAAACACAAAAGCTCAAGTACTCTTACAAACTCTGTCCACACTTTGATTGTGCTGTTTGCTGTTGAGAAGGACTCGTGCATTTCTAAGCAGCGGTGTTACCTGTTTAAGAAGAATGGCGAGACATTCAGCATACCTGCCGTTATTCCCGGTTTCCAACACGTGGATAACGGCAGTCACAATAATATTGACTGCCAAAGGTAAGATTGGAGGATTGGAGGCAAAACTTATAGTAAAGAGTTTATATATATATATATATATATATATATATATATATATATATATATATATATATATATATATATATATATATATATATATATATATATATATATATATATATATATATATATATATATATTATAGATGGGTGTAACTTTGGTTTGTAAAGTGTGTGTGAATTTACTTACATGGGGACTGTAGTGACACAAAACAATCGACAGCATAGTTCAGTATCATTAAATGTATTATTAAATGGAAGGACAATAGACTAAGACGTAGACGCGCTCCCCGTTTATCCTATCAGGCCACCTTCCTGCAGGTCTGCATTTCTGCTGCTGCTTCCTGTCTAACCTTCGTTTAGACTTATATTTCTATTTTACACCGTGGCGGATAAGCAGTGATTCAAGTCAAGAGCAGGTTGACTTCAACGCACCCCGAGTTACTTTCTGTCTTCTCCCCTTCACGGAGCTGACATTTTAGAGACTTCTGAGTGATGATGCGTCGCACGTGTGTCAGGAAAGTATGTTAATGATCCGAGTAGATTTGAAAGCGGTCGAAACAGACTTGTTCTCGTGACACTGATGGGTTTTACAGTCAGTCTATGATTTTAACCTTCCAGGCGTCACAGATATCAAGTATGTTCATATTCTTCACATTATTATTTTTAATCATCGCCACCAGGATGGTGCCTACATGACATTAAGAACTATATACCACATCCATGTGTTATTCATACGACACAGCCGTTAAATAACTTAACGCGCCTACACTTTCACGCGCTCTGCAGTTTTCTACATCAACTTTTTTCTTCGCTGCAACAACCATGGGGTATTTTTGTCTGAATACGTCCATCCATCCATTTTCTATACCAGTTTTATCCTTTTGCAGGGTCACGGGGGCTCTGAATATGTGCTGGTTTTAATTATATGACTTCATTTATATCAGTTCTAAAGAAATGAGGCAGAAGATCACTATGCGTTGCCATGGTAAATCACGGAGTCGGAGCTCCACTGACGATGGCTTTTTATAGTCGCGGCAACTCAAGTCAACGTACTCAGAGTTGAACAACCAACTCTGGACACCTTTTCTGAAACACAGAACTCCGTTTTAACTCAGTTTGTTGATTCTGAGTTAGTTTTTTTTATTTGGAGTTTGTTAAACCTTCTTTGTGAAACAGGGCCCTGCTGTAAAAGTTACTTGTGCGGGTCCGCTGCACCAAAAACGTTATTCCTCAAATTACTAGAACGATTTCAAGGAAGACTGCGATAAAACATCCTTGTAGATGAGCTGGACGTGTGAAAACTGAGGTTTATACACAACAGCATCAGACTGGTGCAGGGTTTACTGCAGCGTCGCGACTGGACCGACGGTCGAGGTTTCATTCTTTCCTGGACTTCTAAAGGCCTCCGATAAGTTAGAACACCAGTCTCTTTTCAACGTTTTACACGTGTGTGGTTTTGGTCCAAACTTCTGTAAAAAATTATAGAAAGTATTTACAACAGCACAACAGGCTCAGCAGCACTTCCACGTGGCGCCGCTCAGTTTAAGATGCTGCTTCTCACCGTTTGTCTTCATTTTAGCAGCTGCACTGTTAAAAAAAAAGTATTTGATGGTGAAATTATAATCAGAGAACTTGCTAATGACACCACCATTAAAAAAATCTTGGTCAAATTCCCAATGTTATTAAATTAGTTAATACATTTTCCAAAGCATCTGGATTGATACTAAATCTCCAGAAATGTGAATTGATGTTGAATACGTGACACTAATGTCACAGAAGCTTTCAATATTCCCATAAAATCCTCTATGCAGTATCTGGGAATCCATATAAACTTGGAAAAACTGAACATAGAAAGTATTTTTTTTAAAAGGCAAAGGACTTTATAGGCGGGGATTTGCAAGCTATTGACTTTCAATGTCTAACTGTTGTCTTAAAAATAAACTGGTTAAAATCCTTTTCGAAGAATTAAAATAGCATTTGGTACCGTCTTTCCCAAGGATTATTTATAAAGATGGGAAACAGAATTTGTCCTTAGATGTGACATCCTCTTTTCACAGACAGACAATGTGATGTTGGAAACTTATGTACAGACGCGTATCTGGAATAAAAGATGTGTACTTATTTAAAAAAGAAAACACACACGAGTTTAACAGAGGCTAACAATTATAACTTAAAAAAAAAAATATTGATCGATGATTAAAATAACCTCCGGGATTCTGGCCCACATAAAAAGCTGACCGAGTTCAAGTTGGGTAGATAACAGTTAACGGGCTCCGGGTCCGAGGACCCCCTCTATAGTCCAGGACCCGCAACACGGACGAAGGAGGTCCACGCAACCAGCGGCGAAAGCCACTGCAAAGTCCAGCCGGGCGGCAGGAGCCGGGCGGCAGGAGCCGGGCGGCAGGAGCCGGGCGGCAGGAGCCGGGCGGCAGGAGCCGGGCGGCAGGAGCCGGGCGGCAGGAGCCGGGCGGCAGGAGCCGGGCGGCAGGAGCCGGGCGGCAGGAGCCGGGCGGCAGGAGCCGGGCGGCAGGAGCCGGGCGGCAGGAGCCGGGCGGGGCTCCTTAATGCAGTTAAACCCCGCCCACAAAGGTACAGCACCAGTTCAGGCGGCCAAGTCGGTCCGTTCAAACCTTCCCGGTCAACTTCTCACGTCAGTGCGCTGCACACACGCAGCGTCCCTCGCCCGTCCTCGCCCGTCACTTGTGCAATTGCGCGTGCACGCTAAGACGCGCTTCTGTTAAAGTGACCGTAACAATATGAAGAGAGCTGACAGCATCTTCACCTCCGCTATGTTTTTTTTTTTTAATTATTATTATTAATATGAGTGCAATGAACGTGATTCTCCCCTCTGTCTCTTTTCACGCACACCACGTGTACTCACACTTGCCGGTTTCGTGTATGTAAGAACACACGTTTGGGGGATTTTCCTGTCTTGGGCCAGTATGTAAAGGCCAATAAAGTAAAATTGGTGGCCCACTTTTAAGGAAATGTTACAGAAGCAAATATAGGTTGTAGGCATCATCACGGACAAATGAGAGGCTGTGACGATATAAGTTGTTAATCATGTAAAATGAATATGTTTAAGTAATTCACACTTCTTGACTGTGCGCCGTGCGTGCACACAGCATTGTGTGTTTGAGTGTTGCAGAGTTATGTCCCTTCCTGTGATGGAGTAAAGGTTGGACGTGATCGATGGTCACCATCAGAACCGTACCGCATGAAGTCTGAATACCCAGCAGCTCTCTAACCTCTACAAAATAGTACACGTTTTAGTTATTTACTCACTGGAGACACACTTGCATGTGAGCACATGGGAGCTGATTATATTTGGGGAAAGATGGAAATCCGGGCAGCCAGGTTTTGGCCTGGTACCACTGCGACCTAACCGGAGGAACCCCGGAGAGAGATGGATGCAATTATTACTCCTGTAATTAAATTTCATAAACAAGCGAGGGTTCAAATGTCCATCTTTGACCTGCCCAGCACAGCGTACTGCGTGTTGAGGCTGTGAATTTCCCTCTTTGGATGATGTATTGTTGATTAATTACACGAATACGCCTTGCGGCAGAGGACTTGCCATCATCTCTGAAGTAAAGGGCAGTTTGAACATCCTGGTAATGTATTCAGCTTATAAAAAAGATCTTTTTTCCTCACTTGAATTACTTTTGAACCCCATGCCGTCACCTGACACTGAGGTTAGAAAACAATTTTGAGCCTTTGACGGTTATAAAAAGTGTGCAAAGAAAAAGTTCTTGAAACAGTCGAAGTAAAAACGTCTTTCAGACTGGTAACAGAAACGTAACAGGCTCGGCTGCATTCATTTTAAAAGCATTTCTGAGGAATGGAACAATCAGAAGCTAAAATTACTTAAGGAGCCTAAATGGGAAATATGGGTGCAGTCAATACATCCAGTCACGGTGGGAAATCCTAAAGGAAATTCACTCAAATGAAGCAGCATAATTGTTTTGGACAATTAATGATATCAACTTTCAAATCATGTTAATTACTGTTCACTCAGTTCTGCATTGTTCAGTTTCTAATGTAATTAGTAATTAAGCAGAGTATGTTCATAATCCATGTCATTAAGAAAACTGACATTTGCACAAAAATAGCAGCTAATAAACACGAGACTGGAGGAAAGCTGGAGTTACGGCTGAGACTGATGTGAGCTCCTGAGACCTGAGTTCCTCTGCTCAGTATTCTTCACTGACGGGCTCAACGCTGCTTAGCTGCTGCTAAATGTAAAATTTAACACGTCTAATGGCAGAATAAAACCTTTTGTTTTTCATTCAACTCCAGAATGTCCTTTTCCCAGATAGATGCTGATCAAAGTGACAGCTCCTACTGAAACTGATTGCTGCCACATGCCTCCCCACTTGAGCACCGATTGGGAGATTGAGTGCAACAGAACAAGCTTTGTATTCCTTCTCCGTTTGACAGCTTTGAAACAGGTGGAAACACACACAAACCTCTCTTGACACTGAAGTCATCAGCCTCTACTCTGAAACCTGGGGCTCGCCTTGCACTTCACACAGTCCACCAAGTAGATTTCTCCTGTGAATCCATAATTGGGTTTTCTCTCATACAAAAGGTTAAAGTTCATTTGACTATAAAACATTCAGTTTTACAGATAAACACTGACAATCCAGTAATTTGGAAACCACAAATGAACATTTTCATTTGCATAATGGAATTACAGGAGCTCATGTCATGGAGTTATGAGGTTCTCGATTCCCAGCACTGAATTCTCCACATCGTTAGGAAAGGAATGAACAGTATTCTTTTTTCTCTACAAATTCATAAGACTCAGAAAACCAGATGAATATAAAGTGTAATTAATACTGGAGAAGCTGTAGGAACGGGGCAAAATTGCAC
The DNA here is from genome assembly GCA_014839995.1 of Xenentodon cancila. Classification (NCBI taxonomy): domain Eukaryota; kingdom Metazoa; phylum Chordata; class Actinopteri; order Beloniformes; family Belonidae; genus Xenentodon; species Xenentodon cancila. Next base: position 3,972,298 of record CM026217.1, on the reverse strand, counting down.
TTGCAATTTGGGTGTGCTGAGTGCAGAATGAAGAAGGGCTGGGGCCGTAAATGTTGATAACTTGGTGGATGTGTTTGCCCAAAAACGCAGCAACAGGCAAGTAAAGCTGTTCTGCAGCCTGGTGATCAGAATCAGACTATTGATCCCTGTTGGGAAAGTCCTGCTACATAAAACAAAGATCTGATTGCTTCTGTACTTGTCTGTATTTGCATGTGCCAGCATCTGCTTTTTTCCCCAGTTACCGTTTTCTTTTGCCAAATATAATTGCAAAATAAAACAGAATTGGTGCGTAACTTTAAATGTTAACTGTTCTGTTATTAGTCTATTCACCTGAGATCATTAGTAATATTAAATATAACAATAAACCAAAGTACATCAGTAGGTGTTTCCTTTAGTCTTTCTGATAGTTTTCTGCAGGCTTGTTTATTACAACAGTAGAATAAAATTCTGAAATTATGGCTTATCGGTTGCTTGTAAGCATAGACATTAATATAACTCTTTAACTAGATTTCAACAGCTGTGTGAATGTGAATTATAGGGTTTTATTCACTCATGTCTTTAAAAAAAACTTTACAGGAAACTACTAATTTAGGTTTGAATTTATGATCATTGTAATCTTCTGTCTAGAAAATGATGTTCAAAATGAATATGTGAGAAGCCAGGAAAACAATATTTATTTAAAATGCAGGGAACTGCTTTTATGTGTTTGTGCTTCCTGCATTTACACAGCAGTGAGAAGTAATGAGTTTATTGACAGGCAAAGACTTGAATGTTCTTTTTCAGCCTCATTTTAGCAGTTCGGTGCTTGTTTGACTGTGTCACAGAGTTTTGTCATCTCATGCGGGAGAAAGGAAAAAAAATTATAGTTAAAAATAAAGTCCAATTTACAGGAAACTACGTGGAGTTATGGTTTTTTTTAGTTGTTTTTTTTTTTTTACAAGCGCTTAAAGCCAATCAGCACAACTTCCAGCTTCTTCCTTCCCTTAAGCGTAAAGTGTTAACCTTAAAAATAATTTAAATAAATTTTAGGTCTTTTTTCACATACAGTATCACCAGTTCACATTGTGTCTTTTTTTTCTTTTTCTTTTTTTAGTCAGTTCGGTTTGTGTTCACAAATATTGATTTCACGCCATCCCGAACGCTGCGCCACCGGTCATGTGACAACGCTCGCTGCCGTCACGGGTCGATATCAGCTTCGTGTTTCCATGGCAGCCAGGCTTATGTGAACAGCTGAGAAATTGTGTTTTCACACTGGTGCTGGATTTTAATTTTTTTCTCATATTGACATTTCCAATTGGCTACAGGGGCTGGTGATCCAGGACAGATAGATATATTAGCAATGGTACAAAAGACAAGACATATTAGTAGTCATGTGTAGTCAGTGATCATGTTGGTGTCCCCCTGCAGCAGGTCTACAGCAGCAGATCCAGGATGAAGCTGTGTTGAAGACCAGCTGCTCCAGTCTGGTCCTGCAGCTGTGACTACTGGTCCTGACACATTAAAGTTTACACCAACTAGATGTTTTACTAAACGGAAATGTTTTAAGTTTGGTTTTAAAGGTGGAGGTGGTGTCAGCCTCCTTCACCCAAACTGGAAGTTGGTTCCATAGTGATGGTTCCTGATAGCAGAAGACCCGTCCTCCAGATCTACATCTGGATCTTCTAGGAACTACGAGTAAACCTGCACTCTGAGAACGGAGAACTCTGTTAGGAACATGTGGTTCTACCAGGTCTTGCAAATATCGCAGTGCTAGGCCATTTTGGACTTTATACGCAAGAAAGAATCCCATTCAAATTTCTAACATTTACTGTACGTCTGAATGACTTCCTCTCGTCTCTGGGACAGGTGCTGGTGCTCAGAAGGTGCAAGTGGAGGAGGAGGTGGCGGCGTATCCCAACAAGTCTGTTGATCTGCGCTGCCAGTTTATCGACGGAGGAAGCCACACCAAGCTGAGACAGGTCAGCAGATGAAAAACACCACTGATATGTTGATATGCAATAACCTCCTCAAATTGTCTGATGCCATCAATTCATAAATGAAAAATTTTGTTCTATTATATAATATTATATATTAAATAATTGGTAATTGGGTATAGAAAATGGATGGATGGACCTTATTGTCCAATATTTATCAGAATGGTCAGAGAGGCTGTTTGTATTGATGAGATTCGGTTGAATTGAATGGATTGACAGAACTCCTCTACCACTGGGTCTGGAATTCCAGTTCTTGGTGTCTATGGGTCACCTCAAGTACAGCTGGGATGGCCAGGAAGGGGTGTCGTCTGTGGTGACATCTGCGAAAGTTTTTTGGTGAATTTTCAGTTTTCAGGCTGTAGTCAGGATAGAATCTTACTTTGGCTTTGTCATGTTTGATCTCTCCAGCAGCTCTGGTAGCTTTGAGGATCAGCTGCCGTCCCTGTAGTTCAGCACCTTAAAAGTAAGATTCAAGGAGCGTTGGTGCAGGTGTTGTGGGAGTAAATGTGGTTGTTATGTTGAGAGGAGCAGGACCCAAATGCAGGAGATGAGGCGGCAGGAGTATCAAACCAATGGATTTTATATTGAACAAAAAGTTCTGCATAGGCAGAAAAATAAAGACAACTAAAAATACTAAAGTAGTAGAAATCAAAAAAGAAGGGAAAAAGCCAAACTGACGAGTTGAAAAACAGACTGTTAGAAACACAGAGGTCCCAAGAATATCAACATTTAACTGAATTAAGATCCTAACACTTAAGGGCAAAACCGAAAACCATGTATGACATAACGACGAACTCAGGCCTCAACCACAATGACCCTGCACCATAAAGGTGGTGGGCTCTCTCTATATACATTTTGTGGCCGCCCAGTGAGGAAAGCCAAATTAAGACATTGGTCTCAAGAAAAGAAACCGATTCAACACTTTCATTTCCTTCTGGAGGTTCCACCAGTCGCAGACTGGACCGCCGGCTACTGTCCTCCATAGTGGCTATAAAGTGGGAGTTGAGCAGGGGTCATGATTTAGAGTTGCTATAAACAGGTCAGGTGATCTCAGGTAATGTATTATTATTATTATTATTAAGATTATTGATTCTCCCCAGGTATCTTGGACATGGGAGCCTGTTGTTGGCCGAAGGATCTGCATCGCTGTATTACGCCCAGAAAATAGGCAGAGTTTCCCCAGCAAGGCCTTCAAAGAGCGAGTCATCTTTCTGGAGAACCGGTTGGAGAGCCCCTCCATCAGGATTTCCAACCTGAGAATGTCTGATGCCGGCCACTACACCTGCAAGTATTCCACCAACCCCTTTGGACATGAACAAGGGACAACGACCCTCATCATGCTCGGTGAGAAATGACAAGGATTTGTAGTTTTAGGTAACTAGGTGCTTTTCAACTCTAACCATGAGTGGTATAGTGCTGAATGATAACAGCGTTTCTGGTTTGCTGTAAAAAAATAGAGAAGCTGTCTTCCAGAACATCCTGTAGTTGTTCAGCCTTTACAGATGTCTCTCCTCCCAGATATACATTTCTATTAAAAAAATGCTCCCTTAAGTTTCCTGAAGTCTGAAGGAATTTGAAAAAACAAAGCCTCCATGCACCTACGATGTATAAACATTAAAAAAACCACATTTAACCTAATTTTTCTTACATATATTATGCCTTAAAATGATTGCTACAATCTAAATCCAAAGGAACCGCATACGTTTTCTCAGTGTGTCACATGAAAACATTCACACACGTCAATGACTGATTGGTTGCAAAGTTTAAAGACAGTTATGTCACATGAAATATAGTCTTGGATGATCATATCAAGAACAAGTCACATGAGAAGAAACCCCTATGAAAGGCTGTGTGAAGTTATGTGTATTGTGCAACAATGGCAGTTTTGGCACAACCAAGACGTTGGCAATAAAAGACTGGAGGTTTGGAGGGAGGGAGTCCTCAGGGACCACGCCAACTAGCTGCTCCAGGAAGACGAATGGCTGATTTAAGTTACCAAGAACAATCTCAGGGTTACAGAGGCAGACTAGGATGCTCAGGTTCCACCGGTGTGAGTCCACACCACGCTCAGGTTCCACCGGTGTGAGTCCACACCACGCTCAGGTTCCACCGGTGTGAGTCCACACCGCGCTCAGGTTTCACCGGTACGAGTCCCCACCACGCACAGTTTCCACCGGTACGAGTCCACACCACGCTCAGGTTCCACCGGTACGAGTCCACACCACGCACAGTTTCCACCGGTACGAGTCCACACCACGCTCAGGGTTCACCGGTACGAGTCCCCACCACGCTCAGGGTTCACCGGTACGAGTCCACACCACGCTCAGGTTTCACCGGTACGAGTCCACACCACGCACAGTTTCCACCGGTACGAGTCCACACCACGCACAGTTTCCACCGGTACGAGTCCACACCACGCTCAGGTTCCACCGGTACGAGTCCCCACCACGCACAGTTTCCACCGGTACGAGTCCACACCACGCACAGTTTCCACCGGTACGAGTCCACACCACGCTAAGGTTTCACCGGTACGAGTCCACACCACGCTCAGGTTCCACCGGTACGAGTCCACACCACGCTCAGGTTCCACCGGTACGAGTCCACACCACGCTCAGGTTTCACCGGAACGAGTCCACACCACTCACAGGTTCCACCGGTACGAGTCCACACCACGCTCAGGTTCCACCGGTACGAGTCCACACCACGCTCAGGTTTCACCGGTACGAGTCCACACCACGCTAAGGTTTCACCGGTACGAGTCCACACCACGCTCAGGTTTCACCGGTACGAGTCCACACCACGCTCAGGTTTCACCGGTACGAGTCCACACTACGCTCAGGTTTCACCGGTACGAGTCCACACCACGCACAGTTTCCACCGGTACGAGTCCACACCACGCACAGTTTCCACCGGTACGAGTCCACACCACGCACAGGTTTCACCGGTACGAGTCCACACCAAGCTCAGGTTCCACCGGTACGAGTCCACACCACGCACAGGTTTCACCGGTACGAGTCCACACCACGCTAAGGTTTCACCGGTACGAGTCCACACCACGCTCAGGTTCCACCGGTACGAGTCCACACCACGCTCAGGTTTCACCGGTACGAGTCCACACCACGCTCAGGTTTCACCGGGACGAGTCCACACCACGCTCAGGTTTCACCGGTACGAGTCCACACCACGCACAGTTTCCACCGGTACGAGTCCACACCACGCTCAGGTTTCACCGGTACGAGTCCACACCACGCACAGTTTCCACCGGTACGAGTCCACACCACGCTCAGGTTTCACCGGTACGAGTCCACACCACGCACAGGTTTCACCGGTACGAGTCCACACCACGCTAAGGTTTCACCGGTACGAGTCCACACCACGCTCAGGTTCCACCGGTACGAGTCCACACCACGCTCAGGTTCCACCGGTACGAGTCCACACCACGCTCAGGTTTCACCGGGACGAGTCCACACCACTCACAGATTCCACCGGTACGAGTCCACACCACTCACAGATTCCACCGGGACGAGTCCACACCACTCACAGATTCCACCGGTACGAGTCCACACCACGCTCAGGTTTCACCGGTACGAGTCCACACCACGCTCAGGTTTCACCGGTACGAGTCCACACTACGCTCAGGTTTCACCGGTACGAGTCCACACCACGCACAGTTTCCACCGGTACGAGTCCACACCACGCACAGTTTCCACCGGTACGAGTCCACACCACGCACAGGTTTCACCGGTACGAGTCCACACCATGCTCAGGTTCCACCGGTACGAGTCCACACCACGCACAGGTTTCACCGGTACGAGTCCACACCACGCTAAGGTTTCACCGGTACGAGTCCACACCACTCACAGTTTCCACCGGTACGAGTCCACACCACGCTAAGGTTTCACCGGTACGAGTCCACACCACGCTCAGGTTCCACTGGTACGAGTCCACACCACGCTCAGGTTCCACCGGTACGAGTCCACACCACGCTCAGGTTTCACCGGGACGAGTCCACACCACTCACAGATTCCACCGGTACGAGTCCACACCACTCACAGATTCCACCGGGACGAGTCCACACCACTCACAGATTCCACCGGTACGAGTCCACACCACTCACAGATTCCACCGGGACGAGTCCACACCACTCACAGATTCCACCGGTACGAGTCCACACCACGCTCAGGTTCCACCGGTACGAGTCCACACCACGCTCAGGTTCCACCAGTAAACTGATTGGACCTTTTCTCCTCTTTTTCCTCCCTCTGCCTCAACTTTGTCTCATTTCTGTTCTCAACCCATCTCTCTCGTCTTCTTTCCCCCCACTGCCTCATGTCTTGTCTCTGTTCTCCTTTCCACCATCTGGCCTCCTCTCACCTCCTGCCACTCTTCCCACCTCGCCGTCCACGTTGTTTCTTCTCCAGCTAAACCCAAGAACTCGGCCAGCGTTGTGACTGTCCAGGCCAGCAGCAAGTCGGTGGTGGTGGCTTGGTGCGAGTCAGCGGACGCCAAGCCAGCGGCCACCATCAAGTGGCTGGCGTCAGTCGGAGATAATCATTGTACAAGCATTGCAAACAGGCCAGGTGGCACCATCACGGTGCACAGCGAGTACCGGCTGGTCCCCACGGCAGCAGACAACGGCAGAGAGGTGACCTGCATGGTTGAGCAGAGGGCGCAGGAGCGGCCGTGGGTTCACTCTCTCCAGCTTTCTGTGGAGTGTAAGCAGCAAACACACACACACACACACACACACACACACACACACACACACACACACACACACACACACACACACACACACACACACACACACACACACCTTCATATGGACACTAAAAAGTTTCCCTTTACTAATGATTTAAGAGTTGCAGCCAGATGATACTGACCGTCAGCTCTTGATTAACTGATCTTCAGTAGATGTGCAGATCCTATAAAACCTCTGTAAACATTTCAGCAGTTTTCTGGTTAAAGTATTCACAAACGTGTAAATGTGCAGCAACCAGAGTCAACAGCCTCTGCTTACAATGATGTAAGGTGTTTCTTCTGCTAATATTCAACCAGAGTCAGTTTGATGACTTCATATTAGTTATTTTCCACTACAAGGTCAGTTAGGTCCAAGTCACATACAGCGCTTGAAACAACAAAGCCTTTTCAAATATATTGTTAAATATAATAAGTGCTGCACACAGGAAAGCCAATAAAAAATCAAGTGCTGTACAAAGACACAAAAAGGTATAATACACATTTCCTGATTTTGAACAAGTACATCAAATAAAATAAAAAAAGTGTACAATATCTCATTACAGATTCAACTACCAAATCAACACACAGTGGTATGAAAAATTAAAAGAGGGAAGGATGGGCTTTATAAAGTTTGAAACCTGGACGATCACTTTTCACTTTCACTTTCACTACAAACACTTTGTCTTCCAGATCCCCCCTCCGTGTCCATAGAGGGCTACGACAACAACTGGTACGTGGGCCGTTCCGATGCCACGCTGCTCTGCCAGGCCAACGCCAACCCTGCACCCAGCGCCATCACCTGGACTTCGTAAGAATCTCTCACCGTCCGTCTTTGCAGGAGCTCCACCTCCTTTAAGACCATTTCACGTTGCAGTATAATTACGACGTTTCTCTGCTTCGATGATGATCTCTCAGTGAATGATGAGCACAGACATCTTATCGTGATGAACAAACAGATGGCTCTCGGTGGCGTGCGCATGCTTCCTTGATGAATGTCGAACAGGGACATGGAGCGGCTGTTCACACGTCTAGTTTTTTCATACTTTCATCCTGTCCTAAAAACCACAGATTCAAACTTTACTTTAATCTCTCAATCAGTGTAATCCCCCCCACGCCTTTTATCTTTTTTAAATGTCTTTTTTCTTATAATTCCTCTTTTTCCTTTCTTCCCCTCCATCACTGATCACGTTTCTTCAAAATTTCCCTCCACTACCTCCATCCAAATTCCTCCTTTTCATCCTTTCTCCCTCCTTCTCAGGGCCTCCGGCTCTTTGCCAGAAACTGTGGTGGTGGATGACAACAAGCTGATGGTGAAGAAGGTGGATGACGCCGTCAACACCACGTTCATCTGCGAGGTCAAGAACAAGCACGGGGTCAGCAGACACCAGATCACCACCTTCGTCATTGGTGAGTCGATGAAAACGGGACAAAAGTGATGGTGTTTACAGGTGAATTCATACATCTTCCTTCAAATGTGCACGTGATCGCTGCCTGCACCCACGAACACATTCACTCACATACTGCTGCAACATGCTGATGTTTCTCCATACGATCCGTGCAGGTGTAAATGCACATGTGCAGTTTGACCCATCTACCGTGACACAGATGCATATACAGTCCCTCCTCCACCAACAGCAGGTGTTGTTTAGTTAGTGCTGTTTCCCCCCCATATCAGCAATAACCAACCAAAGTAACTTTGGATTCCTGTGGGAGTCGACGTTTGTGACAACTGTGTATTATTTTTCAACATTTAATCATTCCTCAACGTTGGTAAAAACGTCTCACAGAGCAACAGTGTCATCACGGAAGAGGCGATTGAAAGACTGAAGAAAGTCCTGACAGAAAGAAAGAAAGACTGACTGAGAAAAGATCGAACAAGTGTAAACATTTGACAGAGAGCTAACTGCGTCATTGTTCAGCTATAAAAATGTATTTATTTAGAGGCTCCTTGGAACCTGCAGCCAAGTTTCATCAAATCTGGTTTATAATTGTAATTCTTACAAATACATAAGCGCACACATGGCTAACCCGTGGCTTCTTAAAATGGTTAAATAAGTTTCTCTTTCTGGTTAAAATCTCTCTTGTTACTTAATTGAACGCTCACCTTTTTTTGTCCACCTACCGACTCTCTTTTGTAAGGTTCCCTACTGAAAGGAATAAATGTAAATTCACAGTAATGGTCACTGATTGCAGTCATTTGAATTCAGTTATATCTTTGGGGGGGTTATTCTTTTAAAAGAGTCTGGGCATGTTTCACTTCTATTATGTGCTTTTGATTGTCTTCAAGTCTTTTTTGAGTTGATAAATGTAACAAGGAGCCCAGGCATTACTGAATTTTGTCAAATCACTGGAAGAGGAAGGACAAGTCAGGAGCAAAGTGACATGTGCAGTTTTTCATGCTGGCCCATAATTGAGTGCCGTAGTTGGAGTGGAGAAGTAAGATAAAGAAGTTAAACTTTATTAAAATACCACCTTTCAAAGACAAATGCAACCCAAAGTGCTTTACAGAAAAATATAGAGCCAATTCTCAGCATGTGCACTTGTGGTCTTGTGTACATATGAAATGTCATCAGCCACACGCTGAAGTCTTCTGCACGGCACGACTGCCGACTAGTGTCTGGAAGTTACTTTCAGAATCTAATATAATCTATCTAACTAGTTACTATCATTTGAAAGCAAAGTATTTTATTAATCTCTCTAAATTTCAATTTCCTTACAGTAATTTTGTATTACTTGTAAGTTAATTTGATCAAAACATCTGTAGAAATATAACTGGGCATTTTATCCTGCAAAATATTTATGGCCATTATGTGTCCAGCAGGGGGCGCTGTGCGGAACAGACTTCATCTGAGTCTGCAGTCAGATTGTGTTGTACGCTGCTGTCTCTTATCTAGTCTCTAGTTCCAACAGTTGTCTGCCTTTTGCATTTTAATAAACGGATTAAAGAAACTTTGGTACCATTTCACAAGAAATACATTAGAACTGCACATTAACGAGCTACAAGAGAAAGTGTAGTTTCCCATTTTCAGTAAACGCAACGTTGCGTGAGGCATCCGTTTTTTATTGGCTGGTCTCAACCCAGGTGTTTGCGCGCTGGATTCAGCCAGAGACGTTTTGAGAAGAAAATAAGAACAAAAACGATCACACGATGGATATAAGACGATTTTTATATGAAAGGAAGCAGACTCGGCCGAAGCTCAGGTTTCCGGGGAGCGTCAGCAGAAACAGGTTAATTAATAATTTAAATTCCGTTTTATGTGAAACATGTATAGTTAGGGGGGCGTGGACTGGCGTGGCTGCGGGACAAGCTTTCCCGGTGACAGACGCTCCGAGGCGGCTGAAAGTCCCTGAAGGCCCGCTGCGGCTGGGTGATTTATTCTGTTTTCCCATTTCCATGTACTTGGGAATATAAAACTTATTAATTAAGTCTGGATACTGTATACACAAATAATTACATACAGGCATAAAAAAAAATCAAATTATCCAGAGTGGAGACCTTTAATTTATTTTAACTTTTGAGTCACATTTCTTGTTTTTCATAATTAAAGCAATTTAATTGAGCCAATTTTCCCAGTTAATGTCAATTTAGCAAGGAAAGAAAAGGACAAGTAAATGCTAATCCTGTTGCAAGGACCAGTTCCTAGTTTTTGATAACGTCTAATATGATAAAAGGAAACTGATGTTATATTCTGTTCACAGATGACAAAGAAGCAAGTGATGGAGGGAAAGAAGCAAGTGATGGAGGGAAAGAAGCAAGTGAAGGAGGGAAATAAGCAAGTGAAGGAGGGAAATAAGCAAGTGATGGAGGGAAAGAAGCAAGCGATGGAGGGAAAGAAGCAAGTGAAGGAGGGAAAGAAGCAAGTGAAGGAGGGAAAGAAGCAAGTGATGGAGGGAAAGAAGCAAGTGAAGGAGGGAAAGAAGCAAGTGAAGGAGGGAAATAAGCAAGTGATGGAGGGAAAGAAGCAAGCGATGGAGGGAAAGAAGCAAGTGAAGGAGGGAAAGAAGCAAGTGAAGGAGGGAAAGAATTAAGTGAAGGAGGGAAATAAGCAAGTGATGGAGGGAAAGAAGCAAGTGAAGGAGGGAAAGAATTAAGTGAAGGAGGGAAAGAATTAAGTGAAGGAGGGAAAGAAGCAAGTGAAGGAGGGAAAGAAGCAAGTGAAGGAGGGAAAGAAGCAAGTGAAGGAGGGAAAGAAGCAAGTGAAGGAGGGAAAGAAGCAAGTGAAGGAGGGAAAGAAGCAAGTGAAGGAGGGAAAGAAGCAAGTGAAGGAGGGAAAGAAGCAAGTGATGGAGGGAAAGAAGCAAGTGATGGAGGGAAAGAAGCAAGTGATGGAGGGAAAGAAGCAAGTGATGGAGGGAAAGAAGCAAGTGAAGGAGGGAAAGAAGCCAGTGATGGAGGGAAAGAAGCAAGTGAAGGAGGGAAAGAAGCAAGTGAAGAAGGGAAAGAAGCAAGTGATGGAGGGAAAGAAGCAAGTGATGGAGGGAAAGAAACAAGTGATGGAGGGAAAGAAACAAGTGATGGAGGGAAAGAAGCAAGTGAGAAGAGAGAGTCAGAGGGAGCGGTAAAACCATCATCATATCAGAGCAAGTGATGGAGAGAAGCAGTAGCAGTCTGGAAACATGGAAGGTGCAGTAACACTGACTGACATTGATCTGAAAATTGTCTAATTGAAAAGATAATTGTTTTTAATGTACTTTATTTAATATATTCTTTTGTCATTCAGTATACATTTCTTTCTGGCAACAGATTCAAAAGATGGAAGGAAAATGAGCAGATGGAGAGAAAAGAGGAGCAGACACAGAGGCAACACAACACAGCAGGGGTGGAAGGAGAAATGAAGGACAAGTTAACATTTAATATAAAGTGCTGCTGAATAAATCTTAAACTGACTCGCGTGAGGTGCATTTTTTTGGTATTATGGCTCCTAACATAGTCTGTAGACATCATCACTAACCTTTTACAAGGTCTGGTGTTTTAAAAAAGCAAACTAAAATCGTAGATCATGTAAAAAAAAAAAACTGCACTTAAAAAAAGTTAAAAAGAAAATAAAACAAAAGACTGAGACAACTGCTTAAGCAGAGCCAGTGCAGTGTGCATTTACAGCATTTTTTTTTCTTTTTAAATAATTGTCCTCTAGTTGACTCAGATGCCTCACTGTTCTCAGGAAACCATAAACAGCCTCTTAATTGGTGGAAAATGTGCAAGTCGGCATGAGTGGCTTTTCAATCTTTGTAGCATTTGTGTCACAGCTGCACATAGACATTTTTTATCCTTTGTGACTTTGCCTCATTGTTTCTCCATCCTGTCATTTACTTTTTGTGTTTTCAGTTAAAACCATGACAGAGTGAAGTTTTGAAACACTTTAATTGTAAAACATACTTTGCTTTGGCATTTAGGCTGTATTTTGGTATTATTTATCGGGCTTACGCAGAAACACAGTGGTGCAAAAATGATCCCCCTTCGAATCGGAGCCCACAGGTGGAAGCTGGCGTGGAGGTGGGATTGGCGTTTTGAGAGTAACAGGCAGCTTAATAGTGAGACATCCACAGGCATCCAAGAGCACATACTTCTTGCTCCTTATAAAAGTCAGAGAACAAATGTCGTAATTTGAATGAACCATTCAGAGGGGTGAATGCAAGCAGGCTCAGGTGCTGCAGAGGTTGCCTGGATTGGGTCGTTTCATTTATGAAACACTCTTGACTCACAAAGCTTCATAGCGTTTTTCATGCCCAGACTTGAGCAATAAAACATCTGAAACTCAAAGACCGCACATCTATCTTCCAGAGGCCATGAAATTTAAATGAAGAGGTAATAATCCTCTTTTTTCTCTCTTCCTTTCTTTTCTGCCTCCCTTACTTATACAAGAAAAACGTCAAGTCAATCGGGGCCCATCAAAAGCTGTCATGATACAAACCTGTGCCATTTTCATCTTCGTTGCGGTCATCGCCGGCTACATCTTCTCGAGTCCTGTGTGCCACGAGGACAGACAGTAAGTCTTCATCAGTCGCTCTCTTTCTGCTTTATTGTTTGTTTAACAGCCTGAGCAAAGTTATCTTAGTCCATCCCTACACCCAGATTTCTGGCCTGGTTGGTGGTTTGCAGGTGTATGGATTGAAGCTCTGTGGTGATTATTTCTCTTCGGCTCCAAAGACAGTCACCTCAGTTTTGTTTTTGTTTAGCTGGAGAAACCTGTGGCACATCTAGTCATTAATCTCCTCAATGCATTTACCAAGAGCCTCTCTTTATAAATATCATAAGGAACCTGGAGATTTATTTTCCTCCGACTCTCTTTTTCCATTTATCACCTGAGTGGAGTTTCTTCATGGAGAATTCTTTCTGTTACAGAGGAGACCTGGTTCAAGATCTCACTACTGTTTTCAGTTAGACACCTTTTTGTGAGCACTGCTGTTGACACATTTGTGTGCACTGAAATCGTCCTCTCAGAGAAAACACAGGAATCATCAGACGGCCCACATCCGACCCAGTAACCTTTGAAATGCTCAGACCCTTACAGATCAGTAAGTCAAGAGTGTGTCCTCTATTGTACGTGGCCTCTGTTACATGCTGAGTCAGCCCAAAGTTGTTTAGAGTGTCCAGGGAAAAAAGGGACGGTAAGGAGGACCTGCGGGGGATGAAGAAGCTTCTGATCCCTGGTCCTTGGTGCTGTTGAGGGGGTTGGGGGCAGATAAAGACACCTCTTCTTGCCTCTGATGTCTCTCCAAGCTCTCCCCTGGTGGGGGCAGAGTTCCTCCTCAAGGTTTCCACTGGACTTTGTTTGTTACTCTCTATGAGACATACTATATTGCCAAAAGTATTCGCTCACCCGTCCAAATAATTGGAATCAGGTGTTCCAATTACTTCCATGGCCCCAGGTGCATAAAGTAAAGCACCTCGGCATGCAGACTGTTTTTACACTAACTATTTGTAAAAGAATGGGCCGACAGCAACTCAGCCACAAAGTGGTAGGACATGTAAACTGATGAAGCGGGGTCAGCGGATGCTGAGGTGCATAGTGCGAAGAGGTTGCCAACTTTCTGCAGGTCGAAGGAAAAGGCACAAAAAAAATTATTGATATTAAATTATTAATTTTTTTTTTTTGCGTTGGCAAGATTTCTGCACGAGGATTTATGATGAAATCTACACACTCTTTGTAAGCGAGGTCCCAGTTCTTTAGGTTTGAACTCAGTTTTTGTGTGTGTGTATAGTTTACTATAAATAACTATAAATAGTCATTTGATTGATCATCCACTGCCTTTGTCCTCTGTTTACTATTTTCACAACAGCAGTAGTGGAAATCGGACTAATCTGTCAAAGATGGAAGATGCTTTTGTTCATCCTCTTGAGAGTCGAGAACTTCTTTCTTATTGTTTTGAAGAGAAGTCTTGCAGGATAAGAAATGGAGATACAAAGACACAGAGAGAGAACTTGGAGAGTTACGCTCATAAAAAAACTAACAAAAAAACACTGTTTATTGGATGCACCAATCCCCCGCAGCAGTGCCTTTATCACAAATTCAGAGTTTTCCAAAAATGTGTGATGGAAACACAACTTGTGTTATGTGTTGTTAGTGTCAACATGATGCAATGTGTTGAGTTGTGAGTGCATGTCTGGTACCAAGTTTGCCAAGTCTGGTAGTTGGTGTTCATCCAGTTGTTGGAATTTGTATTTTATGGACAGATTTATTGATATAGTGTTGACTAGTAGTACTCTGTTTAAGAGTACTGTATTCATATATCTATACATTCACAATGTACCTCCTGTGGTTTCATGCTGAAGCCGACTCTGGACCCACAACACACAGAAAAGGATACAGACACTCAAACGTATAGGGACAATACAGAGACATCTAGAGCCGTGAAGGTGGAGAGTGAGTGACAAAGTGGCAAAGTGCTGAGTTTACAACCTTTGGAGCAAAGAGTCAGCGCTGCCATGCCAGTTACCAAGCGTGTGCTCATTAGCGCCACTGGTTCAAGTGTATGATGTCTGTAGCCACGACGTGTTCGTGATACAGCAGCGCTTCTCCCAGTCAGGTCTTGTCACTGATGTGTTTCAGCCAATCAGGGCGCTTGAACCTGGTGCAGCTATGCCCTAGGAAAAGAAAGGCTTTGTAGAAGCACTGTGAGTGGTTAAGCTGCGAATGATGCTGGGGGGGACGCAGCCCTGAGAGCGCCTGATTCTCCTGCTTCCTAAACGCTGTTAACGAGAGTTGAACTCCCAAAGTGGGAATGATTTGGTTGAGCTGAATTGATCGATGGCGAGCCAACCCAGATGAGACACCGAGACCCCAGCACTTGTGGATGGACTGGTCCTGAGTCCTGAATGGCTACTCGCACCCTGTCATGCCTCCTCATGCTGAACTAACACCACCCGCACAGATCCCACCTTACAGACTCTGACTGACGTTTACATAATCTAGTTGACTGACTGGTTGACCCAGAACGACATTCCTCTGCTTTCCCATCACCAAACACACCGCCTGTGCCTGTGGGAGGACTGAAAATAATTGTCCCTATTAATGTGTTTGAATATGGCGGTTCTGCTCATACGGGATGAATTTGGGTGTCAGATCTACTGATTATTAGAGTTATATGGGCTTTAAAGGATACTGAGCTGACATGTTTTAACACTGTCGCTGCCTGTATTGGATCCAAACTTTGAACACTTTTGACCTGGAAAATGATAGATAAGGGTGCACTTCAGTAACCGTAAGAACTTTTTACAGTTATTCATCTTTAGTTGAAAACTGACAGTGCATTTGTTACTAATGGCAAAAAATCTTTGGAAAATATCATTTTTGTGAATGGAACCAGACTGTTGTTAAATAGTGTTTTTTTCTGCAGATTCCAAGTGATGGACATGGTCACATGATCAAAGGCAGGTGGCCTGTAAAAAGGCATCTGCTCTCCTCCTCCTGTGGTGTGAGAAGCAAATGCTACACAAAACTGTCAGTACTTCTGTTCATAGGAACCAAAACCTTTTGTGGACCAGACCAGACCCAGACCATGTGCCAACTTTGCAAAATGAGGGAAAAGATGGTTTGTTTATCAGGGTTTCGCCTCAGATGACTGCCAGACACCGTTCCTTGAGCGGCAGCCTGGACACTGTCAGCGTCATTTCTCTTCCTGTGAAGCAGAGGAGGGAATTGTGTTGAATGAACTGATCTGTTATTTATGCCTGTTGTGAACTTTTGAGTACTCTAAATAATTTGTGGGTTCACTGCTGGGGAACTTTTGTTGTATTATCGTGTATTTTGCTTAATTAAAATATTCATGTTTATGATTTTCTATGTTTGAAGCATCTTAACGACTCAGCAAATATAATGAACATCAAGTTCTGGTTCCACATGTCTATTCTGAAATCCGTGTAGCAGCTTTGCTTCCCACTTCTGAGGTTTGACAAATGCAGCGTGACATGGTGATGAGTGACGATAAAGTGAGGAAGGCTGGATGATTCTCTTCTGATCCGGCTCTGAGGTGTCACATGACCCTACATATCTGAGCCATTCACCCACGCATCCATCTGTCATCAAATTCAGAATGAGCGTAAAATAAATAAATTACATTCCCAGTTTTAGTATTAAATATGCTGTTTCACATCTGCTGGGAAGAGGGAACACAGGTTAATAACACCAACAATAGTGTCATTAATGGAGCTGGAGGAGAATGACTTCAGCCGCTGATGTCATCGTGGAATGAGGACAAATTTAGTATTTTCTTATTATTACTTTTTAAGGATAATTAAGGTTTTTACAGCCTCAATAAAGGATCCATTTCTAGTGCTGCTTTTCCATAATGCTGCATCAAAGTTTTTTATTTGTTGATTCAGGAAAATCTTTCATATTTGACTACAGCTTTTTATAAAGTCAGTCATTCTGTTCTTTTACATTTCAGTATCTCCACTAAGGTGAGTCTGTTTGAACTTTCCAGGGTTGCTTGTTCTCACCATTTGCCCATTTTTGGATTATTTGTGGCTGTTCTACATTCTACAAGCTGCAATACTAATTACATTTGTCTTTTTGTCCAATCAGGACACGCCCAAGGCGCAACCAACCTTCCTCTGTGCACGAAGGCTGCTCAACAGATATGGTCAGTGACTGGCATGGCATCAAATCAATTCTTATTGTCACCATGATTACATTCCACCCATCCATCCATCCATCCACCCATCCATCCATCCATCCATCCATCCATCCATCCATCCATCCATCCATCCATCCATCCATCCATCCATCCATCCATCCATCCATCCATCCATCCATCCATCCATCCATCCATCCACCCATCCATCCATCCATCCATCCATCCATCCATCCATCCATCCATCCATCCATCCATCTTCTACCATTATTCTTGGGGCTGGATTGCGGACGATAGTAGCCTAAGCAGGGGAGCCCAGACTTACCTCTCCTCGGCCACTTTGTCTAACTCATCTGGGTGTGACGGTGAGGAACAGCCCCCCTAATCTGAACCCGAGTGTCCAGCATATACCAACCTAAAACAGGTCACACGGTAAATATTGTGAGCATTCAATGAAGGTTCAACACTTGGAATGATCTGGCAAAACATTGCATCGTGCTTAAGAGTTGTTCTTTGGTCAACCACCAATGTCCCAAGATATGTTGATGGTAGCTTGAGGTCACAAAGTTTACACATTCAAAAGTGGTGGTAAGGCAAAGTCTGCAAGCAACTGACCCGGTTGGGTGGTCCTTGAACACAAGTTGTCTAGATGATTATAACTGTAGAGTAGAAAGTGGCAATAAAAATGCCATATAATGAGGTGAAGTGTCTCATGTATTATGAGGTTAGATGTCCTAAATATGTGTTTAACCTTGCAGAACCTGACTGAAGAGAGCAGTGGAGCCCAGAACAACAAAGCCCCTCCGGTCCAGAACAACAAAGCCCCTCCGGTCCAGAACAACAAAGCCCCTCCGGTCCAGAACAACAAAGCCCCTCCGGTCCCGGGCTACTTGGCCACGGAGTTCTAAGAAGTGAGCGGCAGTCACCATGACCCCCCGATTTTGATTCATCCAGACATAAGTAACCTCATGTCAGCATTTCTTCTGGCAGGAGCTTTGTATCTCCTGTCATGTAGGTGTAGCCATAGCAACCAAAACACACCATCAAAGTCAACTGGACAATTCATTTAAATCATTTACAAATTTAGTTGCAAACTCAACTTTTAATGTTTAAATGTGCTAGGACATTTGTATTTCTTTAACAAAGCTAATTTAGTGTACTCAGCTTTAAGTCATTTTTGTGAATAGTTGAGGCCTTGGCCTACCATATCACAAAACGGTTCTTGTGTCTGCCTCTGGCAGAAAACACACTGTAGCCCACCCCTAGTGGGACGAAGTGGTATTACAAGACGTGCCTGCTTGTCCCCCCACATTGGAACAGTATTTTTAAAGTCCTTTCATCAACACATCAGAGCTTTAGGTCCCCTTGTGGACAGAAGGTGTATTGCTGCATACTCAGACTTTAAACGTAGTTGAACTTAACATAGTTGAGCACAGTAGAGAGCACACAACAACAAGAAAAAGACATAACATCACATCGTCCACATGAAAAGTTTAATGACAATAGTGGGTAGTATGACAGCCATTCAAAAATACCTAAAGGAAAAACTGAAACGGAGGAACTGAGATAATTTACCCGAGACCCACTGATTATGTGAGATGGTGCTCATGAGCCGTCCCATGTTTCTTTGATATTTACTATTTTTGACAAGTTCCTGGGTATCATCTAACAAATCCAAAAATTATGAATAAACTTTATCCTACAATGTACTGTGGACCTGTCCAGAACGATTCCCCTGGCTTTTGCCTTGAGAGAGCTGGGATAAGCTCCAGCAGATCCCTGTGACCCTGAACAGGAATTAACAGGTATAAATAATGGATGGATGGAAGGGAAATTTATCCTCAAACCCTGTCTCAACAGTAGACGTTCATGAACCCATCCACTTCTGATTCTCCCTCGCTGAACAACATCCAGCAGTAGCGACAGGTCATTAAAATTCACGTTGTGGTTTAAATACCGTTCAAAGACACATATTCACACACTATCGTTCAGCAGGTCCGAGGCTCACATCATTACAGTTCTTCACCCTTTAGACGGCAGCTTTGGGTAGAAATATTTTGACTCAACACCTCATTCAGCCAGACCTTCACTGAAGCCCAAGTTTCAGTCTGATTAAGACTCACCCTGCTTCACTGTGCCGTTAGAGAATCTTATCTGTCCCTGGACCACGGCTGGTGTCATAGCAACGGTGACGCTGTAGCCTGGCAACGTGGCATTAATGGCTCTTCTAAATGGGACCAAGTTACATTAAGCAAGTAGCATTTATTTACAACAGTCACAAAGTGGTTTACAAAAAAATAAATGCAGTAAGATAAAAATCGTGACAATGTAAGATATCACTTAAAAAACCTGTCAGAATCAAAATGCTTTTAGTGTTTGTTTTATTTCTTTAAGAGCATCCTCTGAGACCACCCCACTTTTGTTTCCACATGCTTTAAAACAAGAACAAGACCCCCTCGTGGACGTCTCTGTTCAGAGTACGTCAGGGGCCGACTGTGAGTACACACAAGAGTTTTAAAAGTTAAAACGGTAATCTCAGCTGCTTTTTGAACAGACTGCAGCCAGTTCAGGATGGGTAAAAAGAAGATTACAGTGATCCACCTGTGAAGAGTTTATTACAGATGTGAGAATCGGCACACGCAGGGTTGTTAAAATAAAACACATGCACTCATAGGAATGTACCAAATGTGGATTTAAGTCAGTCTCAATATAACTAAATAAAAATGACTGTAGTAAGAATGATAATATCACGAAGAATGTACATCCTAGTGCCTGAATGCTGAGCATATCAGTGAGATACTGCCATTACAGTCATTTTAACTGACTAAAACTGTTTTACACTCAGGTATATTCAGAACATTTTGCAGCTATAAAAACATGTATGCATTTTGCCTTGTAACAACTCTAGGTATTACTGAATGATAATGAGTGCTAACATGACAGGAATTACAATAGTTTAGAGTTGGAATAGAACATGCTTGCAACTAATTACAATAATGTTATCACAGGCGGAAATGGTGCTACCTAAAGAAAGTTTTTTTTTAGTCTCTTTGAGGGTTTTTAATGCAACATGAATCAAACAGCACTCATATATATCATTTTCACTCACAACTTATTTACATATTACAGTTTTATTTCAAATCAAGCAAAGTTTACAAAAGTAACTCATGAAGTCATGTTAATTAGCCACCGAGGTTCGGTCAAACAAGACGACTGGACTTTTTTGGTCTCCAGGAACCAGCTCATGGAAACCTGAGGCACTAAAATAGATTATAACAGTTAAAATGTAATGTCCTAAGAATAGGACATTGTAGAATTCATTTAAAATGAATTTTAGGCCACCTATGTACCAGATTATATCTGTTACATCTACACAGGCATCTGCATCCACTTACCACCGCATTGCCAAAAGACAACTACTGATTCAGTTTTTAGTTATTAACAGTTTATAGCATATATAATAATACAAATAGTCTCAAGACACTTATAAGAGATAAAAAGCATAACCCCAACACAAACATTATTAAATATTAGTAATATTAAATACTGAGTAAAAAAAAAAAACAAACAAACAAACAACGGCAAGTAATAAAGTTATTATGAAATTACATCAGCTGGTAAAAATGTAAATAGTGTGACTTGTATTGAAATATTGGTGATGAAATATGTATTTATGAAAAAAACAAACAAAAAAAGAGATAATAATAATACATTTTGTTTGCAATGCACTTTTTATTAAACGAAATATCAAAGTGCCACATAAAATAAGACTAAATAAAAGAAATAATACACAGTATACACGTTTAAACTCATAAAAAGGAATCTTTAAGGACTCCTGGGAATTAAGGAAGATTAAAAGCCTCTTTAAAAAAAAAACTAACTGTTTAAGTGCTTTTTAAAAGGAGCCACTGTCTGAGGGGTCGTGAGGTAGCTGGGAAGGGAATTCCACTGACGAGCCCCAGCAGCACAGGAGGCCGATCTCCCATGGTGCAGAGCTTGGTTCTGGGCGGTGAAGGAGGTTCTGGTATGAAGAGCATGTGGACCGAGTTGACATTTATATGTACATTAAGCATGGTGGGGCAGTTCATTGATGCGTTGGTATGTGATGAGTCTGACCTTGTAATTTATTCTTGAAGTAATTGGGAAGCCAGTGTAACATGTGGAGTTTGGCGTGATGTGTTTGTTTTCTTGCCTTAACCAGAATCCATGCGGCATTTTGGATGAGATGAAGTTTGTTCATGCTTTTTCTTGCAATGCCGGTGAGGAGGGCATTACAGTAATCCAGCCTGGAGTACACAAATCAGATGCAGTGATGGTGGGATGGAGTCTGGCAATGTTCTTGAGGTAACAAAAAGCAGCATTTTTACAGATGTTTGATGTGGTTTTCAAAGATTAGAATAGGGTCCAATTTCACAACAAGATTTGTGACAACAGATGACAGGTGGATGTTCTGTCCACAGATGGTGGTTATGGATGGTGGTTATGGAAGATGATAGGACCTGGTGAGGGGTACCGATTAGTTTGGCTTTGGATTTAGAGCAGTTTAGTTGAAGGAAATTGTGACTCATCCACGCCTTTATCTCCTCCCGGCAGGTGGTGAGTATTGAGACAGATGATGATGATGATGATGATGATGATGATGATGATGATGATGATGATGATGATGATGATGATAGTAATGACAACAATGACAGAGCAGTGGAGGAAGTTTCATACTGATTATGAATTCAGGTTGATAATACGACCATGGGGGGAGCATGTATATGGTGAATAGCAGAGGGCCAAAGACAGACCCTTGAGGGACACCACAGGTGACGGGAAATGTTTGAGACCTTGCAGCTCCCATGGTGACAAAGTGGGTCCTCCCGGAGAGGTAGCATGTAAACCAGTCCAGATGCGACTGCCAGACCAGAAGGACAGGATGTTTTGAGCTTCTGGCTGCCAGTAAACAAACGTACGATGGGAGCTTCTGTGTAAAATTCATGGTCTGCGCAGGAGTCCAAGTAGTTTAGATAAATAGCTGGCTGGCAGGAAAAGACATCATAAAAGGCACAAAAACGCAGAGAAAATACATCTAAAGCAGACTGGAGAAACGGAGAAGTGGCATCAAACAGCGCCAGCTGCCAGCGTCCTCTCCCCTCTCCCCTACTCAGTGTCTCAGTGTTATCAGAGTCTCTGTACATGTGCTGAAGATTTGTTTGATGTCAAATGAACTGAAAAAAAAACTATTTTTCATCTAACCTTCCTCTTGTGCTCGCTTTTTGTTGCCGGGTCATATCAGAATTGAAGGACAATTTAAGTATCAAAAGTTTTGATAAATCTACTCTTTATATTATAATTTTTAGACCTGTATTTTTTGTTGTTGTTGTGTATTTGAGAAAACCATATAAAAATTCAAGAAATACCCTGATTTGTCCAGCTCAAGCATCAAAAGTACAAGAGTTGAAGTCAATAAATGGGTTAATAATACATTGTAATATATGATAATTTATGATGTTATCATATATTATTGTCATATATTACTATCATGGATTAGTGTCACTGTCCTAGTGGGCCCAGGTCTGTCTGCCTAAAGTCTGTTCAGGGCTGAAAACTGCTGTATTTCAACTTTTCTTATTTTCTGTGAATTTCATTGGAAATATATGAACAGCAGTTTCCTCATTTTATTCTTAATCAATTTAAAGCACTTTCCTATGACAACAGAAAAGGTTAACTACAAAAACATAATAATTTTTATATTTTAGTGATATTGTTTTTTGTTCTCTTATTTTTTATATTTTGTTTAAATATGGGTTCCAGGCAAAAACAAAAAGCCTCAATGCAATAAACAAATTTAAATGGTAATTTTATGCATTTAAAACCTAAAAACTGTCCAGTGCTGACCCCAGCACAAGAGAAAGGTTAATACAAAAATAACTGTGTTGAGCATATATATGTCTATATATCTAAAACAATGTGTTGGTTTGACTCCGTGTTCATGTTGCTCTGCACGGCATGATCAATGGCTCCTTCAAATTCTTTCACATGGCTGTTCGCAGAATTCTTTTTTGTCATCAGGATTTCTTAACATCTAAAAAGACAGCTGCAATTGTATTTTATTATTTTAAATCTTCATGCATCAAAATGCATCTGTATTCATCTGCACCGCGAGATGTGTACATGTGTAGGTGTGTGTGTGTGTGTGTGTGCGTGTAACATGTATATACATGCATGTTTGCAGAATAAACTCAGGTTAAATACAAAATACGAGGTGAATATAATATAACTAATATCACACAGGTTTCTTTTGTTTGTTATATTTCAGGCTTTAAGAGAAAGTTTGTGCTCAGCATGAACAGAGGGGGGAAAGAAGCAATTTCCATATTTTGAAATGACTTGTGGCTCTCTTACAGGTGGTCTGTAAATTAATTTCACCAAATGAACTTTGTTTGGTTTGGATTAATGTTTAGTGTTTTTACTGGCCGACTGCTCTTAATAATTTGGGAAAAGGAAAAAGCATTACGGCATTTTTTGCAGCTGAAAATCGCTCTTTTCGTTTACTTCATGCACACAAAATGCCAGAAACAAAAGACATCATCAAACGGCTGTTGGGTCTGAAACTTCATTTCTCTCTTGTACATCCATGACCATCAAAGCTTTTCATCACTGAGCCAGATGTGCCGTCTGTTTTTTAGCTTTTCATTTGGACTGTGATCAACATTAAAAATGTGAGTGCAAAAAGAAATTCAAGCACATGTAAAGTGGAGATGTAATTGTGCCTTTTGTGGGAGTTGTTGAGTTGTTCTCCACTTGGTCCTTCTTTGTGTTCTCATCACATTTGCTTTGCTTTCAGTGAATCAAACTGCACACGTTTTACTGTCTCGTGAAATAAAATGTAAACCATAAAGACAAAAGGACTTGGTGGTTTTCTTTACTATCGAGGAGATCATTTAATTTTGAGTTGTTTGTGTTGTGATTTTTGAACTTGACCTGATCTAAGGTAAGGTAGTGGAATGACCCTTTAGTAAACTGGTCCCTGTGAATTGCCAACTAACTTCTTTGTGGTAGTTTTTAGCACCTCCAGACCACCCAGGACTCCTAGTAAACGCTTTTCTCCGACTTAACCAAACAGCTCTTACTAGTTCAACTCCTTGCTCATCTGGTTCTTCTGTTGACAACGATGACGATGCAGATGATGTTTACGAGCAACATCCTGGATGGAACAACTTCCTGGATGCCTCAAGTTGGCTAAATATTGCAGAATAAGATTTTCTTGCTATAAGACATTATTTCTCCAATCCTGTCGGTGATCCAGTCAGGATGAACCAACAGGTGATCTGTGGTTACTGCATCAGCCTCTAGCTATAATATAATGAAACAACACAAGTAAAAATCAACAATAAAACAACAAAACACTGAAAAAGGATATGTATTATTTTTTTTTTCATTTGAATTTTAATTAATTAGATGTGTGTTAAGTTTTATTTCATATTTCATATTTCATATTTCATTAATTTGGTCTCTTGTACTTCACGTGGATGAGCTCAGACTCAAGACACTTCTACAAGAGTCGAATCCCGAGTGGTCCGGATGAGGTGTGGTGGGCGGGGCTTGGTGTAGCGGGAGGGGCATGTTTGACCAAACTTTGGCGTTAACTCCACAAACACAATCTCAGATGCAGAGCTGATGAATGAAGCTGTTAAAATAAAGGTTTTTGGAGCAGTTGTGTGCAAGAGGTTGAATTTATGATGGGAAAGTTTGCACTCAATCTTTGCATATTTCTTGGGAAACGTTGTACAAGAGACTGTGGCTCTAAATCATCCCTGAGTTTCTGATTCTTTTGAAAAAATATCTTCCAGCTGATCCAAAATGCAGAAGCGTGAATGCTGACAGGAGAGAACACAGGAGAGACCACATCTCCTGTGTTTGCTTCCCTCCATCGGCTCCCCGTAAAACTCATATAAAGTCCAAAATGGCCTAGCGCTGCGATATTTGCAAGACCTGATATACCATGATAGACCATATGTTCCTAATGGAGTTCTCCGTTCTCAGAGTGCAGGTTTACTCGTAGTTCCTAGAAGATCCAAATGTAGATTTGGAGGACGGCTTTCTGTTATCAGGAACATCACTCTGGAACCAACTTCCAGTTTGGCTGAAGGAGGCTGACACCACCTCCACCTTTAAAACCAAACTTAAAATGTTTGTGTTCAGTAAAACATCTAGTTGGTGTAAAGTTTAGTGTGTCAGGACCAGTAGTCACAGCTGCAGCTGCAGGACCAGACTGGAGCAGCTGGTCTTCAACACAGCTTCATCCTGGATCTGCTGCTGTAGACCTGCTGCAGGGACACCAGCATGATCCACTGACTGGTGCCCCTCACCTCCTCTGGTTCTCTTTGCCTTCATCAGCTCAATCCTCAGTTATTAATTAGAAGTATCTCATAAGTATAATTTCACTCCATTGTTCTTGTAGTTAGTTGTGCAAGTCTGAAAACATCAAAGCAAAGGATTCATTGAACAATAATGTATAATATCTATTATATAATTCTTTGATTGTTCCACATTTGACTTCCATCCATCCATTAGCTATACCCGTCTCCGGGTCACGGGGTCTGTCGGAGCCTATCCTGACGGGGTCCACCTGGACAGGTCGCCAGTCCATCGCAGGGCTACATAGAAAGACGGACAAACATGCGCACTCACACCTACGGGCAATTTAGTGTGATCAATCAAACTACCCTGCATGTGTTTGGACTGTGGGAGGAAGCCGGAGTACCCGGACGGAACCCACGCAAGCACGGGGAGAACATGCAAACTCCACACAGAAAGACCCACCAGGCCAGGAATTGAACCAGGAACCTTCTTGCTGTGAGGCAACAGTGCTGACCACTAAGCCACCGTGCTGACTTATTTAAAATAAAAAACAAATTGGGAAACTATATGTATCATTAGTCAAAGCAGATATAAAGATCCATCCAGTCCACTATTTATTAAGTTGCACTTAAAATTTAGGATCTAGTTGATTACAGTATTTTGAAACAAATGTTTAAAGCTATTAGGAATTGTTCACCGAGCAATACACAAAAAAATTGACAAAAGACAAATCTATTATAAGCCCTGGATAGACTGGCGACCTGTCCAGGGTGTTCCCCTGCCTTTCGCCTGAAATGCGTCGGGAAAGGCTCCGACAGACCCCCGTGACCCGGAAACGGATAAAGCGGGTATAGATAATGGATGGATGGAAATCTATTATAATTTAAAAGGATGTGAGATATTTATAGAACCAAGATTCAGAACAAGCGTTGGAGTGATGTGTTTTAGTAGTTAGTCGGATCATGGAACAATCTGGAAAATCCACAGAAGCAAAATCGGTTGTGTTTAACAAGATTGTTAAAACCACTATGAAAAAAAAATAAATGAATGAGATCAATTTGTTCTGTTGTGTGGCATTTTTTAGATAATTACAAAGTAAAATATGATGAATTTAATGGAAATCAGTGGGATGTTGGCCTGCAGCTGTTTTTAGCTCTATTTTATTATTTAAATCAATTTATCTTTGGTTAAATTATTGTTGTGACAAGGGCAGATTATATAAGATTGTCATTTTTCTGCTCCTTTTTATTCAAGTTTGCAAATTTTTGTTGTTTTCTTTTGTAAATAATTATATAAATGCTTTAAAAAGAAATAAATACATAAATACACACACGTATATACACAGACAAACAAGCCTAAATACAAAATAAAAACAAATAAATGGATAAAATTACATGTCTTCTGTTGTCTTTGTGCAGACGTGCAGAAGGTTCAAGACTACCAGGATGTACGACATTAAAACATCTACCCAATATGATAAACGTATTTCAGAACATTACATCACATTCATGAGAATGAATTTTAAAAAATGTGTGAGCTCAGTCATAAGTGTTAGTTTGGTGGCTCTAATAAAACAAAAAACAAAAACCAAACAATAAAAACACAGAGACCAGCGCTTTCAAGCTGGTTTTCTGACCCTGAATCCTGCAGAACCCCTCTGGGAGGTGCTGAAACTTGCAGCAGTTCACATTCGAAGACTTGTGGCATCAAAGAGCGCTCGGCGCTCGGCGCTCGGCGCTGAAGAGCTTCCTGTTTTCAGACATGTCAATGACCTTTCAGCACACACTGTCATTTAGTCCAAATGATACGCACAAAGTAAAAACAAAGAATTCATTTAAATGTCTGTTTTTTTCTTGTACAGGAGAGTTTAAGCCTCTGATTTCTGGTCAGATTAAACTCAAACGCAGACTAAAATGCTTCTGATTGATTCAACGTAGTAAAACAACTCAGAAAAAAATACAATTGAACAAAAGATCAAATGTTATTTTCATAAAATTATAGTTGTGTAAATAAAATACTTTTTTCTTTTTTCTTTCTTTTAAAACTGTGATCAAACTTCATGAAAAAAATGTGTTCTGATGCCACTGAGATATTGAAACCAGATTAATTCCAACATCTTTTATTAATTTTCTAAAGAAAAATAAAAAAGATCAAATGGAAGAAAGTTTATTCTCCACAAACAGAATAAAGGTTGAAGTAAATGTTTTAAACCCTGGAGGTTTGTCAAAGGTTCATTTGACTGTTTTTGAATTTCAACAGCGAAGTTTGTTCTTTAAAAATCATCCAACATTTAATTTTTTTAATGATTCCAGATCCAGCAAACAGACGTCAACAGTTATTTTACATTAAAATTCCAATGTTGTTTTCCAGTATTGCAAATTAAAAAAAAATGTAATTAGAAAAAAAATTATTTGAATGCATGTTTTAATATTAATTGTAGAATTACAAGCAACAGAGTTTAAGCCACTTCTGATTCCATATTGATCACATTGATCTTTTCTGTCAAAACGATTTCATCAGTTACCATCTCACCGTTTCTGCATCTTTATTGTGATGATATTGTCTGTTTTTGACCTGAGGAGAACGATTTGACATTAGTTGATTTCTGCATCCCAGCTCCCTGAATATTTCCCGATTGTCCGAAGATGTAAATTTTGTTTGTTTCATCTCCTGGACATTTCTGCAGCAGCTTAACTGTATATATTTGCACACTTCTTTTAAACGTATTGTACTTTTAAGTGTTTTTTTTTTCCATTGTGTTTTTTATTTTTGGAATTTTGACTATTGTGTGTTTTTAATTTCATTTTTATGATGTGTATTTAACTTTAAGATGAGAGCTACCAAAAGAAATAAATGTGTTATGACAAAAAAAGACTTTTTAATTTTTTATCTGCATTTAGTATTTTATAGATAAAAAAAACAAAAAAACACCCACATTATAAATAAGTTGGTGGCTTGGGCCTCTGTATAGGAAGCCCCCCCCGGACGCCTCCCTGGAGAGGTGTTCCAGGCATGTCCCACCGGGAGGAGACCCCGGGGAAGACCCATGACACGCTGGAGGGACTATGTCTCTCGGCTGGCCTGGGAACGCCTTGGGGTCCCCCCCCGGAAGAGCTGGCAGAAGTGTCTGGGCTGCCGCTGCGACCTGATCCTGGATAAGCGGATGAAGGTGGATGGATGGTAAACAACCCAGAAGCATCACATGGATATCCGTTGTCCACTTTGGAAAGCGTCGAGCACAGAAACTTTTATACAGCTGCTGTCTCAGCTGGAGTGGCGAAGAACTGAGGTGAGATATCAGGAGAGTGCTCTCAGCTCTTTGGAAATGAAAATATTGTGAGGCGCAAACATCCATGAAAACAAACAATTAATGCCAAAAGGAAGTCTTTATCAAAGTCACTCCAGACCAGCTTTCAAATGCCAAACAGGTGCCAACTGTAAATAGGTTTTCTTTCAGAATTAGGTTGTAGATGTGAAACTGCAGAAGACGATGGAGGCAGGCACAATAACCGCGTGGACCCACTCCCTGCACCGTCCATCCAGAAGGAAGATCACAGTTGTGATTATTCCTCCCAGGATGCTCCTTTTGGAATGGTTGTGAGTGAGAGTGGAGTCAGCAGTGAGGAGGGAGAAGCTGGGAAATCAAAGTTGCACCTAAAGGGTTTTAGTGGATCACAGAGCTCAAGTTGCTGGTGGTGCTTCATTGAAATGGTGGCAGACCGACACCAGCCGCCAGTCAGTCGGCGTGTTTCCGTCTCGTTTTCTACCTGCTCTGCCGTGTGAATGTGTCCCGTTGTGCAAGACTCCGTGTTGCAGTTTCCAGGGCTGCAGCGCGTGCACGTTTGTGCATGAATGCGTGCATGCGCCCACACAACATTGTAAAAGCAATCAGGATGCTTGTGCGTGCACAGTGTGGCCGTGCACGCTTGTTCCAGGCTGAGCTCTAATGGGATCTCAGGAACAGATGTCGATTTGTTCCAATAGCTTCTTGCTTCCCCATTTTGCTCTCGTCTCCTTTTCATCTCTTTGTTTGTCGTCTTCATCTGTTTTTGTCACTGCTCCTCCCATTCACTCCTTTCCTCCCTTGTTGTCTTTCCCTTCTCCGCACCTTTATTATCTTTAATCTCTTCTTCTCCCCATTCAGGCGTCTCCTCTCCCTCTCCTTATTTCACCTTTGTCTCCTCTTTTGTCCGTCCCCTCGTTTCCTCTCTCCTCCTCTCTCCTCCTCCCGTCTCTAACTGCTTTTCCTGCACATCCTCATCCTTCAGAGTAAAAAAAGAGGGAAGCAGAAGAAAAGAAGTTTCACAGCTTGTAAAGAATGATACCTTTTTTTAATTAACATTTCTTCTCTGTCTTTCTTCGCTTGTCTCTCTTACATCTTTGCTTTTCCTCATGTTCTTTTCTTCAACTTTTTTCTTCTTTCCTCTCATTTCTCTCATTGTCACTCTCTTCTTCACCTTTCCTTCCCTCCTCTCATGTTGCCACCTCTGTTTTCATCACTGTCTCAGAGTCACTTTGGTGTTTTTTTATTTCTTAAATTCAGCCTCCTGTCCTCAGATAACATTCTTCCTTCTCTACTTGGCCTTTCTTATTTCCCTCCATTTTTTCTCTCCCTCTTTCACTCTTTCACCCCTCCAGCTCCAGGAAATGAGATTCTGGCTTATTGGCTTATTTCCACCTGTCCCCAGTTTGACCCTGGGATGTCACACTCTCACAAACACGCCTTCGTCATCTTCACCCTCACGTATGACACACGCACGCACGCACGCACGCACGCACGCACGCACGCACGCACGCACGCACGCACGCACGCACGCACGCACGCACGCATGTTCCACTTCATTCAGCTTCTTTGTTTCACCTCACAAATCACCCTCAATTGGCTCCAGCCAGCAGAACACACAACCTCTTTAAATTATTTAATAACGTCATTAATCATTGGGCTCTGACTCTGCGTTGCTCCAACCATCTCTATAAGAGGTTTCAAAAATGGGTCAAGATTTCAGAGCTGGATGGAGGTGGGTGGAGGCTCCATGATGACAACATCTCGTCTCTGTTTTCAAAATTGTTTGACAGGCAAAACAAGTTACAAATAAACTAAGTGCTAAGTGTTAGGATCTGTCCTGTTCTGACTCTGTCTGTTTCTCTCTGAATTGTGTGTGACTGGTTGTGAGGTGGATGTGGTGTTTAAGAGCGCTGCTTGGCTGTTGGAGGCGGTCCTTAGAACATCTGCTGGTCATCTTCTCATTGTTGCTGATACCGAGACTCAGCACCAAGGCCAGAAGGGAACCTGTAACTGGACTGACTCCCTCCTCAGCCTGGCATGTCTCCATGACACTGTGGCACCGAACAATAACACAGTTGACCACTTGATGGCGGTAATGTGCCGTTATTTGCTGTGTGCAAATGGCCAACAGCATATAAAAGTAGAGGAAAAAGAAGAATGCTGCAGACCGCTGAGGAGGACGCCTCAAGAGACTCGGAAAAATCTTCCACATATGCAACTACAAATAAAATAAAAAGAGGCTGTTTTTTTCTTGCAATATCCATCCTTCTCAAATGTACTTACAGCAAAATGTTTCTAGTCCAAATGAGTTGTGTTTGCATGATTTATTCAATACAGTTCAATCCAGTTTTATTTATATAGCATCTATTCCAATGCAAGTTGTCTCCAGGTTCTTTCCAGAGACCAGAACATGACCCCCGAGCAATTATTACATAAACAACGGCAGGTAAAACTCCCCTAGTGGGAGAAAAACCTTAAACCAAACAGTGGCAGGAAAAACTCCCCTTTAAGAGGAAAGAAACCTGGATCAGGACCTGGATCATAAGGGGGGACCCTCCTGCCGAAGACCAGCTGGATAGAACAGGAAAAGGGGGATCAGAAAGAGAGAATGAAGAACAGAGAGAGGAGAGATAACTCTCTCTGTTACGTTAACGTGAGAGTCTGAACATAATTTCCTGCTAGTAGGAAACCCAGTCCTCTAGGCCAATCTGATCCATCTCTGCGACTACAGGAACATTTTTTGCTCTAAAAAGGTTCCTGAAGGCTCCTTTTACAGGATTTTACCTGGTAACGGAGCAGCGCTTCAACGATCTGGCCCCCCAGAACGCTCATTAATGTGTCTTTTTATGTTTGCTGCATTAATCTCATCAAAAGGCAATAGTTGGCATGTCCTCCAAGCTGTAGCCCATATCTTGCTTTTCACCTGCACAAAATTACCAAAACTTGAGTCAAAGCATTTTATTAAAAACCTTGAAAACTTGTCTTTCCATGTGAAAAGTTTTTAATTTAAGATACTTTTATTTACCAGTAACGGTTGATGATAATGAAAATAAACCTTGTAAAAAGCAAACACATTCCGTTTGACTGGTATCCCCCTGTCATGGTCCAGGGTTCCTGCCGGGTTTTGGATTTATTTTCTTGTGTTCTACTTGGTTCTTTAGGTGTCCTTTTAGATTTACTTCCTGTTTAGCCTCCCTTGAGTCCATGATCCCGATTGTTTGTACATCTGTCTCGTCAGCCCCTCGAGAGTTTATTTTGGCAGTATATCAATCTGTCTACTTGTCTGTACATGAGGTCTTGTAAAATTACATTAAATAAAAAAAAAATTGAATTCAAAAAGTCTTTATTTAGCACATGATAGCACATAACAGAAATGCTTGAACACACTTAACCAGGAAAGCAAGAGACACACGTTGTTTTTGTATCGGCAGCAGTCTCGACATCATCTGCAGCTGAAGTACTGTTCCAGTTCTCAAGTCCACGTCTCAACAAGTCTGGTCCAAGTCTGGACCAGGCTCCAGATGTGTACTTGCAGGGCCAGCCCAAGCCTTTACAGGGTCCAAAGTAACACAAGTGTTTAATCGTTACTAGTGCTTGATCATTTAATTAATTTAATGCACCGTAAATGTAACACTCCTATTCATTTCCAATGTTTGTATTTGACTTATGTCCTATCCGCCCTGGACTAAAACTAACCACGGACCTGCTGTAATTCTGAAATTACACCCCAACATCTGTATTTAGTTCTGTGCATTCGTACTGGATAAGCGAAGTCTGTGTTTTACTATAATTTACAGACATTGATCCTGGAAGTGATGTCGTGGCATTTTATTTTATTCAATAATTACCTTTTGTTGAGCATTAAATTTGAAGATCGAGTTAACAGCATCAGATCAGAGTTAAATTTCCGTGATGACGCATCACATTTTGACTCGTGACGAAATTAGAAATTAGAAAATCAGTCTGTTTTAAGTTGCCATGGTAACAGTAAACTTAAAACACAACAGTAAACCCTTTGTTTGCACATATATTAATAGTTAACACAAAGTTTGTTAGAACCCAAGAACCCAAGCCATATATATGCATTTTGATATTGCTTTTTTTTTTTTGTGTGTGTTCCCTTCACCAGCCCTTATGACAGACTAACCATATTTTATTAATCACTTCACTACTGTCTTAATGTGGCTGTTAAAGTTCATGTCTGAGTCCAGAACCACTCCCAGATTTCTGGCTTGGCTATTGGGTATTAGCTTTACTGCTTGAATCTGAGTGCTGACGTTTAATCTTCCTTCCTTGGCTCTAGACACAATTTTGCCAACGGAAACACGCCCACTGCATGTTAATTAAAGTGTGCTTTGCTCCCAGCTCTATTAGCGGAGATCTGCTGAAACAGCTGCAGAGCTGCCAGCAGATGTTTACAGAGGGATATATGTGGCATACAGAGCCATCAGTGGGTTGATATACCCTCATTATTATTTTTTATTTAAATGTGCAAAGTACATTTCATTAAGTACAGGTCATGTTTAGAGTGTGGTAATAATTTTCAGAGTGTTTTCTGTTAATGTAAGAGGGTGGTTTATGGGTTGAAAAATGTCGTTACCTACCAGTCTGTATTGTGCAACTCTGACCAGCAGAGGGCGCGCTCGCTGCATTGTGATGCGCAGGAAGGAAGTCGCGCAGGAAAACGTTCAGAGGACGAGAGCACAAACTTTAGTGGGATGTTGTGTGGCGAACTGTGATTGTTAACATGACATATTTTTGCTGATTGCAGGTAAGAAGTGAGAGTTAGAGTTGAGTAATTGATGAATGAACATGTTGTGTGGAACATCATGAGGTCTGTTTATGAACGTTACTTGTTCAAGGACGGCTAGCCAGTAGAACTGAGACCGGGTCTTAAAAGGCCACCTGCTCGTGTGCAGTTCACAGATAATTAAGTAACTTAAAATAGATGCGTAACTGATTTGGTTATCGTGACAGTGTTAGGTAGACATTTCTTGCTCTCTGTGTATTTGAGAAACAAGCGGATACTGAGTGTACATGTACATGTACATGATAAAATAGGTCCGGTGGAGCGGTGCAACATACACGAGCTATTGTTTTGGTGCAGATGTTCATCATTTTTCTGTTAGGATATCATATTCGTTCAGAGAACGAGAGCTCAAAGTTGAGTGTGGCGAACTGTGATTATTAATATGATATACTTTTGCTCTTTGCAGACCAAAATAAAATAATTATAATTAAATGTGTAGGGCAGCTTAATTCTGCACCGTGCTACATATACCATTTAACATGCCGACTTGATACTGAAATCAAAAATCACCTTCACGTTGGTGATGCTGGGTTCTTACAAACGAGTGGTTGCTTCTCGAAGGGCGGTACCGGGGTTATTACGGATGAGGATGTGATAGTGGCTCGTCATTGGCTGAGCCGACTGTCAATCAGTCATCGTCCAGTCATCCCTTCCTCCCTGCTGGACCATCTGTCTTTCAAACCCGTCTGTTTGCCTGTCTTTTGGATTTTCTGTTTTCTGTTGGCGGCCTTTTCATATTTGTATTTTTGATTACCGGCCTGTGCTGTGTCCTTTTTTTTGTGTTTATAGCAGTAGTTTTGCCCTGCTTCCTCTCCGTTTTTGAATCAGGAAATCCGTGTACTTTATAGAAGCACTTATAAAAGAGTGAGAACTTTTATCAACAAAAAAGAACAAAAGGAAGCTTGAAAATTACCAGAGGAAGTAGAAAAGATGTGGAAAGTGAAGGGAACAGTGGTTCCAGTGGTGATTGGAGCCCTCTGGGTGGAGAACCCTCAATCATCTTCACCAACACCTGCAACAAAACAGCTGAAACTCTGTAGAGAACCCTAGAAAGATCTGAGTACAGAGGGGTTTTCTTTAAAACATATTTTATTGATTTTTAAACATAGATAATACAAAACACAGAGATAAGACCCCCCACCCCAACCCGTCAGACAGCACATACTTATACAAAGTGGTGCAAGATAGTCAATATAATAATAAATAATGACAAATGATGAAAAATAATAATAAGGCTAAATAAAAATGTAAACAGTTCTAGTATATAATCAATGAGGAAAACCAATCAGCAGCTCGTTAAACCCTGTTCATCATTTTGAGGGTTGCCAGGTGAAGCTTTATTCCAATCAGAAAGTTGTCTGCCCGTCAATAGCAGAGTTTTTAGATCTGCAGGTATATAATCTAGGAAGGGAGACCAAACTTTTAAAAATAGCCCGTCCCTGCCTCTTACAACAGCTTATAACCTTTTATGAGGAGGATATGAAGGATCTCCCTGTGTCTTAGGGTGATAGTAGGTGGAAGAGTTTTGATCCAGTTTTGTACTATACACTTCCAAGCAACTAGGAGGAGTTTTTCAAAGAGCTTATAATGTGATGCAGTGAGATGTAGTTCCCTAGAGGGAAGGCCTAGGAGGAAAACTCCAGGGTCTTTTTAATTTTTATTCTAAATATTCCACTACCTTTGAAATGTGTGTCCAAGCTCTAGAAATAAATTTCCATTCCCAGAAGTAATGGAAATGCGTCCCTCTTTCTAAGTTGCATTTAGGACACAGAGGGGAAATGCAATGTTTAATTTAAAATAACAGGAGTAACATGCATTCAGCAGGTCTGTGAAGTATCTTGTACTGAGTTTCTCTCAGCCGGTTACAGGTAGATGTGGACCTAATCAGGCGTATAGTTGCTGCCAATCATCTTTGATATATTCATTGTTCTTTTTCCCATCTAGGAGATATGTGTGGTAAGTGGTATGTTATGAACGGAGTAAAATGATGTTATAAAATGTTTTTCCGTGTTCCGCGCTCTAGGAGAGATCTCTCAGCATCATTGTAAGAGAGAGAACTGATTTGGGAAGACATAAAATGCTTTCTCTGCAAATACCCAAAAAGTGGTGTTTGGGAACATTGAATGTCTCCTGTAATGGGAGGACGGTAAGGTAATATCTCAATAAGCCGCCAACTACATGAATTCCCTTGTCCCTCCACAAGAGGAATGTGGGTGAGCTGACACCTGCAGGGAAGTCAGGGTTTTGGGTTATGGGAGACAGTAAAGACTTCACATTCCTCCTTCCCAGGTATTTAGATATATCATGCCATATCCAGATACTGTTGTAAATGAAAAGATTGCATTTTACTTCTGGATTTATCTCCCAAGCCTCACATGTAGCTGGGCTCCAAAGAGAAGTTATAAAACAGCATCATGTAAGACAGTCCCTCCCAAATCTCCCCAAAGCATCAAATAAATAGCCCCACTCAACCATATCGACGGCCTTTTCTGCATCAAGAGAGACGACCAGGGATTTCTGCTTGTATTGTGAGGTAAATTGTGCAATTTTCAGGAGCCGTCTCATACTACTGGTTTGGCATCCATAAACAAAGCCCGTCTGATCTGAATGTATAAGTATGCAGAGTAGTTTCTCAGCCGTTTGCTGTCAACAGCGATCAAACTGATCGGTCTATGAACCACACATGTCAGGAGGTTTATTCCCCTTCAGAATAACGAGATAATGAGATATTAGCGGTGTGTAGTGTAGGGTAGACGACCTCTATCAAATTAATCCAAATACATGTCTGGGAGGGGACCAACTAGTTCTTGGCTGAATGTTTAGGGTTAGGGTCAGGACCAAGGGTTAGGGTTAGGGTTAGGGTTAGGGTTAGGGTCAGGACCAAGACCGCCTGGTCCTGGAGCCTTACCTCTCTTAAGAGTACACATGGCTTGTAAGACTTCTTCCCTACTAATCTGCCTGCATAAATCTGCTTTTTGTACATCTGAAAGAGACAGTAATTGTATTTCAGAAAGAAATTCGGCTCTAGTCGTATAGGAGGATGTTCATTTAGAGCTATACAGGTCCTTATAAACCAGTTTCATTACTTCATTCATATCAGATGGTTTAAAGCGCCTCACTCCATTTGTATCTATGAGAGAAGGGATTACGTTGGGCTCAGTTTTACCACGAGCAAGGCGAGCTAGTAACCGGCCAGGCTTGTTCCCTGATTCAAATAATCTACGTTTAGTGAAAAAGATCTGTGTCTCCGCTTTCCTGGTTCGGCTCATTCCAGCTGTTTTTTAAGGGCATCTGAGTACAGTTTTTATATAAGTGCATTACAAAACTGACCTGTCATTATTATAGTCATAATTATAGTCCAAACATTAAGGTAGATCGTAACGTAAACATATTTGATATGGAACGCCTGACTGATATTTATACTGTGTAATAGACTTTACAGTTAATGATATAAAACAGATTACAACTGCTCTGGAAATAATGGAAGTGTCGTGCTGATTGTGCTGTCAAACCGACGTGGACGCTGGTTCAAGTGTAGTACAGAAACCCCCGTTAATGAGCACTTCCACTAAAGAACAGGAAGGAATACGTCAACTTTGCCATAGCCTCAGACCACGCAGTGACATTTGTTACATTAGACCGCTTGACCTCTCCTCACTATCACAGACATGTAAAATGCACGTAAAGATGACTTCATGGAATTACATGTGTCAGAGACTGATATTTGCATTGGATTGATCCTCAGCGGAATCGGATCCTCGGGATATGTTGGAGTTTTGCACAGCACAGCCAGAGAAACTCTCACTGCACGTTCAGATAATGATGTGTGATCTGTGATATTTCATTTAACCCAAGAACATCTCCAGTCAGAGCTGGAGGTGTTCACCCCGCTGCGTCCTGCGAACGCTAGTTCGTTCTAGTTAATGTAATTATTCTGATCATTAATCAATGACACTGCACCGGCGTACAGGATAAAGGAAAAGGGGTTTGAATTGTGACATTAAAAACAGAATCAACAAAAGGAAAGTTCTTTTGTAGATCTAAGCTGCATTTTTAACTTCCATTTGACCTCTCCACCACTTTATTCCTTTCTCGTCCAGCATTTCAATTATATACTAATGGCAATTTATGAAAATTAGACACATCGTCATTTAGTGACTTCTAGCGACTTGTAGGAAAACCATTAGCTGGCGACAGCGCTGTTGGTGTTTCAGGTCTGTTACACGAGTCTGAAACACGAGTCTCCGTGACAAACATCACATTGTGCTACAAAATGAGCTGCAGAATATCTGCAGTGTTGTGGTTTGGAGATTTAAAAAGCACCAAAAAAAGCACCAAAAACCCCCAACAACTCTGAAACAGTTCAGCTTGGATGGACAATATGCATTCAGCACAGCACCAGCAACAGTGCAAACGTGGCCATTTCCTTTTTTAATGGATTTAAATGAACTTCCACAGCCTTGTACAAGCTCAGCCTGGAATTTGGGACATTAAATGTTTTCCTTGAGGGATGACAGACATCAGATAATTACTTTTCTCATTTTTATTTTTTAAAAGTGATTAGCATACAAATCCCGGTGTGCCTGCAGGTGATTTGCATCTGTAAAGAGTCTTTACAGAAGTTGAGCTGAGCCGGCTCTGGCTTTTTTGTATTTCCTCCCACTGAGAAAAGAGACGTGATATGATCCTCGCATTTACATGCCTCTGTTGGACAGCAAAAGCATAGAGATGTCAGGAAAAGAGAGGGGACAGATATCGTGTTTTACCTTTTTGTTACAAGAGGAAAATCTCTGAAGTGTTCGTATTAAACAAGGACAGAAAATCTGAACCAAGTACAAATACCTAGAAAAAGAAAACCAAGGAGTTCAATGTTTTCAAACAATAGACCAGAACCTCTTTCATTATTTCATGGCTGAGACACAATTTTAGGTAGTTTATTATATTCATTTTTGGCAAAATTGTAACACTTTGCAATAAGGTAAGTAAAACGTTGCTTTATTACCGGCAAACATATGAAGAACTAACCAGCACTTAACCATTAATTAATCATCACCATAGTACTGCACTACAGTTTTAGGGTTACATGCCTGTCATACCGAGTACCTACTGATAAGTTTGTCATTAACTATTATTTACTTCTTTTGTGTATCCTCGAGTAAAGTGGTACAACATACTGAGCACCTGCAGTTAAATCATTACCTATCTATGAGTCACCTTCTGCAAAACAAAAGGGCAAGTCACTTACCTGTGCACTAACACATTCAGTTTATTCTCCTTAGCTGGAAATGTGAAAATATATGTATTTGTTTTACATTTTTGTTTTATTTATCTTTACCTAAGCTATTCATTTTTGATCAATACAGTCACTTTATGATGGATCACAACTGCAATAAAAGACAAAGTAGGACAAGTTTATTTATATAAAACAATTCAACAACAAGGTGATTCAAAGTGCTTTAGAGAGACATTAAATCATCACATCAATAAAAACCACGATTTAAAATGTAAACAAAAGAAAAAAGAACAATAGATAAATCAGTATTTAAAAAGTCAAGCTTAAAAGTAAAACAGTGCAGATGTGTGTCTTTATTCAACTGCAGCTGAGGACAGGTGAGTCTCCAATAAACTGAGTGTTTCAGCTGATCCGAGTCTTTCTGGGAGTTTGTTCCAGACATGTGGAGCAGAGAAGCTGAAGGAAGCTTCTCCACGTCTGGATCTGACTCTGGGAACTGTTAAAAAACCGGATCCAGATGACCTGAGGGGTCTGGAAGGTTCCTACTGGGTCAGGAGGTAAAAATAAATGGTCACAGAGCTGAAAACTGGAGTATTGCAGCAGAACTACAGATATGTGGTCAAGCAGCACGACTGAACCGTATCTTAGTTTGACCGCATTTCAAAATGACAACGTCGAGTTGAAAAGTCGCTTCCTACTGACGGCATCCTTTCCAACTGACCACACCAGACCGGACCTGGGATTGAGAGGGTCTGAAAGAAGAAGACCACATGTGCATCACAACCGACGATGCTGCGAACGTCATCAAAGCTACAGAACTTTTAGACTTCAATCTGTTGGACTCAGGCTGCATCTTGCAGTTGGTGAATGTGTGTTTATTATTTATGTATTTAAACAGATATAATGTGATGCATTGTCTTCAGTATAGTCTGTAGTTTTTCTCTTTATTTTCTTTTTGAACAACAAACACCTACTTTGAATAAATAATTATAATATCAGATTATTTATCATCAGTATTAGATGTTAAATAATGTGTTATGTGCTTTTCATCATTGATTTCCTTACTGTCGTCTACATGGGTCTTAGATTTACTTTGTTCTCTTGCTAGAGAATCTGCCTTGCAAAGTTTACCACTATTATCATTACATTTGCAGCCTGTAATGTTCATTTAATGTTTATGCTCTTGTTCTTTTCTTGTCTAGAAAAAGCTGTTAAAGATGATGCAACAGGACTTTGCAAACAGATGTCTTCTGTCATAGCTGAAAAAAGAAGACGGCACTGAAAAAGAAACAGCAAAAATTAAATTTCTGAGAGCACTCACTGATTAGTGTCCAACAAGATGGGGCTCAAGGCAATAAATGACTGGGGGGGTTGCGGGAGCAGCGCAAGGCCTAGTCTCAGGTTCTGCTCGAAGACGAGAAGACACGTCACCAGGTCACCACTTGGCAGGACACAGGTGTCCTTGAATCAGTCAACGATGCCCTTTTGCTCAAAATCCGATCCGACTGCAAAACTTCGACAGATCTTAGGAAAAGAGGGCTCATGTCAGCACCACAGATGCCATGTCCCAGGGTGCAGCAGAGCCCCTTCAAGACCAGGGCTCTCCAAGTATTATTGTTTATTAAGTACGTTGGAGATTTTATGTGTTCTGCACGTCACCCTGGCTTGTAGCGTCAGCGTTTTGTTTAAAAATGTATAGGCTATTTTTCAGGAAAAATGCTCTATTGTTTACAGGATAGATGTGCAGTACTCGGGTGCTACTGGGCCGTAAATCAATGAGCCACCTATTTATGTGTCTGACATGTTTTTAGAAGGGCAGAGGTAGGGTCATTTTATTTTAGTTAAGAGTTTTACTTTACTACCATTCCTTTGTTAGTTTTGCTTAAAATGATAGCCATGGTTTCTTAATCTCGCGCTGAATAAAATACTTTCACTGCTTCTACAGATGTGGATAAACTAGCTCTCTTCAGCCATAAAAGACTGACCTGGACCTGCCTCAGACTGTTAGACAAGATCCTTTTTTCATTTATTGGAATTGTTAAATGTTGTTTTTCTTATTATTAATGATTATTTAACATTGGTTTGTGTGTGTGTTTGACACAATTAAGGATTTTTTGCAGGATTTGTTAAACAGTCAAAGATGGCTCTTTTAGTTCCTCAGTTGTAATAACTGCTTTTGGTCTAGGACTTAAAAAAACAAGTTTCTTGTTAATACATACATTTGGAAGCTCTTTTTACCTTTAGTTTTCATTCATCCTTACATTAGAGTAATAGCTTTTAATGTTTTGATAGTATGATGTGATTTTGTCGGGTTTGTAAATTGCTTCAGTACACAAGTAAGTGACAAAAATGGACAGGTAATAATTAACTAATCAGTAGATACTTGATATAACTTACCACTTTACTTTAGGGTACACAAAAGCAGTAACGAATAGTTAATTAATTACTATGGTATAATACTATTATAATTAATCAGTGTGGTAGTAATGTAATCCTAAGTCAGTAATGCAACACTACATGGTAACTAGTCAGGCGCATGTACCATTATTGAGGATGGAAATGAAGAGGCTAACTAATGTAAAGTAATAAGTAATTAATGAGTTTTTTCTAATTTTGTAACTTGACCATTACTATGAACCATTTGGTTCAGCATTAATTCATATCTGATGAAGAGGTATATTGGTACAATCACTTCAAAGATAATAATAACAACAACAAGGTGCCAACAAAAAAAGAAGACAGAGGAAAGGGGGCGGAGCGTTCTATTCTCTATTACATACCTGAGTGTTTGGGGGTGTGGGGGCAGTATTTAAAAAGTTATCTATGTAATAATATGCGTCGAAGTATTTAAGTACTCACGCATGTCCACATATATCAGATATAAGGAGACATATATGCAGTTATCTAACACCTATTCATATACATTGTAGGCAGAGAAAGGAAGTAATTTGTACATCTATGCACACACACACACACACACACACGCAGTCACACACACACACACACACACACACACACACACACAGTCACACACACACACAGACACACACACACACACACACACACACACAGTCACACACACATAACAAAGATCAATGTGTGGACATCTAAGCATCTTGCTATGCATGAAGGTAAGATACATATGCACAAATACATAGTTATACATACATACAAATATACACTGATACATTCATGCATTCATGTGCACATGTGCTTTTTAGATACACGCGTATATATATGTATATACATACATACATACGCACATACGCACACACACACACACACACACACACACATACATATGTATACACACACACACACACACACACGCACGCACACACACACACACACACATACATATGTATACACACACACACATGCACATACGCACACACACACACACACATACATATGTATACACACACACACACACACACACACATGCACATACACACACACACACACACAATGATAATAATAACAATAATAATAATAATAGTAATTGTGAGAAAAAAATTTAACTGAATATTACTAATGATTCATTAATGTGACGTTCTCTCCCTGGCAACGCCTGCATGGCTGTTTTTTTTAATGGTTTAAAATTTTTGAGGAATATTCTAATTATTTATGATTAGTTAAGTTGACTCAACATTTAACTTTTACCTTTTATAAAATCTCCTGTACAAGTAGTAGTTAAGTAGTAGTTAAGTAGTAGTTAAGTAGTAGTTAGTTCCTCATGTGCTTCCCAGTGATTAAGCAACATTAACTAACTATTACTTACCTAAAACCCACTAAGCTTCTTAATGATTAACTAATGGTTAAGTCCTGCCTGGGTCCTCTTAGTCTCCCAATAATTAAGTAACATTTTGCCTACCTCATTGTAAAGTATTACCGTTTAACCAAAAAGGAATATTATAAACTCAGCAAATATTCAGTGAACTCAGCGAATATTATAAACCTTGTAAAGTGTTACCGGGAAAATATACAAAATATATTTATATACAGTCGTTATAAAGTCAAAATGTCAAATCTCTGCTCTTACAAGACTAAAGTAATTCAGTAATATCTGAGAGAGCGGTCCGATCCATCGCACGGACTACAGTTCATCCAGTTGCCAAGAAAATCCTGCCACGAGCAGCGGGGGCTCATCACTGCTCATACACCTCCACTTTTCCACTGACTAGCGGCTCTAATCAAATTAAAATCACTAGTTCTGCCTACTGAGACTTCTGGTTCTGCAGCCAACTGTTTTAAAGTCAGCCATGCAGGCTTCTGCTCCTTCTGGACCACTGCGTTGCTTTTAGAAACGTCGTCTGGTACCGCTGTTCCATCACACGAGGCTGTCTCAGTCCAGACTGTTAATCATTTCTGGTTCCACGATGGCGAAATGACTCTCCAAATGTAATCAGAGGCCGAGCGTCCCTCCCCACCCGCACGAATGTTTATGAAAGACCATCTCCTCCACGGACAGTTACTTTCATTCACACACGCCAAACTCACGTTGACTTTAAACAGATTTAGATCTCAATACTGGCAGGTTTTTTTTTTCTGTACTGAAGCTTGAAGTTGTTTGTGATCAAAGTGCCTGCAAAACTGATCAATTTTACTGTATTTTCTCAGCTCTGCAGTTTTATTTATTTTCTTGAGCAGGTTGAAAACGTGTATTTTTTAAAATTGAATAGTCATCCTTTATTGTTCATTAAACATGTAATTATCCCTCACATTTGATCCATGGCCATAGAAATGTGTCTGTCACGGTCTCGGGATCCTGATTGTGGATTTGATTAAAATTTATCTGAGAAAGTCACGATATGTAGTGGACATCTCCAGTTGGCTTAGAACGAGATTTCTTAATTTACACTAACTATATTAAATATAAATAGGCAGCTTTTATTGCCTTTTGGCTGGACTAAGCTCTGTGTTGTTGTCTACGCTCAGCTGAGATGGCCAGCCACTGGCTTCTACTACATATTTGCAGTAAAGGAAGACAACAAACGTTTCTGTTACATCTACTAATGTGCTTGGATGGAACAGTAAAAGCATTTTGTCTTAAACTCCTGAGATCTGCTGCAGTTTAACTTCTTGTTGCTTTGGACTTCTGTTAATAATATGACAGGCAACAAAATGTGTGAAGTCCATGATTTGGTGATGAATTCATGTTTGCAGTAACATGCACCATACGGTTTTATCCTTCTTATCTTATTATTTATACTATTGAAGCTGCATTTCATGTACGTCAGTGGTGGCCAGAACAAAGCTGTGACACCTGCTTCAAAACGGGATCATCCCGCAGAAAAGACGGATGAGGTCAGCAGAAAGCAGCTGCTATAGAAACAGCTGTCAAAGACATTTCATGAGACACAGCAGCTGCGACAACTTTTGAAAGACCTCTACAGGGGATGTCAGCAGCGTTTCACAAACACATCCATGCAGATCTTCTCAGCATACGCAGTCTTGCTGCCCTGCACTTTCTTCTTTGTCACACTCATTCATGAAAGCACAGGAGGCGGTGGGAAGTTCAGTGTCTACAACGCGTCCGCTGTTTTATATGACATTTAAAACAGCGTAAATATGTCATAAATATATAAATATGTTAGAAATGAGCAGACCACCATCCTGAACAGATTTCTGACACTTAAGACTGGAGGTCCATTCCAGTTAGTGGACGCTCCCTCTGCTGTCCCTTTGTCCTCCAGCATCCCGACATGTCAACAGAGAAGCCAAAACGCACCGGCGGTCTGATTCCAACAATCAAATGAGCCGACACTAGGAGAAGACTCAGGAACCAGGAAAATCAGGGCCTTTCACCAATACCTGTGTGTTTCGTTCAAATTAGTTTTTTGTTTTTACCGACTTATACGGGAAGCTTAAGCGCAGAGGCCTTACTCCCTAATGGTTCAATTTAATGTGTAAAATAGAGGTTGTGTTGTGGCTTTGGCATGGCTGCAGCTTGGAAGGCCGTCAGCGACAGCAGCTAAATAATATTCGGGGAGAAAAAGTCAAGCAGACAGAAAAAAGGACGAAAGAGGAAAGGGAATGGTGAGTTAATTGAATGAAGTCACATTTTCATTTTCTCAGAGGAAGTTGGAGGGGACAGCTTGCCATAGGAGAGGAATGAAAGAGAAATAAGACGATGAAATTGAAAAAATGAGACAGAGGGACTGAGATAAAGAGAGAGGAGGGAGAAAGGGAGAATAAAATGACATGAGAGATAAGAAAAATATTGTTGCAAGAGTCTTAGAGGCTCCTTCATGATGCACACTGCGCTGTAAATGGGCTTTATAAAGACTATGACTAAAATAAGAGCTTTAAATCCAGATTATATGCAGGCTTGTGTTTATGTGTGAGATATCTTTGCAAATGGACTTTCCTTCGTTTAA
Source organism: Xenentodon cancila (assembly GCA_014839995.1). Taxonomy (NCBI): domain Eukaryota; kingdom Metazoa; phylum Chordata; class Actinopteri; order Beloniformes; family Belonidae; genus Xenentodon; species Xenentodon cancila. The sequence goes on along the minus strand of CM026217.1, from coordinate 3,927,453 downwards.
AAGAGGATTTCGCCGTGGATCTTTTCTCCATTCATTATCTATTTTTCCCTTTAGTGCAAATCTAAATAAGGCTACACGGGGCAGTTGTTCTCCTACGTCCTTCTTTAAGACCCCCATGGGCAAGAAATGATGTGTCATCATCAATCACAACAAATCTATTTTTAAGAAGCATTAACAAACAGGAAAGACTTGTAGAAATAGAGCCTGTATACTCACTCCAGCAAAAGAAAAGGGCGTTATCTTCAGTAATAAAAGTCCTTCCTACACTGATCTCTTTGGACTACAATGATGTGATTATCAAGCATGCCCTTCCACAACTTTTGAAGAGATGATATTATGCTCGTTTAATGATTCATTTTTATTTTTTTTGGCACTCCACTAGAGTCAGTATACACTTTAATGATTAAAAATGATCTTAATTTTCCTTTCCAGCTACATTGCTGCCAAGCTTCTTGTCACGTTCTGTCTAAAACGGTCCAATTTAGCGTCTGTCTCTTTAAGGCTTCATTAGTTAGCTGCCTGGTTTAAAAAATAAAAAAGTGGAACATGAGGCAGCTGCACCAACTGACCAATAAGCAGGTATTATGCAAATCTCGGTCATGATGGTGCTTTTAAGTAAGGAAAGACAATCACAGATTGCAAATGAGGTATATAAAGAAGCTTTACAGCTCTGCTCCCAGTTATGTACTTTAAAGTGCTGCATAACAGATCGAGGGAAAGAGGAAACCCAAACAATTGATATGATGTTTTTAAACTTCAGCACCCTGATGATGCATGAAGGTTCCTCTGAGAGAGATGCTCACTGGTGTCTTTATAATCTACATCATAATGCTGTGCATCTTGCAATTTTTGTTGCGTTATTATTTAATTTAATCTGTTCCTCTAAAAATTGAAAACTGATTTTGTTTTAAAAATCTCCATTTTTCTTCCATTTTCTTTCAGCAGTCCGGCATTGCCTTTTCAGTATTCTCAGGTGTTCATTTCTCCATGAGATTGTCAATTTTGTTTTTGTCTTACATATTTTGAGTGGAACAACCTGATTAAGAATCAACTCCATTTTCTGTTAAAATTTCCAACCATAGAATCACATGATATTGGACAATTCTGTAAAATTCAGTAAAATTTGCAACCACTTCGGGAATATTGTTGCGTTTCCTCAAAGTTGGCATCGGGGCCTCCTGTTGCTTTTGTTAATTTTTGCTGCGTTCCTATTGCCCGCTACACCAGAGAAAAACAGAGAGCGGAATTAAGGATCAGCACATTTTTATTTCATGTCATGCAAAATATTTATTTGGCCAAGACTCATTCATGAAAGCACAGATAAAAAAAATGAGCGCAGGACTGACGGGTCCCTGTGCTTTTATAATCCCAAAGAGGAGGTTACATCTTTATCTCGTCTTAACAGATGTCATTTTTCTTCTTTCTGGTCGTAAACACGAGTCTCGGAATCCCTGTCCTGTGTCTACACTTTCTCACTGTTATAACATTGACAGATAGGAGAAAAGAAAAAGCAAACATTTTACGTCATCATATATGCATATTCTTCACAAAATATTGAAGCCTTTTGTTGAAATGTTAACACTTAGGACCAGTAATGTTATAAAACACACAGTAGTGGGAAGACAGTAGGAAGGTCATGGCTAATGGCGAGGTCCAGTGTGTGTCCTGTGTTGTGGGTTGGCTGTGTGACACGCTGGGTAAAATCCAATGTGGTCAGAAGATCAATAAAATCCCTCGGTAAATAATCATTTTGGTTGCCAATGTGCAGGTTAAAATCACCCTCTTTTGGAGCTCTGTAAATTGTGATGCATAAAATTTTGCGGTTGCTGAAAATAAGAAAAGTACCTGACTAATATAATATATATTTTAACATCTACACCTGATTTGTTAAACATATACTGGAAGGAGGGTTTATTTTTGTTAAACCTAGGGCCACGACATACCTGTTTTTGGACTGTGGGAGGAAACCAGAGTACCCGGGAAGCACGGGGAGAACATGGACTTCCACCCAGCCCGGGAGTCGAACCAGGAACCTTTGTGTCATAAGCAGTGCTGCCCATGCGGTCTTTATCACATGACTGTAAGTATTTACAGTATTTATTTTAGTTGTGGGTTATTTTATCCTTTCTTTTGCTTTGCACATTCGATTCATTTAGCTTTTAATGGAATGATAAGAACAGTTAATTCATATTCCTTTACACAATTTCATTACGTTGGCCCTGATGAGGTAACGCAGGGAAAATTTGTATTTATAGAAGTTTTCTTTGTCATGTGAATTTCAAGGTGTGAACCTCGCTTCAATAACTCGAAATAAACAGATTTGAAATAAAGGAATTGGAACTGAACAGCCAAGAACAGACGCCAGCTTTTGGTGAGGCAGCCCTATGGTGAACGAGCAGATCACAGAAGACCTGCCTGCTGCTGTTTATGACCACGTGTGGCACATAAAGTGACTGTAAGTGGACAGGACAGTTTAATGGCTTCATTTTAACCATTGTGAGGTCAACTAGCAAGGAAGGTCAGCTTGAGTTTGCCACAGTTGGAGCTTAAATGATGTGACCCATGGCGACATGGCAGCTGATGCACAAATTCACTTTCAGAGCCGTCCACCACAGAGCCTGTGAGTTTTGTTTCGTTGCCTTTTGCATTTGAAGTCTCTTTCCAGCTCACCCACTTCGTTGTAGTGAAAGAGTTGTGGGTCTCACCCACACAAGTTTGTACTCTCACACTGCGCGAATTATGAACAGACTCTCTCTGCCATGATTTATAAACGTGTGTGTTGTGTCACCTTTAAGAATTGAACTGCAACTCCCACATGCAGCAAATCAAGTCTTACAAGCAGAAACCCTGTTCCCTTTCATATTCACACACACACACACACACACACACACACACACACACACACACACATACACACACACACACACACACACACACACACACACACACACACACACACACACACAGCCTTTGCTCAGTTGGATAGCAATCTTCTCCAGGCTTCAGACCACAGGTGGTAAACCAAACAATCAGCGCTTCCCACCCGGACATCAGAGCACAAGATCCTTATGCTGCTCAACTGAATTTCTAGTAACAGTGTAGAAATTAACTCTTTCCCTCTTTTGCTTATGTGACAGCTTGCAAACTCAATAATAAGGGTAAAGACGACAGCAGTCAGTTTCATTTGAAGTTTGGAAATGTTAATGAATCAATTTTTTGAGGTCTGTCTTCCATGCAATGTGGGAAGGACAAATTAATAGTTTGGAAAATTAGGAAACAATAATTGCTTAAAGGCAAGAACGTGAGGGGTGCAGCTCAGCTCAACTGGCTGGCCAATCCCAGTAGTTGGTGATGGTGATGGTGGTGGTGATGGTGGTGGTGGTGGTGGTGATGGTGGTGGTGGTGATGGTGGTGGTGGTGGTGATGGTGGTGGTGGTGATGGTGGTGGTGATGGTGGTGGTGGTGGTGGTGGTGATGGTGGTGGTGGTGGTGATGGTGGTGGTGGTAATGGTGGTGATGGTGGTGGTGGGGGGTGGTGGTGATGGTGATGGTGGTGGGTGATGGTGGTAGTGGTGGTGGGGGGTGGTGGTGGTGATGGTGGTGGTGGTGGTGGTGATGGTGGTGGTGGTGGTGATGGTGGTGGTGGTGGTGATGGTGGTGGTGGTGATGGTGGTGGTGGTGGTGGTGGGGGGTGGTGGTGGTGGTGGTGATGGTGGTGGTGGTGGTGATGGTGGTGGTGGTGATGGTGGTGATGGTGGTGGTGGGGGGTGATGGTGATGGTGGTGGTGATGGTGGTGGTGGTGGTGGTGGGGGGTGGTGGTGGTGGTGATGGTGGTGGTGGTGGTGGTGGTGATGGTGGTGGTGGTGGTGGTGGGGGGGGGGGTCATTTGATCCAAGTCATCCTCCTCCCTTTTTCTCGACATTCCTGTTTCTATCACAGTCTCATGGATGGACGGACGGACAGACGGACGTTATTTTGGACACTGTGGTCCATATTAATTTAAAAAGAAAAAAAAACAAAACAAAACATAACAGCTCATAAATCCACAAGAATTTAAAATATGCAGAGACCTTTTGCAGTGTTTCCAGAAACAGGAAGACTATCTTGTGTCTGTGCGTCACTGGATCACTAGAAACCTTTATATTTACATTTTTATAAATTCTTTATCCAATACCTAAACTGGTTCATGTAATTCCTCAGCACAGCATGACATGCAGGTACATTGCAAGTCACAAACATGTCACTTGCTCTTGTCCATCTTGGTAAGTGCAGCATGACTCTGAAGGCATCTTTCAGTCCATTCGAAGTCGTCTCACTTTTACTTTACTGTAATAAAACAGTTTGCTTCACTGATGCAGACGTGCTGCTGTAACAGACCGAGACGTCCTGGACTTTTACTTAAACAAGACAACGCTCTCTTCGCCTCCAGCACAGTGGGGGGCAGTAATGACTCTCATAGTTATTTACTTCCTAACGCCGCAGACTCCAGATCTGCGTAGCGTTGAGTACAATATGCTTTAAAAATGACAGAATTAACATCATCTGTACGTGTATGAAATTTACATGTCAGCATATTGGCTTGTGCATACGCTCATCACGAAGAACTTCCTAGATATCTGACTTCGCCCACCACCCTTAACTCCTGATGTAATATAGTGAACGAGGGAAACGTCAGTTTTCAGTCCTCGTTTGTCTCAACTATCATAATTACACTCTTTTCAGAGCTGTAATATACTGTGCACCATAGCTTAAACAGATTTTTCTGTTCTGTTCAAGCTCTTGTTCTCTACTAATCTGCATAAATGAATTTATTAATAGCAGTATTTCCCACCATGCATCCTGTTTTACATTCTTGTAGTGGTCTGGACAGATCCTCAGATACAGACTAGATAAACGGGTGACAGATTTCACCTGGTTGAACCCCGTTAGTCACATGAAAAGCATGCATGCTTCTAACTTTGTCCCAAAAGTGTTAAATCCTTATCAAATATGGGTGATGCTTGTGGTTGTATTTCATTACTGTGTAATTGATAAATATATACATATGTACACTTCAAAGTTTCTATCAAGCTATAGTTCAATGTGAATACTCAAGTTGGGTAAAATAAAATAGAATATAGACAGAAGCATAATTATTGATGGTCAGCTCAGATCTCATAATCTGACCAAAGCATTATTGAATTATAATAATACTCTTGTGCTGTTTTGTGCAATGAGACTTCAAAACATCTGTGGTAAAATAATATAAATGAATGTGTCTTTTAGAAACTTCTGAGAAACTGAATTGCTGTGAAGAAATGGAAGAAAAAAGGATGCTTTATTAACATGGGATTGTTTGGGGGGGTGCTTGGAACAAAGTGACAAGTCTTGGTTAAACAGCATGATGTGTTATAATTCAATTTTTGAATTATTTTGTTCATTGAGGAACATTTTTACATTTTTTTGTCACAGCTGAAGTCATACTGAGCCTTACTGGCTCTTTTTAGTCACCTGCAGCTCGGAGTTTGATGATCACAAAACTAGAGCCTCAACAAGATACATGCGCCCTGATATATAAATCTCTGTGTTTTCTTTTTCTGATGGATGAGTTAGGTTGATTTGAACGGTACCTCCCTTCACTCTTTGTTGCTGCTGGGATGTCTCCACTGCCCGGCAGGGGTCTGCCTGTGGTGGGGCGGGTTGGGCGGGCGCCCTCAACCTGCCCCAGCAGGGGTGCTTCTGCTGTGGGGTGGGGGGTGCTCGGGCTGGCTTGTGTTGCTGTCGGGGGTCTGTGTGCTTGTGTGGTGTCTTGTGCAGACCAACCAGGTCGGGGGACCTCCTGGTTCTGGGTGTTGTTAGGGTGCACTGTGTGTGTGGTTGCGAATATGTAGTTTGAAGTATATGTAGTATATAGTGTAGTATATGTAGTATATAGTGTAGTATATGTAGTATATAGTGTAGTATACGTAGTATATGTAGTGTATAGTGTAGTATATGTAGTATATAGTGTAGTATATGTAGTATATAGTGTAGTATATGTAGTATATAGTGTAGTATATGTAGTATATGTAGTGTATAGTGTAGTATATGTAGTATATGTAGTATATAGTGTAGTATATGTAGTATATAGTGTAGCATATGTAGTGTATATTGTAGTATATGTAGTGTATAGTGTAGTATATGTAGTATATAGTGTAGTATAGGTAGTATATAGTGTAGTATAGGTAGGATATAGTGTAGTATAGGTAGTATATAGTGTAGTATATGTAGTATATGTAGTATATAGTGTAGTATATGTAGTATATAGTGTAGTATATGTAGTATATAGTGTAGTATATGTAGTATATGTAGTATATATTGTAGTCTATATATAGTATAAAGTGTAGTATATAGTGTAGTATATGTAGTATATAGTGTAGTATATGTAGTATATGTAGTATACGTAGTATATGTAGTATATAGTGTAGTATATGTAGTATATAGTGTAGTATATGTAGTATATAGTGTAGTATATGTAGTATATAGTGTAGTATATGTAGTATATGTAGTATATATTGTAGTATATATATAGTGTATAGTGTTAGTGTATGTCTGTGTGCATGTACACAGGTATGTTTATATAGATAGGTGTGTGCACATTGGGTATAGATTTATTTGATCAATTTGTGTAGTTTGTGTTTATAAATTGATAACAGATTAATTTATTTATATAGTTTTATTTATTTTCTATATGTTCAAATGTGTGTATATGTATATTTATTTATTTATAGATACATACTATTGTTAACGTCATGCTTTATACAATGGTATTAACATGTCTGGAATGAATCGATGAAAAAGAAATAAAGTAAAATGAATGTAAAAAGGTAAGTCAGAGGTTTAACTCTGCCCCTGAAATGAGGCTATTAAAAACAACGAGCATCAGTGCTGAACCAGCACATCTGGATAGTTCAGCTTTCTTATGCAAATGAATCAATCCTAAAGTTGTGGAATCTGAAGATGTAAAATAGCAAAGAAGAAATGAAAAGAATTGGGTTATTTTTGTGAAAGGCAAAGACGTACAACTACACGTAAATGTTAGTCGTCTGCAGCGGTGAGCTGTTTTTGTGATAAAGTCCACTAATGAAGACCCGCCCACAGACAGACGCTCCACAGACAACTGGGACAGCGGGTAAAAAAGCGTTTTCCTTTCCCGGCCTTCAATCACTCCTGAGATAACCGGGCCACTAAAACCCCTCCACCACGACAAGCTGATGATTCATGGAGGGCTGGGAGCCAGCTGCTGCCTCAAGTGAAGGAGTTCAAGTATCTCAGGGTCGTCTTCAAGCGTGGGGTTAAATTGATAGAGATTGATTGAACAGCGATTGTGATGATCAGTTTACCAGTCAGCCTACGTTCCAACCACCCTTAGATGATTGCAGCAGCTTACCTTCAACATCACAGAGCTGTTATCGGGCTATGACTTTTGTATTTACTTGAAGTAGCTCTTTAACTCCCGAACTACCGCTGGGCTCGACTGGCTTGTAGGACATTAGAAAGAAAAGTTTTTACTTTCACATGGATGAAAGTCAACACAACCCCAACACGTAAAACAGACCCAATCTGACCTGATCTCCGACCTGCTTCACAGCTGAGATGAGAAATGAAACAGTCACTTTTACGTCTCGCCTTAACTCTTTTCTTTTCCAGGTTATGTCATGAAGAGATGGTTAAATCCTTCCTTCAGATCAGGTTGGGTCGTATTTTTACTCATTTATATCGTTATTTAGATTAAACCGCATTACATCAGTAATGAATGCAGAAGTTCGGCTTCTTCAGCGTTAATCTTCCACTTAACAACCTATTGAAGATTGTTGAATAAAGAGCAGCCTGTTTCCGAGAGGGAGGTGACATTACATCCTTTCATGTTACATGATTTTCACACATCTCCTCAGCTCTGTAACTGAGATTTGACAAATATTATACAGATTTTGTGTGTGTGTGTGTGTCTAAGTGGATTTTCTATCAGCAAATTATGATGCCCCATAATCAACACACCAAAACTGTGCTCCTTAAGGCAAGATAGAGGGTGACTTGTGAACTGGAGGAAAAGATTCTTGTTAACTGGTGACACATCATGCTGCTGCCAGTTTACCCTCCTACATCCTCCCCAGTTTCAGGATGTTCCCGTCGACTGCATGTTGGCTCCCGTCTAATTATCCTTTAGTCTTTTCCAGTTTGGTTTGATGTAAGGTTTCTTTTTAATCAGGCATCAATTTAAAAAAGAAATTGTTCTCATGTAGTTGGAGCACTGATGTGCAAAAAAAAAAAAAAAAAAGTCAGGATATAAAAATAAAACAAAAACTTTAAAATCTTCTGATTGATACCAGGTCCTACAAAATGGATACAAATAACCTGTAACTCGTATTTTTTCTCTTTTCCACTTTACTTTTCATGTTTTTATTATGTAAAGCACCTAGAATTGCCTTGTTACTATTTATATAACAAACATTAAACCAAACTGCACAAGTGATGTCTGAAAACCTAAGCACATCCCATAATTCACAGCCTGCAGAAACACCACAAACTGCAATGAAGTAGTTATTTCTGTGGGATGTTCCCAGTCTCTCAATTTGTTGAGGAGGAATTTTGTCCCACTTTTCTCTATAATGTTGCTTCAGTTTACGGGTTTGTGTAAATCTCCATTTCAGTCAGGTTGAAGTCCTGACTTTGGATTGTTGCAACACCATTTACTTGTGTTTTTTTCAGCCAACCCTCCTTGGCATTTTGTTGACTGGCTGCTGATTCTGATTGAATCTCCATCCTCATCCTCCTCTATTTGAGCACGGCCTTCGACACCGTTCTCCTCTATAGACTCTCTTTTTCAGGTATCATTCATTCCCCTCTCCACTGGTTCCACCTGTACCTCACTGGCTGCACTTAGTTCATCCAGCCCTCCTCCGTCACCACAGGTGTACCCCAGGGCTCTGTCCTGGGGCCCCTCCTCTTCATAATATACCTCCTGCCACTTGACAATATTTTCCATAAATATGGTTTCCAGTTCCACTGTTTTACTGATGACACCCAGCTTTCCCTTTCCAGTAAGCCTAACTCCACTCTCCCACCATCCTCCTTCACCCACATCCTCACCGAAATCAAATCCTGGTTCCCTGAAACTTCCTCAAACTTAACAGTACTAAAACTGAACTCCTCCTTGTGGGTACCAAAGCTTCCAAACTGGTAGTTTGTTGCCTCCGTCCCTTTTCTCCACCCTCAGACCTCTCCCATCCAGGTCCACAGCCTCGACACCTCCCGCCTTGAATATTGTAATTCTCTTCTCTTTGGTCTCCCGAACAAATCTGTCCATAAACTCCAACTGGTCCAGAACGCAGCAGCCCGCATCACCAGCAGAAACCCCTCTTTTACCAACACCACCACCGTTCTGCAGCATCTTCATTGGGTCCCGGTTAAATTCAGAATCACTTTTAAAATTCTCCTCCATACCTTCAAAGCCCCCCCCACAGTCCTCAGTCCTCCCGCCCCCATTTGTCTGATCTCATCTGTATTTACACTCCCACTCGCTCTCCCAGGTGCTCCTCCTCCTCCCTCCACCCGTCTCAGCACCATGGGGGAGCTTTCAGCTCTGCTCCCCAACTCAACTGAAATAGAAACTCTTAACTCCAGTTCAAATCCAGACTTAAAACACATCCGTTTCAAGCTGCATACAACTTATAATCTCTTCTTTATTTTATTTTTTATATTCCATTTTTGTTGATTATATTATGTTCTCATTTAGCTTTAAGTGTCCTTGAGTACCACTGTTAAATAAAATGTATTATCGTTATTATTAACTAGAAATCTGAGTGCTCCAAACCAGCGAACTGGCAAAGATCTGCTTTTACAGAATCTATCACACCTGGTAATGATGAACTAATCTGGTGCATCTGAGTGCCATTTGGTGCACACGTGAAGGCCACTGGATCAGACTGCATGTGCTGAGACTTTAAGTGAAGGAAACTGGAGAGGACACAAGACTCAAGTTCCCAGTGTGGCTCAGGAGGAGTTCAGCATGTATTATAACACAATGCATCAGGTGAATTAGGGTTTCATAGGGTTTCCGATGTAAAAGAATGAGGTTGACTCAAACTGTCCTGGTATAAAAGGTTAATAATAATAATTTTAGTTGGATGGTTCTGAAGATTGGAGGTGCTCCACCAGAGGAGCGGCACAGATTAGGATGATCATTCAGGTTTTGTAGAAGCTGTAAGAGAAGACTGGTCGTGGTTACACGTTAACATGGATTTTTGATGCTGGTTTCCCAACTCCTTCTTCTCAGCAGATCTACAAACCCGCCTTCATTTAATGATGCATCTGTCCGGTGTAAAGAAAACTACTATACCAGCTCAAATATAGGACAGTTTTACTACAGGAAATTATGAGTTGAAAAGTGTTCATTTATCGTTTTATTATTTTAAATGATATAATTTCATCATTTCATGGAGCTTGAAAATGACATGTTGACACGATGAGTGTTTTTTAGAGTAAAGAGAGATCCAGAGAAATTGTTGCATTAAACTTTGTTTGTACGGCTGCTCAGTTGCAAATCTTCACCACAGCGCTTAGAGAAATCACAAAAGGAGCCAACTGAGACTGGTTGTAGGAGTGTTGTGGCCTTTCAGGTGTCATAGCTGTTGGGATTTTGTTGTTATGACTGTGGCTGTGAGTCCAGTATAGAAGGAATTACAATAGTCTGCAAAACTGCAACTGCAAAACTCCAAAACGCCATGATACCAGTAATTATCATTATTTTCTGTTCTCCATTGTGTTTATTGTCTGAGACTTAACTAATAGACTTAATTAATGGAACGATGTGATGACATATGTACAAGCTCCTAACCCATTGCCAAGATAGTGAGTGTATGATTGTCATTAATTGTATATTGGATTATTGGTAAATAAAAATTGGTTGAAAGTGCTTATATGCAGATAACCTTAACCTAATTGCATATCGTCAGTTTGTTAAGCAAACAAACATGCATGAGTGACAACAAGTTCAAATATCCCCACAAACCGAGCTACGTCTTTATGTCATCATGGTGTACTGAGGCCGCTTTGTTGCTCACTGCCGCCACACATGGCGGAAACTGGTATGACACGACTGCACTGACCGAAGCTAGTTATTTAGAGCACTAACTCGGTAGATCTCAGATCACTTTTGTGACATGAAGGCACTTATTTCACTCACTCTATTGCTATTTCTAGGTTATTTTGGGATATTTGAACCTACATTGTTACACATTGCTCCTTTAAGATTTCTGAAACTGTAGACCATGGAGCTGATGACACGTGATGTACAGTTCCATCACACTTGCTCACTGTCAGCACCTCACGCCTGTTAAGAGGACTTTCTGTTTTAAAATGTACCACTTTCCGTCTGTGCACAAAACTACAAACATTACCATGGTAACCCTTTTATCTAGCTCAGGCTCTCGGTTTGAAGAATATGTTTATTTAATCACAGAAGATCACTATCAGTATTCCCTTCTTAAGTCTTCAAATAATTGTAAATTCAACAACAGAAATTACTATCCTTATATGTTTAATTTATCCGCACAAACACACCAAATGTACATTCTACCGCAGTTTTTTGGCACAAAGTCAAACATTATAGAAGCTGTTTGGTGATAATGTGCTGAAGTTCTTCATCTGTCTTGTTTCACTAAGTCATCAGCTGCTGCAGATGGTAAACAAGTCTCATTTATGCTTCTCTGTTGTAACATTAAATTTAATAATGTGATAACAGTTTAGTTATTTTGTGCAGGATTTGCACAAGTCTTGCATGACAATGTGACAGCTGTTTTGCTTTTTCTTTTTTTATTCATATGTAAACATGAATTTCATAAAATTCATTTTAAACAGACTTGTCTCTGTTTGAAAGACCCTGCTACTTAAATGAAAACATATAAAAACATGTTCAATTAATTAGTTTTTTTTTTTTTTTACTGAAACCTTTAGATGGTCTCTAACTAGCTGTTTATGCTGTAATATCAATATTTTGATTTTCCTGTCATTTCCCTGCACGATGCCATTCGCTAGTTTTTATTAACGCTTGACTTATTCATGTAGAGCAGATTATGAAGTGTTAAGCTGCACAGCTGTCTTCAGGGAATATTAATTATGGATATTGGTTTATACCGCGTGCCACTGTTCGTGGGTCTGACCCTGCAGCCTGCAGTTTTCTACTTATGCCCAGAGTTGATTCATATGAATCTGACAAAACTGCTCAAAGAAAAGAGAGAAATGTTTATATGGTTACAAAACGAACAAATCTGGAAATCAACAGTGAAAAATCAACAAGACAAATACAACAAGGTGCAACAAAGGAGAATAAATAGCATGTGATGGAGTAAATATTGACTGAAGAGTAAGAATATGAAACATAAATATTTCAGACTTAACCTGAACGCAATTTAACTATTAATGCACAACATTTACCACAATAACAATAAAGAAAAATGTTTATTCTACAAATCCTGAGTGTTGGTTTATGATCTTGCCCAAGCACCTGTTATTTTCTTTTCTACATATGTTTTCTTATGAAACATATGTTGTTTTTACCTTTCAAGCTTAAGGTAATACAGTCTTTTAAAACAAAATGTTCTTCTAAAATTAAAAAAAAAACTACAAGGTCAGAAATACACAATTACAACAAAAGAAGGTTTTGATTGTCAGGAATATTTTTTTAGTTTTATGTTTATAGTTTCTGCAGAGCCTGAGAGAAAGTCGTAGTCGTTATCTAACTTGAAGGCAACCGCTAGATTAACGTCCCTGCAGTTAGGACGTTAACCTCCGAAGATCCGGTCTACACATGTGGACATCACACGTTTTGTTGACTGGTGAATGATCTTTCTTTCTTCTGGGGCCCAAAGTAGCAAGAAAAGAAAAACTGCATCTGGTCTCAGGAGGTTAATCACTAAAAACAGAACGTAGACTGGTTCTAGTGTCTTCATTGTTTTTTTTTCTTTTTCTTTCTTTCACTATGATGACGAGGACGACACGTCCTGGACCGACGCTGGACTAAAGCTGTGTACAGTTGCCTTCTCCATCTTTGGCTCCACACGATCTTTTACAACAGTAGAACATCCATTTAGTTGTTGTTTCTATGTATGTAGGCAACCATAGCAACCGTGTGGATCATAAACAAGGAAACACAGATCGGAGCAAACAGTCAGTCAGGAAAATTGGATTTGATCTCATATACTTAAAAACCAGATTTAGGACGTCTGTATCTGCCCTGGAACTTTACTGTTGTCTGCATGTGGCCTAGTCAGCGCGCCACATGGTACTACTACATGGAGTTGCCTTCCAGAGACTTCCTCGTGCATGGGTGATGCCTGGCTTATTTGTGAAAGATACCTTTCACCAGGGAAAGATTTTCAAGAGGCACATGTTTCCTGTCTGCCGTGACCTGTTTACCCATTTACTCTGCAGCTCTCGTTCATTCACATCTGTTCGGTACAACCAGTCCTCCCAGCCGGCTGCTGGGACAGCGAAGTAGTTAAGATGCATCTCTGTTTAAGTGCCGAGGGAGAGGATGACCTTGATGTGTCTCCTTGCATTACTCTTCTGCTGCATTACCAGCAAAGTGTGCTATAACTCCATTAGAAACACACCTGTTTACAAGTCCCCACGCTGGCGGAGATAAATGAAATCAATACCCCAGCTCCTGTGCAATTTCTCCGTCGTACTGGCAACCAAGTTTATATCATCACAGTTTTCTACAGTGGAAAAACTGATTGTGAAGCACAGCGCAGATCTGCTTCTCTGAAAGACTGGTAATTATGTGTCGCAGAGTGGTACTGGTGGAGTGTAGATACTGTAAGCAGTTAGCCTGCTTTTGAAATGGTTGCAGTAAGCAGAGACAAAACTCTGCGGCTCGTGATCGATGGCGGTCGTAAAAGATGGTAATGGCAGGGTGAGGATTCACTGGGACAGTTTCACAGCACTCCATCCTTATTTTCATTAACCTTGAACCTCCAATCCCATTGACAGTAGACCTTTTCTTGATGCTCCAGTTCATTATCGGGTTTATTTAATTGCCTAGTTCAAAAGGAATTTAGAAAAATTAAAACAAAATTAATGAAGCAAAGATGGATCGTGTCTTGTTCACGTGAGTTTGTGTGGTGCTTTGCTATAAATCAAAAGGTGACGTGAAAGAAAATCTCACTTCTGAACTATCGACCGAATGGTCACCAAGCGTCGAACTGGTGAGCTTCTCTGGTTGAGGCAGTGAACCTCCACTTGGTTGCAACGCAGTTGTGTGAAAACGTAGATTAAAATGGAAGTCAGTTATTCTAACAACTTCCTTATCAACGAGCACGGGTCCGGGTGCTGGACCATCCGGTCTGCAGTCCAGATGTTTCCCCAACTCAAAACATTCATCACATCTTGGAAAAAAAAGAAGAAAAACACAACAAAGAATGTTGAGAATGTAAAGCGGTACTCCTGTATCAGACAAGGACGGGACAACATTCCTCAAAGCAACTGCTCCACATACGTGGACTTTTGTCCAGATGGGATGCAACTTCTGGGGGCATTTTGCTGCCAGTTTAGGGTGTTTGACTGCAATATCCAGTTGAAAGCGTCATTTTTGCTTCATTTTCATGCATGTGCTCTGATCTGAAACAAGAAACATGTAAAACGATGGTTAACTAATAGATATCGTGCACGAGCAATGCACTTTAGCTTGTATTACTGAGCCTTGCATTTCTCACCTCGCTGTGATCACTGTTTAAACTTCATGCATATAGCTCCAAATGACAACATAAGCAATCTGAGGGCAATTTACATCACAAGGTCAAGACCTTACAAATGAAAAAAAAAAGGAAATAAATAAACACAGTGATTCCCTTTGAGGAAGTTCTTGGCAGCAGTAGGGAGGGCGAAACCCCTGGCAGATGCCGACTTTGGGAGGATTTCCATCTGCCCCAAACAAGTTCGGTGCAAACCCCTGACAGGGAGACCAAGTCAAGGTCGATTCCTTCTAGTTTCCTTAAAATGAAGCAAATTCCCAATGATTCCTTTCGTCTAGGCTATAAAACAGTCCTGGAAAGCAACATTTTAAAGAGAAAGAAAGGTCATTTTTTTATGATCTAACTGGTTGTTTACAATAATCAAGTTCATATAAAAAAACAAAAATAAATACATACAGTGAATTATTATTGTCTGCTTATCTGGAAGCACTCGGTGTACAAGAAGCAGCGTAATGAGACGACAAATGGTCTGAACGTGAGCTCTCGTCTCGTACTGAATATTCCTCGATGTGTCAGTCGGCAGCCAAATGATCGGAGATAAAAGAGCAGCAGCTGTGGTGCCACAGAAACACTGCCTAAGTAGTCTCTTTATATTATGCGCTGGCTTTATTTTTTTGAGGGGGAAATTGTGCTTTCGCAGCACTGCATATGTGCTGTGTAAATGCTCCTCTAGCAGGAGCAGGTTTGTGAGCCTGTGGAGATGCAGCTGCCAATATGTTTTGATGAGACATTTAAACTGTCTTCAGTTTTATTAGGCAATTCTGACTTTATCTGACATTTAGACCCACCTGACTTAAGCACCTGGAGCTAAAATGTTATCATTTCTTAAGTGTAACTGCATAAAGGGTATTTAACACAATCAAGCTACCTGTTCATTCAGAATAAACACATTTAATGAACTCGGCACGCTGCCTTTCATGGTCAGTTAACCCCCCTCAGCACGTTCAGGTTGGCGTTTGAATCTCATCAAACCTGACACAAACATCCGTGATGGTAAACCCGCTGTGGTTTCTCGTACAGGTGAACCCACAGCTGAGCTGTGTGGGTCTCCTGTGGACAGGCCTGCATGGTGGTTCGCACGTCGGGGCCTTGACCCATGTGAGGTGGTGCTTGCGTGGGCTAAACCACTCAAAGTATATTTGCACCTACTCCAGCTACTCCACAGAAAACTCATGTGAGACCAAAAAGGCTAATGTGGCTGTGAGCCCTGCTTTGGGTGACCCAACATCAGCCTGCATGGATGTCTTGTGGGATAATTACCCACAATAACCCTCATTACTTCCATAACATACACTATCTAACTGAAGCTATGTCATATGTTTCCCATTCATTCATGTATGTATATGTGTGTGCGTGCTGTGCGGAACCATCAAGCTCCTGGGCCTCTTGAGCTTGAAAACGGACACCTGCCCCCAGAGCAGGGGGTTTTAGGTCTACTTGTTCTGGTGTAGGACTTTCTTTGCCATGTCGTGTTTGATCTTGTCTCCGACAAGTCCGAGTGATTTTCTAGAAAATTGTCAAAGTAAAACAAACGAACAGTCACCTACATGAAATCCGAGTCACTGATGGATTTTCTTTTCTTTTGCTCTTTTTGACATGAACATACCATTAAAGAAATTGAAGGAAAATAATCTTATTTGAAAACAAGACAAGCTATCAAGTCAGTAAAATGCATCCTGTGTTCACATACCTTAAATAAAAAGAACTAAAGCAGAAAATTGCAAACATCTATAACAAATTCTGGCTCTGAAGAAATGGACTTTTGTTAGCTGTCGAACTAAACTGTTTTGAATAAATGACTAAAGATATCTGGGTAGTATAACAGGCTATATCACCACTGCTCACATTTTATCTCCGTGCCTTTCAAGTCATCTCCTTCACCTTTTTACCTTCTTGTTTTGCCATTTTCTTGTCTTAGTTACTCCCTCAGTCCCCTTTTCAATTCCATCTCAACTCTCTTATTCCCCCCTCTTGTTGCACCTGTCTCTGTCAAAGGTAATTGTTTTCTGCATTGTTTTTTTCTTCTGTTTGATTGAATCAAGAGGACTTCTCATTGTCACTGCCGGCAGGGGCACGGATAAGGATGGAGAACCAGAGGTGACTTCACAAATCCTCCTCATGCACATGCACTCACCGCAGATAACTGTGCTACATGTGGTTTGACACATCCAGATATGCCTTCTGTGGACCCACACACAATAAACACTGTTATGTGGTTTGACCCTGGAACCTCTGCTGATGAATGTACAGGATGGATACACAGCTCTATAAAACAAAACCCCACACACACTTCTACGCACACCTCCACCCCTGAAAACCCCACTTTAATCTGTTTTCCAAATGTTGTTTCCTTCCCTGCGGTGCTGAGCCAGTTTTTCTATTTATGGAGGGGTGTTGAGCTGATGTGAGATGATCGGAAAGTGCCGCGCTTCCATTGTGATTCTCCTTGAGGTGTGTGCGTGTCTGTGTGGATGTTGGCATATATACAAGTTAGCTTTTGGGAATGTCTGAGTATGGACGTGCATGCAAAATAGGGGGAGGCTGTTAAGGTGTTTGTACATCTTTGTGGATGTTTATGTGCATGTCATTGTATACGAGTGCTTGCATTGTGGATAGTGGGGCTATAAACAGGAGGCAGCTCATAGAGAGCAGATGTGCTTCCAGTAATGACTAAATAAAGATGCAGGGAAGCACCACCAGTCAGACCAATCAACACCTTGAAGTGCACAACTTTTCTGACAAATGGGAGTACGTGTGCGCATCAGTAAATGTGTGTGTGTGTGTGTGTGTGTTACAGAGTTAAAAGTATGCGACGCAACGCCCACATCTGCTACCAAGCACCAAACTCAGAAAAACTGTTCAGTCCTGCTGGACTGCATGACACAAAAATGTTTTTTATTTCTACCAGGCCACGTTATGTGCCATGTATAAACATTAAAGGTACAACATTTTGTCTTCTTGGAGCTTTTAGCTCATCCAGGTTGGTTGCCATCTATTGATACACCATCACATGTACTGTCATCTGTTGTCATTTTGAGGTTGCATTTGCAACCCCTGCTGAACATCATAAGTTAAAGCATCGAAATTGGAAAAACTGGAAGTCACGTATGTCAAAGAGACATGCACAGATTAAAGGAGACTGGTTCTTGGCAGGCCAGGTCACTATCAGGTCCCTATGTGTTGGCTCATTTTTTGGACTAAACACGGACTTAAATGGACTGATGTCTCAACTAGGAAGAAAAACATGTCCATGCTCTTATCTTCCGTAGACTGGACTCCTGTAACACTGTACCATCAAACAGCTGCAGTTAGTCCAGAACGCTGCTGCCTGAGTTCTCACTAAGACCAGGAGACTGGTCCAGAAAACTCCAGGTCTTAGGTGTTAAAATCCTGCTGTTGGTGTGTTAATCTCTGAATGGTCGAGGGCCAAAGTACATCTCTCCTGGTCCATTATGAACCAACCAGAACCCTCAGGTCATCAGGGCCACGCCTACTTTCTGTACGCAGAGTTAGAACCAAACAGATGAGGCAGCTGTTGTGGAAGATGTATTAACACCTCTGTATAATATGTTTTAACCACTAGGTGACTATCTGGACTAAGACTGAGTTCATCAGACTATCATGAATAAAGACATGAGAGAAGATCCAAAGTTTAGTAGATTTCATTTCAGCAGTTGCATGCAAATGGGTCACAACATACATCTGGCATCTTGATGCAGAAATGACTAAGATTTTCTGGTTGAACAGTAATTTGAATCTCACAGAATGATGAAGACTAAACAATAACAAATCACACCATGTGTGTGCTACAGCAGAGCAGGAAAATCAAGGACCAGACCGAATATGAATCTGCACAAACTGGACCATGAGCAGGCCACAGAATATTTTAAAACCACGATATGAGTCTGACCATAAGAGGTCACAGAATGTCAAAGCCAAGATTGTGCCAAATATTTCCCATCAAAGCAGCGTTCAGAAATACAAATAAACTTTTCTTTCCTTAAATGAACTCCAAAACAAACTGCAATGTTAGAAACTGCATTGTAGATACACGTTCATGAAGTAGCTCTGCATAAAGAAATCTGCAGCATTCAGTAAGATCAACAAGACCTTGTGCAGGACAGTGCTCCATGCCGTACCTTTGTGATGCGTATATACACATACATATACTACACATACTACACTATATACTACACATACTACACATACTACACTATATACTACAATTACTACACATACTACACTATATACTACACATACTACACATACTACACTATATACTACATATACTACATATACTACACTATATACTACATATACTACACATACTACACTATATACTACATATACTACACTATATACTACATATACTACATACACTACATATACTACACTATATACTACACATACTACACATACTACACTATATACTACATATACTACACATACTACACATACTACACTATATACTACATATACTACACATACTACACATACTACACACACTACACATACTACACTATATACTACATATACTACATATACTACATACACTACACATACTACACTATATACTACACATACTACACATACTACACTATATACTACATATACTACACATACTACACTATATACTACATATACTACACATACTACACTATATACTACATATACTACATACACTACACTATATACTACATATACTACACATACTACACTATATACTACATATACTACACATACTACACTATACACTACATATACTACATATACTGCATATACTACATATACTACACTATACACTACATATACTACATTATACACTACATATACTACACTATATACTACATATACTACACTATATACTACATATACTGCATATACTACATATACTACATTATACACTACATATACTACATTATACACTACATATACTACACTATATACTACATATACAACATATACTACACTATACACTACATACACTACATATACTACATATACTACATATACTACATATACTACATATACTACATATACTACACTATACACTACATACACTACATATACTACATATACTACATATACTACACTATACACTACATATACTACACTATATACTACATATACAACATATACTACACTATACACTACATATACTACATATACTACACATACTACACTATACGCTACATATACTACATATACTGCATATACTACATATACTACACTATACACTACATATACTACATTATACACTACATATACTACATACACTACATATACTACACTATATACTACATATACAACATATACTACACTATACACTACATACACTACATATACTACATATACTACATATACTACACTATACACTACATATACTACACTATATACTACATATACAACATATACTACACTATACACTACATACACTACATATACTACATATACTACATATACTACATATACTACATATACTACATATACTACACTATACACTACATATACTACATATACTACATATACTACATATACTACATATACTACACTATATACTACATATACAACATATACTACACTATACACTACATACACTACATACACTACATATACTACATATACTACATATACTACACTATACACTACATATACTACACTATATACTACATATACAACATATACTACACTATACACTACATACACTACATACACTACATATACTACATATACTACATATACTACACTATACACTACATATACTACACTATATACTACATATACAACATATACTACACTATACACTACATACACTACATATACTACATATACTACATATACTACATATACTACACTATACACTACATATACTACACTATATACTACATATACAACATATACTACACTATACACTACATACACTACATATACTACATACACTACATATACTACATATACTACATATACTACATATACTACACTATACACTACATATACTACATATACTACATATACTACATATACTACATATACTACACTATACACTACATACACTACATATACTACATATACTACATATAATACATATACTACATATACTACACTATACACTACATACACTACATATACTACATATACTACATATACTACATATACTACACTATATACTACATATACTACATACACTACATATACTACACTATATACTACATATACTACATATACTACATATACTACATATACTACATATACTACATATACTACACTATATACTACATATACAACATATACTACACTATACACTACATACACTACATATACTACATATACTACATATACTACATATACTACACTATACACTACATATACTACACTATATACTACATATACAACATATACTACACTATACACTACATACACTACATATACTACATATACTACATATACTACATATACTACACTATACACTACATATACTACATATACTACATATACTACATATACTACATATACAACATATACTACACTATACACTACATACACTACATATACTACATATACTACATATACTACATATACTACACTATACACTACATATACTACACTATATACTACATATACAACATATACTCCACTATACACTACATACACTACATATACTACATATACTACATATACTACATATACTACATATACTACACTATACACTACTTATACTACATATACTACATATACTACATATACTACATATACTACACTATATACTACATATACAACATATACTACACTATACACTACATACACTACATACACTACATATACTACATATACTACATATACTACACTATACACTACATATACTACACTATATACTACATATACAACATATACTACACTATACACTACATACACTACATATACTACATATACTACATATACTACATATACTACACTATACACTACATATACTACACTATATACTACATATACAACATATACTACACTATACACTACATACACTACATATACTTCATACACTACATATACTGCATATACTACATATACTACATATACTACACTATACACTACATATACTACATATACTACATATACTACATATACTACATATACTACACTATACACTACATACACTACATATACTACATATACTACATATACTACATATACTACACTATACACTACATACACTACATATACTACATATACTACATATACTACATATACTACACTATATACTACATATACTACATACACTACATATACTACACTATATACTACATATACAACATATACTACATATACTACATATACTACATATACTACATATACTACACTATATACTACATATACAACATATACTACACTATACACTACATACACTACATATACTACATATTCTACATATACTACATATACTACACTATACACTACATATACTACACTATATACTACATATACAACATATACTACACTATACACTACATATACTACATATACTACACATACTACACTATACACTACATATACTACATATACTGCATATACTACATATACTACACTATACACTACATATACTACATTATACACTACATATACTACATACACTACATATACTACACTATATACTACATATACAACATATACTACACTATACACTACATACACTACATATACTACATATACTACATATACTACATATACTACACTATACACTACATATTCTACACTATATACTACATATACAACATATACTACACTATACACTACATACACTACATATACTACATATACTACATATACTACATATACTACATATACTACATATACTACACTATACACTACATATACTACATATACTACATATACTACATATACTACATATACTACACTATATACTACATATACAACATATACTACACTATACACTACATACACTACATACACTACATATACTACATATACTACATATACTACACTATACACTACATATACTACACTATATACTACATATACAACATATACTACACTATACACTACATACACTACATACACTACATATACTACATATACTACATATACTACACTATACACTACATATACTACACTATATACTACATATACAACATATACTACACTATACACTACATACACTACATATACTACATATACTACATATACTACATATACTACACTATACACTACATATACTACACTATATACTACATATACAACATATACTACACTATACACTACATACACTACATATACTACATATACTACATATACTACATATACTACACTATACACTACATATACTACATATACTACATATACTACATATACTACATATACTACACTATACACTACATACACTACATATACTACATATACTACATATACTACATATACTACATATACTACACTATACACTACATACACTACATATACTACATATACTACATATACTACATATACTACACTATATACTACATTTACTACATACACTACATATACTACACTATATACTACATATACAACATATACTACATATACTACATATACTACATATACTACATATACTACACTATATACTACATATACAACATATACTACACTATACACTACATACACTACATATACTACATATACTACATATACTACATATACTACACTATACACTACATATACTACACTATATACTACATATACAACATATACTACACTATACACTACATACACTACATATACTACATATACTACATATACTACATATACTACACTATACACTACATATACTACATATACTACATATACTACATATACTACACTATACACTACATACACTACATATACTACATATACTACATATACTACATATACTACACTATACACTACATACACTACATATACTACATATACTACATATACTACATATACTACACTATACACTACATACACTACATATACTACATATACTACATATACTACACTATACACTACATACACTACTTATACTACATATACTACATATACTACATATACTACACTATACACTACATACACTACATATACTACATATACTACATATACTACATATACTACACTATATACTACACTATATACTACATATACAACATATACTACACTATACACTACATATACTACATATACTACATATACTACATATACTACACTATACACTACATACACTACATATACTACATATACTACATATACTACATATACTACATATACTACACTATACACTACATACACTACATATACTACATATACTACATATACTACATATACTACACTATATACTACATATATAACATATACTACATATACTACATATACTACAACATACACTACATATAAATTTCTCATGCAAGACTTCAAACTTTGGTGCCTGATGGTTTTTCCCTTCACCGAGCGCCTTCGTTTTCCAACTCACTCTTTCACTGTTTTTCATGCAGCTTTAACAACTATTAAATCTCACACCTGCATATTTTCACTGCTCACATGACAATTTTATTGATTTTGTGTCTTCTCCCATGAACAGCAGCTCCTGCCTGCTGCAAAGCTAAAACCCTTCGCTCATGTGTAATTTACATGAGATCCAGAAAGACTTCAACCTCAAACCCAAAGTTGAAAGAGTGGGAAAAACAGGGATTATAGTGATTATAGTGTAGTGATCTCTTTTTGACAAGGAAAATGTTTTTTATTGGTTATTATGTGTTAAATATTTGTTAGTCTAAAAGTGGGACATAAATGAGGACTCTGTGAGGAATTTAATAATTGTTCACGGCCAGATGCTAAAAACTATGTTTACATACATTACATAAACCTCTGAGGAAAAACAAGACTCTTTTGTTCTTCTCGGCTCTGCAACAATTTAGACTGAACAAGAGCTTTGTGCGTGAGATTAGTGCACTCCTGACTGTTAAAGAGTGAGCGAACACTATGGTGAGATTGAAAGAGCTGTGGGAGGCCATCAGAAAGAAGATTGTTGCAGCTAATGAGTCACATACGGGATTTCAAAAGATCCCAAAAGCATTTGAAATCAGCCATTTATACTGTCCAGAAGATAGTCTACAAGTGTAGGACCTTCAAAACAACCGTCAACACGTCCTCGTCTGGACGTCTAAGCAAATTCGCTCATACTGAAGATTCTTAAAGGAGTCTTCAAAACCCATAAATTGTCATAACGAGACCTACAGCAGATAATTGATTGTATTGATGTTGTCCATAACTGTACAATCAGAGAGACTGCACACGTTTTACTTTCGTGGACCGTGTGGGAGGTGAAAATCTTTGCTGTCTAAGAAAGACCTAAAGCCCAGGCTGAAGTTAGCCAGAGAGAACGTAGACACAAACCAGGACTTCTGGAATAATGTTCTCTGGACAGATGCGTCCAAAACTGAATTGTTTGGACACCAAAACCGAACATGTTTGTGTAAACCTGTATAGACTTTTAGGAAAAGACCCTTAACTGTGAACCATGGAGGAGGAAGTGTCATGGTTTGGGGAACATGTGACCATTTAAAAAAAAAAAAAAATAGAAGAAGAATTAAAGCATAAGTGGAAGTGGACCCTCCAGCATGACAATGACCCACAAAACACCAGTATATCCAGCAAGTAGTGGCTAAAAACTAAGAAACAAAGTCCTGGAAGCCCTTTCAGATGCTGTGGAGTGACTTAAAACAGGCTGTGCTTGAAAGAAACGCCTCAAAATCTCACTGCTGAATGAATCCTGCACTGAGTGGGACAAACGTTCCTCATACTGGGGTCTGAGACTGGTAGATGGCTACAAGAAGCATCTCACTGAAGTTATTTCAGCCAAAGGAGGTGCCACTAGCTGTCACGGGATGGGGCATCCTAACTTCCTCCTCAGGTGGAGTACAGTACAGTTGGAGTACTCATTCAGGTTTGCATGGTGTTACGGTATCCGCATCTGTGCCCAGTTTCATGTGATACCACATTCACTGTCTTTGGGAAGTGGGTCAAACAAAACTGTAACACCACTTCCAAAGAAGCACTTCCCACATAAGAGAGAGGAAGGGGAGTTGAAATGCTTCCTCCAACCCCCAAACACCAACCTCTGTCAACAGAGATGTAAAAACATGGTTGAAAAGGGTGCTGTTCTACTCTGTGGTACTGCCACCAAACTGTGTCACAGACGGTTCATTTAGAATCACGTTCAAATCAAACTCAGATGAAAAATTCCAGTTACTTGTTTAAAAAGTATAGGAAGATAATGTGTGCCAAGAGGGTGATGAGAGAGAAGGACAATAGAAGATGAATAATTAAAGCTGGGAGGAAAAAGACGTAATGAAAGAGAAAAGGCATGTAAAGAGTGGTGGCATGATAAAAATGAGATTAAAACAGGAAGAAAGAAATATGATGGGAAAAGAAGATGTGATATAGAAGATATTTCATAGAGCTGTAAATAGAGACGACATCATCCTGGGAACTCTGGACTTTCTAGCATTTTAATATCTTTAATGAAAGCCAACAATATAAATGCTGTGCTCCCCCAGAGTGGGGAAAATAAAGCGGAAAAGCATAGCGATGGGATGAGAGGAATTATAAGTCTGACACTGGAGGTCAAGAAGGACAGGGTGAGAAGAGTTATTAAAGGTGAAAGAGTGCTGTAGGCCTAGATGGACAGAGGGACACAAATGATGAAGATGATGAGGCAGGAGGGCTGGATGGCGACAGAACAAGGAACACAAGATAAGGGAACATTTGATGGTGGCGGAGCTGTGTGAGATCTCAACTTCAAAAGGCCAAAGCTGGAGAGGAGACAGGCTGCCATGAAGAAGGAATTACAGAGCTAAATGTGTGGGCTGACTGATACATGATCACATTGTTCCGGCAGCTTGTTTAATAAGCCTGACGTCCCTGATCCCTGACCACAAGCACGGTCCCACATGGCCCTGCAGCAGAGAGTGAGGAGTTACTGGTGCAAGTGGGAGGCAAGTGGTGGCTTAGAGAAACTTCATCAAAATAAAAAAATACCTCTGCGTGTCTCTCTCTCTCTCTCTCCCTCCCACAATAGTCACAAAAATAATTTGAAACTGACAAAAGTGAAAATGAATAAAAATGCACTGAACACTGACTAATAGTGGTTCAACAGAATCCTTAAAAATAATTAAATCAACTGCCGTGGACAAATGAGATGGTACACCTAGAAAGTACCGTCATGCCATGTTAAATTAAGGAGAGAGCAAACGAGTGTGAAGTCTGAGGAGGTCAGAAAGAACATGCTAGACCAGCATGTTAAAGGTGAAGGTTAGAAGATCATCTCCAAGCAGCTGGATGTTCCTCCAGTTCATCCAGGCTCCACAGGACTGTAGACGACGTCTGGACGTGGACACGAGAAGAAAACGTATGACAAACCCAAGAGACAGATAATACGAACAGAAACCAAGGACTCCACGACAACTTCCAAAGAGACTCAAGGGGAACTCCAAGGTCAAGGTCTGTCAGATCGCACCCTCCATCACTGTTTGAACCAAAGTGGACGACCAAAATGCATCTTAACAAGCCACAAAGCTTCTGGGAGAATGTCTCTGGGACAGATGAGACAAAACTGGAGCTTTTTGACAAATCACATCATCCTTATGTTCACAGACACACAAATGAAGCCTTCAAAGAAAAGAAGACTGTATCTCCTGGGAAACATGGAGGAGGCTCGGTTCTGTTCTGGAGCTACTTTGCTGTATTTGGTTTAGGGGGTCATGAATCTGTGCAGGTACGATGACATCTCAAGACCATGAAGGCATTCTGGAGACAAATGTGCTGCTCAGTGTCAGAAAGCTTTGTCTCAGCCGCAGGTCCTGGTCCTCCAACAGGATAATGACCCAAAACACACAACTAAAACCAGAAAAGAAACACTAAGTACCAAACATTGGACTAATCTGAAGTGTCCTATGAGTCCTGATCTAAATCCCGTTAAACATCTGTGGAAACATGTGGAATATGCAGTCTGGAGAAGAAACCCTTCAGACCTGAGACAGCTGGAGACGTTTGTTCGTGAGGACCAGAACACCTGTCTACAGGTGCACACGTCTCACTGAACATTACGCGTCTCACTGGATATCAGGGACTGACTCAAAAGGTTGAGCAAAGTTGAGGTTACAAGCTGATTTGTTCATCTATTTTAATTAATTTTAGTTTATATATATATTATTCATCCAGATTTGTTTTGGCATGTTGTGATTACATTCTGTTAGGGGCACATTTAGTGAATATTATAATACAGCAGGTCCTCTATGACATGAAAGAGGCACTGAACAGCCATAAACAGATGTGCTTCACCTCTGTATTAACAAACAAGTCATTAAGAAGTGTGCTTTTCTCTGCGAATGTGTCAGTCACGTCTTTAGAAGCAAAGCTCACTAAGATCTCTTCCTCCTTCAGCATTAATGCCTGAAAGTGATCTAATGATCTAATTTGGCTTCTCGATAATTCATGAGATGTCTGCGAATCTTGAAAAGCATTTTAAACCAGGCTGAAACGCAGGTGACTGACATAATCATAGCCAGCACGTCTATACTCGCTCCATCTGCATCAACTGCCTCTGGCTCTTGCAGTGATGTGCCTTCTCATTTTTAAAAAACATTTTTTTTTACCAATTTTTGCATTTCCCTTTAACTCTACTGTGCACGCCTGAATCTTTGGCCCCCTTTCTAACAGGAGCGGCCCTCATCATCGTGTCCCTGCCTGCTCCTGCAGTGCTGCTGCTGTTGTCACCTAAAGTTCAGCGTTACTTTTGGCAGTGTCTGCTATTTTTGTACAGTTTTCCACCTCAACTAATTAAGCTCGCCTTTGTGTTCTCGACTCCCCCTTTTGATCATGTTGTTCTACAGTTCACTTTTTGTTTTTTTTTTGTGTGTTTTTTTTTAGTTTTTTTTGCATATACAAACCATGGTTCTGTTGTATATCCTCTCTCACATGAGCTATCAAAGCTCCACATTTTTCTATCATGCTCCCATGATACAAATTCAAAAGTTCTAATTTAAAAATACTTTATTTATCCCTAAAGATAAATTAATTATGATCCCCTGAATGTAGAGATTGTCTGAGAATGTGTTTCTCAAAAGTATATTTGGGCTGAGCACAGATGTTATAAGCTGCTAATAAAGCCATAACAATATTTTAAAGTGAAATCAAATAAAACATTTCCAGTGGTATAAGTGGCCCAAATACCGGCAGACTGTGTTTGCCCCCCACATACGGCCCTGCTAATGAGTTGTGGCCATGTCATGTAATGTACATCTGGTTTTTGAATGTAGTTTGCGGTTTGTTTTATTCAACAGTGGTACATTCATTTTCACCGAGACTACTTGCAATGCACTCACTTCACTTTTTTCCCCCCAGAAACACACATTAACTGACTCAGAAATTCCTGCTCAGAAATGATGGTCCAGCAGAGCCTGGAGGCTACAACGTAAAGTCATCTTCATGTTTTCATGGCGTATGGGCTCAGCTCCTAGGAGGCCACTGCTGGTAAAGTTTTAATGGGGTAGTTTTAGCGGGTGTACCTGCTGAACCCAAAGCACAAAAATTCAAGATTATATCAAGTTAGGTAGAGCTAAACATACTGAATCTCAAAAATGTGTCTGTTATGTCCAAGTATTATTAGGTGCTTGTGGTATACCTTGTACTTGGTACAATAAAATTCAATTCTATTCAATTCAATTTTATTTTAGTCATGTACCATCAATTACAA
The DNA here is from genome assembly GCA_014839995.1 of Xenentodon cancila. NCBI lineage: Eukaryota > Metazoa > Chordata > Actinopteri > Beloniformes > Belonidae > Xenentodon > Xenentodon cancila. Next base: position 3,897,920 of record CM026217.1, on the reverse strand, counting down.
TCTTTCCAGAGACACAGAACATGACCCCTGAGCAATTATTACATAAACAACGGCAGGTAAAAACTCCCCTTTAAGAGGGAAGAAACCAGGACCAGGACCTGGATCATAAGGGGGGACCCTCCTGCTGAAGACCAGCCGGGTAGAGCAGGAAGTAAAGAGAGAGAAGAGACACAAACACACCATCAAAGGTACAAAAAACAAAAAAGTATAATTATCCATCAGCAGCAGAACTAAGAGTTTTATGTTTATATGACTGGTACCTGGTTAGTTGGTCGACGACAGAGACGACTGTATAAACAGGTGTAGACAGCAGACACTCAGGTGGTCAGAGGTGGGACTGCAGGTCAGGACGTCAGCAGGTCTCCAGCAGAGACAGTTTCCTCGCCAGTTCCTTTGACATGTATCTGCTATACGTTTTCATGTTCCCGGTATGTTCCTCCTGCCCTTCTTTTCTTTTACTGTCAGTTTTCCTGAGTTTTGTTTGTGATTATGGGTTTTGGATCATCCTGTGGTGCCAGTTTTGAGATGGAGTGAAGGACAATGTTGACGTGTTCCCCGATCCTGACAGGCTGATTTCTGGCACTTTGTAATTTGAACAACTTTAGTGACGTACAGTTGCAACCTGACGTTTACATACAGTTTAGAAGAAGATACTATTTTTTTTTCTTTTCATGTATTTTTCATATTTGGCATGAGTTCAGATTCCAGTTTGTTTGTTTGTTTTTTTTCTTGTGAAATGTCATAATAATGAGGGGGAATTTTTAAATAATTTCTTTCTTTCTTCAAAGTCAGTTAGCTGAGGCTTTGAACCACTTGCAGAATTGATGATGTTTTGCATTAGAAGCTTCTGATATTTTAGCTGACATCATTTGGGCCGACTGCATGCACACATGGATGTTTTTTGAGGCCCACCTTCAAGCACATGGGTCGAAAGTAATCAACCAAAACATCAGGAAAATTACTGCAGATCTTCACAGCTCTGGTTCATTCCTGGATGCAATTTCTAGATGCTTGAATGTCCCATTTTCATCTTTTCAGACCATATTGTGCAAGTCTAAGCAGCATGGCAGAGCACAGCCATCACACCACTCAGAAAGCAGATGGCTTCTGTGTCCCAGAGATGAATATGCATGGGTGAAAACTGCAAATGAACCCCAGAAAAAATAAAATAAGAAAAAAAAAAAGACTTTTTAAAGATGCTGGCTGAAACCAGGAAGACAGTATTATTATCCGCTGTAAGACAGACACAGCTTTAAGTGCACCAGTGGAAATACTTTTCAGTCTCAGGAGTCTTGTGCTCTCAGCGGTGAGCGACCGTCTTGGTGGTGGAAGGTTTCAGTGTCTTCTCCTGATGCACTTCAACAGATATTCTAGTCAAGAGGTAAACGTGATATGCAAAGTTCCACATAGGACCACGAGTAGGCTATAGGTCATACATGCATCATGCTGTCAGCTCTATTTATGTGAAGGATTCAAGGGTTTTTTAATTGTCATACAAGCACACATTTACAAGTGAGATGCCACCAAATTTAATACTCGAGGTTCTTAGTTTCAGCCTAATAAAAGAGGAAAAATATATTAAATAGCTTGAATTTAAAAAAACAAATCTAGAAATATAGGCTATACTGAGGTGGGGTGGAGTGGGAGGATGAGAGGATGTGGGGGCTGGTGAGCACCGCCGGAGTTCAGCAGTCTAACAGCTTCTGCTGAAAGGGTGTTTCTCAGCCTGGTTGTCCTTCCCCAGATGCTCCTGTCGTCTGTTTGAGGGGCGGGGGTCGAGGAGAGGGGGTGCAGGGTGGGGGGGGGGGTCTTGCTGATGCAGAGAGCCCCCTTTCTGCATCTGCAGGTGAAACTGTCTGTGGTGGTAGGGAGGCGGCTTGCGAGAGCGCCGCCTTCTCTTGCCAGCGCGTTCCCGTGTTCTGCAGCGCCTCTCCGTTGTTGTCAGTAGCTGGAGTCGGCCAAGAGTAGTTTTCAGTATGGATGAAACTGTTGTTGTCAGCCTGTCTCTGAAATCGAAGAGATCGCCGGACCTGTACGTCACAAGCATTTGTAGTGCTAAACTAGAACCAAATTTGGCTTTAAAGAGGCCTCTGCACCACCGTGCACCCCCATTTATTTTAATTTGACTGAAACACAATAAGATAAAAACAGTAAAAGCAAAACAGATAATCTGACATGCTACATTAGTTTCTCAGCCTGTCATAGCGTGTAAAGATGCCCAGACTTTGGATATTCACTGCATTTCTAATGTAATTTCTCTTAAATGTTGCAGCAAAGAACAAAAAAACTGTGTTTCAGTATCATGTCGCCTTTAATGAACAACGTTGTCTCTGGTTATCATATATGATGTATTATTAAAATAGAGCAGAGGATGGAGACAAACAACTCTCTCCTCCTCTATCTTGAATAAATCATTAAGCAATCTTAAACCAATCATCTTTGATTTATTGGGACACAGAATCAAGAATAAAGTATGAATGCAGCTTTTAACAACTAGCTTTTACTACATTTTTAATCTTTTTCATTATTACTTTTCTTTCCGTATAAGCCATGACAAGCACTGGTCCTTATTCAATTTCAAACTCTAAACGTAACATTTGCCAACAAACATCAGCTCCTTTTTAAACTCTTTAAACATTCATTGACTTATTCAAATGATAATTTTCCTTTTGAAGTCTGACATGTAAACAGTGAACCTGGATAAAACGACTTTAGCTTCTGTGCGCTTCAAACACTTCACACAAACATTAAACTTCAAATGCTAATGTAAAATATTGATTTGAAACCAGTGCGCCGTGGGATGTAACAGGTGTGCCGTCTGCTGTTTTGGTTTTTTCTGGTTGATTAGGATTTCGCCGTCGCTGCTTGTTGGATGTTTTCTTTTTAAGTTCATACTGTTGATTTTTTTTTTACTTCAGTCATCTTTCTGTATCTTTGATAAAAGCTGAATCCTTTTTTCAAACATTTTATTAGACACCATTGTGCATATTTCATTAATTCTGCCTCCATATCTGGGTCGGTTCGCCGTTCACGCCTTCATAGCTCGACCACCTGCTTTTCTTTCCCCCGAGCTGCATCAGTTGATCTTCTCCACCTCTTCCATCATTCTGCTCATCTGATTCCTTTCTTTTTCAAAGCTTTTAATTTTACAGCCTGAGCTCACCCTACTTGTAACACTGCGGTGAGCTTTGTGCCGTTGCATTTCAGGTTTTCTCTCTAAATTCAGCCTTAAATCCTGCTTCCTGCGCTTGCCTCGTTCCAGCAGCCTTGTAAGAAAATCCTTCTTTGATCTCTTTTTTTTTTGCTTTCTTTTCAGCGCCTCTGGGACATTACAAGTTTTCTCAAATTTTGTATACTGGCTCAGTTTTTTATCCAGAAGATGAAGAAAGTCAGCGTGGTGCGATTCGGAACGGTGAGACCTGATCCAGCATTTTGCCTGCCAGGTGTGTTGGCTGGGTATCTGTAGCTGCCTCTGCAAACATCACGATGCCACATCGCACCTGTACAGCAGTGGCTGCAGTCAATAACATAAAGGAAGAACACAGGTTAAGATGGAGCAGCAGCTGCTGGCTGCAGTGTTTCTGGCTTCACATTCAGTCTACCGTACCAGTGGTTTTAGTTTAGTGTTTATAAAATGTATTCGACTAAATTGGAATAAAATTGAGCTGAATCCGATTGTCGTGGATTTGCCTTGTATGTGAAGATGACTTTGTTGTGAATTAGTATTGTACACGGGTACAAGGGTGAAAATTGAAATAAATCTAGGTGTGATATATGAGGACTGTCTCTGACTTCACTCTTAAAAACCCGCATGAAGGTCTGAAGGACTGTTTTTATCATATTTTGGTCCATTTGAGTTATATAAGCTATTCATAAGGTACATTTATTTAACTCACAACTGTGCCAAGGTGAGGCAATTACTTGATCAAAACGGCTGAAGTGCTGCTTACAGCATTGAGACCTGTCTGCATAAAGTGTTTTATATACATCTGGTATTACAGGGGTCCACTCCGAACTGCTGCCATGTGCAGACAGCCTGAGGTGCCAATGTTGGTTATTTTTTACCTTTATTACTGCAATAATAGTTCCATTATCGTGGTATCATAAAGTCTATGTTATTGTAAGGTTGCAGAGAGGGGGCCCAGGGATAGTTTAGTTATCCGCCCAGCAGCTCCTTTTGGGATAAATATGGGATGTTATGTGCCGGGTTTCGCGTAGGCACAAGGCAGCGCGGCAGGTGAATATGTTGTTTTTGTGTGGGACTCAGGCCATTTGTTTGTTTGGTTGTTTTTGTACGATGCTTTCCAGTTGCTGCCAGCTGATTTACATCTGCCAAGGTCCTTGTCCTCAACTGTGATGTTTTTCTGTTTCTCAGAGGATGCAGGGGATCGTGATCACGTAGGAGATGTCACTATAGTCTCTTGGAACGTTGAGGGGCTAGACCGTGTCATTAAGAGGCATGAAGTCTTTTGACATTTTAAATCTTCGTCTGCAGATGTGAGTTTTCAGATGTGATATCTGGCTAAATCAGCATCGTACAGATAAGGAATATTCATTATACTCACATAACTATAAATCATATGGCAGTATGGATTATTTCTTGGTGGATTCTCATTTGATCACTTCTGTCACCAACACTAAATGTTATAACGTACTCATGTCTGGCCATAGTCAATGTCTTTGCGTCTCCCTCTCCCTGGACAGAGTTATCCCTGCTGTTTTAACCCTGTTGCTCTTTGACAATAAGTTTATAAAGACCTTTTCTATGAAGCTAAAAAATGTCATAGCGCGCAATAATAATGGTGAAGTATCAGTCTGGATCATCTGGGAAGCACTGAAGCTGCTATCTGGGGTAACATAATTTCCTTTCTTTTAAAAACAAAAGGGGAAGATGTTTACTAGAGATTGAGAATATTCTTCCCATTTACAAGGCTACATATCAAGCTTCAAAATCTTTTGAAGAATATAATAAAATTAGTTAAGCTTACATACGAATATAATTGCATTTTGGACAACCAAATTAATAGCCTTCTTTTGAAACTCCGGCAAAATCATTTTGAACTTAGGGATACGTCCCCAAGGCTCCTGTCGCGGCAGCTTGAAGGTGTACAGGCCTCCAGGATGATCCGACGTATTAAACCAAAAACGGAGACACTGTCGACTAACCCTAAATAAATAAATAATCATTTCAAAGAGTTTTATTGCAAACTGTATTCCTATAAATGCAACGACACCCACTCCAACTTGACTGATTTCTTTGATTCGCTTACATTGGCTAAGCTTAACGATACTGCCAGGGAAGATCTAGACTTTACACTGGAAGAAATAATCTCCACTATTAGGTTGTTTCCATCAGCCGAAGCATCTGGGCCTGATGGCTTCGGCTGAAAATTTTATAAGAAATTCTTTAACATCCTTGTTCGGTTCTTACTTAGGATGATGGCTAATTCAGTAAGGGAATAAAACCTTACCTAAAACACTTTATGAGGCTAATATCTTCCTCATTTTGAAGAAAGACAGAGAAGAAATGGACCAGACCAGCTGCAGACCTATAATGCTTCAGAATTTCGACAGAAAAATAATAACCAAAAACAATTTTTAAACATTAATCCTGAGCTGCAGACGTCAGGGCTCTGATGTTTTGGTGACATGGGGCTCTGGACAGTTGGACTCATTAGTTCCCTTCATGGCTAAATCTGGAGGCCTCATCACAAGTTCAGTCCTCCCTGCCAGCTTGTTGCTCTCCAAGATAGAGAAGCCTGGAATCATAAAAAGGCAAAGTTTTGTTATTAGAAATCCTGTTGTGCCAATTTGTTTGAACCATTCCTTCATCACCTCGAACTTAGATAAAACCTTTCAAGTCTGGAAGAAAAACGATCTCACCTCTGTTGGACATTTATATGTGAATGGACATTTTCCAACCTTTGATGAACTGAGCATAAATATAAATTGTCCCAATCGCACCATTTTTGTTACTTGCAAATTAGAGACTATGTTCATTCCAAAATCCCCAACTTTCAAACTCTTCCCAAGGAGCACGAATCCTTTGGTCTTATGAAAAACCCTCCTGACTCCAGTTCTGTACTGTGGTTGTCACAGATAAAATAGGGGAGGCTCAGGAAGTGGAGTAGGATATTGAGTTGCTGAAAGCTATGGGGAAAAAGGTTTAGCCATTAAATCATCTGCCTTGCTTAACAGCAGGCATAAATGAATTCAGTTTAAGGTTGTTCATTGCCTTTATTATTCTAAACTCCAGCTGCACAAGATTGATCCTTCAGTCTCACCAGTGTGTGACAGATGTTGAGTGGCAGAGGGCACGTTGTCTCATGCTTTTTGCTCCTCTACACTTTCACTAGTTTTTTGGATTATTTAACTTGTTCTTTAAGGCTTATAAAGTAACTTTCCAACCGGATGCTGAACTTCACCTGGAAAGTTCTCAGTAATTTGGCACCCATGTTTTGTCTACCTAGACATGATCTGGGCAAGGTGAGTCTCACCTGACCGCTCTCTCCAGGACTTGGTTGAAACACAGTGTGTACATTTAGCATATGTGTAACTGGCTTTCTTATTATTTATTCATTCACTCATCTACCTATGTACTTATTTTGTATGTATATATCTGAGCCTGCTTGTTGTTGTTCTTCAGTGTTTATTCTCTTTGAAAATTGTGAAAAACAATTGTTGCTATATAATTTCATGCATGTGAAATGTGACACGAACCAGATGCCAAAATTATTTTTGGGGTTAACTGATGAGAAAAAAACAAAGAAGTTAACTTGTTGGAGCCCAAGGAGCCCAAGTGTGTGCATGCAGCCTCCTGGTGCAAGTGCATCTAACCCAGGCTGCTGTACTGGGGGGAGGAGAGGGAGGGGAGCCAGCGGAGACGGTGAGCAAGGGGGCGTGTTTATAGCTGTGTGCATGTGTGTGTGTGTAAGTAAGTCTGTGAACTCTGCCCCAGTTCAGTCCCCAGCCATAGTCCCCATAGTCCTTGATAGCGATGGAGCGTTATCAGCCGGACTCGGTAGACCTCTGATTCAGGTCCACAGGTGTCATGAGGGGAAGGGGAGGGGTAGTGGGGGAAGAGCATCCTTGTCAGTAAAACATCCCGGAGAAATTGAGCTCAACAGCCTCCCAAGGCCGGCGGCAGGAGAGTCAATTCAGATAACAACTGTTTTGGGTCAGTCCGACTGTCTTAAGAGTCTCTCTGGTATGTCTCCAAACAGCCGAATTCGTGATCCATTTCTGCCCAGCCGAGCTCGCAACTTCTCCGAGTTCTTTTCCATCTCGCCAATGAGTTTTAGAACCGCAGCTAACCTGCGATTCTGTTCAAGAATCGAATCCTGCTCACACGGTGTCTGAGTCTGAGTGTTGACAGCACGACATATTCCATCACACCGGCCAGGCGGCCTCACGATGACCAGAATAGCTGCCAACGTTTTCGGAATTTGTCAATATGCCGGGTAACTGCCAACTTCAAAAAGCAGAAATCCTGTTATCAGAAATCCAATTATGTGGACATCCTCAGCATCCACGACCGGTCAGACACACATCCCCCACTCCTGCCAGGAGTCCATCGTGTATCCGGCAGCAAACGTCCCGTCGGGTCATGCGAACTCTCCCTTGCCCAGGCTTCACATCGAGACAATTTGATCAATAGTGTTAACCAGCTGACCAGATCCATGGTTTGAAATTTGTAAGATTATGCAAAGAGCGGCTCCAAATAGATTGACAAAGACACCACAAGACAGACTGCAGCAGGGCAGATAAGGGAGGGAGCAGGGGAAGGGAAAGCATCCGCCTTCACCGAGACCAGGAAGAGAGTCAGCCCAACCTCTGACACGAGTGTACGACGAAACTGAAAGTTTGAACATTTCTTAACTGCTTAATTTCTTAACTTTGACAAGACTACTTAACACAATTCAGTGCAGCATTATGTTTTTCAAATGCAAGTTAGCAGATGCACATCCAGGCAAATTGTGCATTGAGACTGAATCTTTTGAAGATGTTCTGACGATGACGAGGCTTTTGCAGCAGGTGCTAGTTTCTTTCTTCTCTTTTCATGCTATGGAGCCATCGCAGCTTAAGCTGAGAGGGAAGGACAGCGGTTTAGATTGGTGATGGGCTGTATCTTACCTCCAGTGGCAGAGATCTGAGCTTTGACTGAGTTAAGCTGCAGTCTTTGGGAGGGACAAAGGGATAAAAAAAGGCTTAGGTGGGTGTTCTTTGGTGCTCTGGTCCAAACACACTGGGTGTGTGTGTGTGTGTGTGTGTGTGTGTGTGTGTGTGTGTGTGTGTGTGTGTGTGTGTGTGTGTGTGTGCGTGCGTGCGTGTAAGTGTGTGAAGTGTCACTACCAAAGGCCGAACGGTGATGCAGAGGAAGCAGATATCCTCTCGTATTTTTGCAGATTTTGGCAGCTGATATGTAACCACGGAGCCTTTTGGGGCAGCTCCAACATTTTGTGATGCCATGAAGTAAAACAAAGCAACCTCATGCTGCTACTTTTCTACATCGAATGCACTGCTCAAACAATCGTTCTCAAATTCTGTTTGAAGCACAAAAAAATACCTACCTCCTTTTGAAATACTGAACACCGCTCCTCGTGTCTCCCTGATATTTTTTACTTCTCTTGAATGTATTGAACATTCCTGTGTAAATGTACATCAAGCAATACCTTTGTTGCCATTTGTGCTGTTTAGTATTGATCCAGATAGATAGATAAATAAATAAAACATCAGAGGAAGTCAGGCGGATGTTCCTGCAGCTGTTCCAAGCTCCTCCGATTTATTTGCCAGAGATCTCACATTCCCAGTGATGACTGAGGCATGAAATAGGTTGAACTTCCACCCATCCATCATTGTTATGTCTTCTGAAACTTGTTTGCATTTCCAGTCTTATTTTGGGTTTGGGTTTTACTTGGTCTTTGGAAAATTCTTTGTAAACAACTTTCCCACTGCCATGGTTATTCACCCGCCTGAGTTACAAGCAGAAATCACTCGTGTCCAAAACAATGAAAAAAAAAAAAGTTTTAAAATTCGAAATAGAAAGAAAAGCTTAGAATAGAATCTCAGCCAATTCAGAGAAAGGTGCGCTGTAACTGGGGCTGGTGCAGCAGCCTGCCGCATGAGCAGCGGCGCTCTGGATCAATACTGATCTGTCCCTGCATTGTTTTAGTAGTTCAACAAAAAGCTTCATGAGTTGACTTGTGGAGGCTCAGAGTGGTGGCAGGAGGGTCACAGTATCAGCAAAGAATTACAAAAGCAGAAGGAAGAGGTTAATTTGTAGAGTTTTTTTACAAGGTGACCTCTGACTGAACACAGGGAAGGAATTAAACACCCGACTCTGGCAGTGTAACTGTGTGTTTATGTTGGTTTAATCCACAAATACATGCAGAGGCCAGTAACATTAAATGTTCCTTTGGGGGACTAAAAGTCAAGCTGGTGAATCAAAGCTGTTCAGCTGCACAGGATAAGTCGTATTGTTTAAAAAAGGCTTGTGATTCCAGAGCAGTTTTTTGCCATCATTACTATGATTTCTTATGCCTGATTAGAAAAGAATGAAGATTCATAATTTCTGTATCAAGACTTTCATATCTGCCTCTTGGACGAGGAATTAAAAAATAGAAGATTTGCTTTCATTAAAGTCTTTTTGATTTATCCTCTCTCATGATGATGCCTAGAATTTCTTTTTAAAAAATTGAACAGCACATAAAAATCAAACTCCATCCATACTGGTATATGAAAAGTGCTCAGACTCATGATTTTTAGATAAATAAATACAGTAGTCAACATTTGAAGTGAATCAAAACATTTTATCAAAGTTTTTTAAAGAGAACAGCGGACAATGGCCAAAATTCTGGCATAACATGTAAGCGTGTTTTTGATCCACTTCAAATGTTGACTGCTGTATTTGTTTACATCATGTTCGATGCTTCAGGGATGCATTTCATATCCATTTTTGTAAATGCAATTTCTTCCTTTGTATTAGACAGACTTTGCAAATGCAGATCGTAACAGATACAAAGAGGATGGGTTTCGTGCCTGTGAACACAGGATCCGTCGTCTTCAGGCGATGCGTGCATTTCCTCTATCGACAGTTTGCTACCATCGTTGACTTAAAACATGGCAGAAATTTGCAGAATATCATGTTTGATGTGAGTATGTACGGTTATTTCAGAGCTCGGGATGTTTCAGGAGCTGCCAAATATACGCTTTGGTTGTTTTTATATACATGGACTTTCTGCTTTTCTTTGATGAAGTTCTGAAGACATGAACTGGATACCATCTGTTTTTAGGATTGTTCCTTGTAAACCCTAGAGATGGCTGTGCTTGAACATTTCACTACATTACCATTTGATGACATACCACCCGATTCTCAAGAGCTGCTTTGACTCCAGGTTTTACATACATTTACATACATTTTTGGATTTTGGCCACTACAGTGGAAGTCACATGACCAGCTTCCACTAGTGCCACAAGACGGTGGCGTACTACATGCAAACAACAACTGCTGGACCAATATGCAGTGCATACTGTAGGGCATATTTTAACAGCAGTATTTCTCAGATTTGGTCTCATGTTTTGAAATCTGAGACCATGGCTCTCAGTCGGAAAGGGCTGGAATGCCCTTTTTGGGTAGGGAACCAGGTGCTGCCTCGAGTGGAAAAGCTTAAGTATCTCTGGTCACGTCCACGAGTGAGTGAAGACTGGAGCAGGAGAAACCCGGTCCCCAAGGATAAGACAAGAAGTTCAGTCATCCGGGAGGGTGGACAGGAGGTGGTTTGGGCATCTAGTGATGATGACCCCTGGACGCCTCCCTCGGGAGGAGGCCCTGGGGAAGACGCAGGACACGCTAGAGAGGTTATGTCTCCTGGCTGGCTGAGAAGGCCTCGGTATTCCCTGGGAGGAATTGGAGGATATGGCCAAGGAGAAGGAAGTCTGGGCCTCTTTGCTTTGGATTTCTGCAATATGGGGAAAGTGCAGCGTAATGTCTGCTGCTGGTTAACTAGTATGTCATTATTTTTGTTCATTTATTTATCTTTAAAATTTCTTATCGCGTCTGAACGCCGCTATCGCCAGCACTTGAGTCCGTTCCCTATGGGGACAATAAAGTATTCTATTCTATCTCTAGTTTAACTATGTTCAATACCCCCAATATCTCTATGTATGCTTTAAAAGTGGGGATTTATTAGATTGCAGCCCAAGGCCCAAAACGTAGTGTTTTATCAATACAAAGTCTGTGACGCTTCAGAGTCGCTGCTCTGCTTTGTGGACTCATGATCAGAGCTGAAGATAGCCACATTAGCTGCAGAACGTTGCTTTTACCAAGATATTTCCCATTTCTGTGAAGACGTCACTATTAAGATAGACGTTCTCCTCTGGTTCTTTAGTTCGTAAGTTGCTGGCTCATGAGATTTTGAGTCTGACAGTCATCAGAACATGTGGTGTGCTTTGCTGAGTGCTGAGATATTTTATAGGACGAAGTGACTCTAACGGTGGAAATAATCTCTGATTGTGAGGTGGCTGCACAGTTTTTTTAGGGTGTGCCAATCTAACATACTGATGGGCCTTTTGAGTGTGTTTCATGTTTGTGAATATAAATATGTGTGCTGTGTAATTAGGGCATTGAAATGAACTGCTTCTTCATCGTCTTCGCTGACGCAGACGTGTATAAATAGAGGCAATTCCATCGCTTTAGAGTGAAAATATAAATATTGGCAGCGTCACAGTTCACGGGTCACATAACACACACTTCTCAGAGGAATGGCATTTTACAGCAGAGCCTGGGGTTAGTAATCACTTGTTTCTTGTGTCTTACTCACTCATTCAGTCTCTGAAAGCCTGTCCTCAATACCCTGCCACCATCACACACGAGCAGCAGTCATCCAGCCTCATCTAAGCAGTTCGACCCTACCCCGAGGCTGAGGTGGAACATCATTTGAGCATGAGTTTTGCTTTTACCCGAATCCCACCGGGAGAGAGGCTGAGCCACAACAAGTCAGGCCCTCCACTTCAGCCGTTGTCTAATTTGACTGCGCCTCATTTTAAGGATGAGGACGTCCTGTAAGTGCTGGGTAGGTCCAGCTCTTACACAGTTAGAAATCCAATGTGTGACCTTTAAAAAGTGGCGGAGTCACAAAGCAAAATGAGCTACAACAAAAACTGAACTGGGGACTCTTAAAGCAGGTTTGTGGAATGTTATGGTCTTATTCCTCTTTTTGTGGTTTGTTCACTGGAGGCAAAAACTGGAAGATTGATCAGCGCTGCATTGTGGGGAGTCATGCATTAAGCATGCAGCCCCCAGTTAAATCATTACTGCACTGCTCTGTGTCTTCTTCTAAAGTTTTGCTGCTGTATTGAGGTTAAAGACTTTGAACATCGGACGTTAAATGAATCCCCACACCACCACATAGTTACATTTTCATACTTGTTTGCTGTACAACTTGCCTGCTCTCTTGAGCCTGACGTTTCCTTGCTCAGTGGAAAGTTTGTACTAAACTTGCTGCTGCTGCAGAGATGTGATTCACTTTCAATCAATTCACTTGGTAGAAGACATATAATATGGGATGTCGCAGCCTTGCAGTCCTGGCTGAATACACCTCCAATCAGTCTTTAGGCAGATGTGAAGTGGTGATGAGTGGGAGGCAAGGCCAGATAACGAGAAGAAAAACTGCACAGCCCTCTTAGTATGAAGAGTGAAAGAGCAGAAGCGTTGGACATCTTGAGGGAGAGAATATAAACACTGTTGATCTAAGGAGCAATATGTGTAGTTCCTGCTCCTGAAACAAGCAGAGTTGGTACAGCTGTGATCCAGAAGATGCTCGGCTCCACCGCCCGCGTTTCACCGTTGGATTGTTCAGGTTCATTTTGGACTCAAGCTGCTTGTTGGAGGATTTTACATCTGACATGCAGGATGACCGTGATGATACGAGTTCTAGTGGGTGGGTGGAGCCTCCAACTCGTCGTCACGCGTCATCTTCAGAGTTGCGCAGGTGGGGTTAGAAATGAGCCGTGGTGGCCCGATGTTTTCAGCCAACCCGGCCGCAACTGGAACCGCAAATCTTGATAACACAGAATAATACTCGACCCTTTCTAAAATAAATAAATAAAAGTACCCTCTTAATTAATCACCGCCTTAAGGTTACATGACCAGCAAACACACGGCTGATGTGTTGTTGTGTTATTACACACAGTCGGAGATTTTGCCGCATAAGCAGGACTGTACGTCCTGTGCCAGCATCATCAAAGCGCCGCAGCCTGTTGCCCAGACTTAACTTATTATTTAAATCCAGGTTGAAGCCGCATTTGAATGAAGCTCCAAATGTTTGATCTTGACTTATATTTCCTTCATTTTTTCCCAGACTTTACTTTTTCTGTGCATCTTTTTGTTTTCAGTTCCCCCGTCTTCAACGTTTCCCTGACCATCTCCATCACCTGCCTCGTGTGACGCACGCCTGCACCTGCGCAGAAAGCTCACGCTGCATCTTCGTGCCGATCAGCCAATGACGTCTTAACGGTACCCGCAGGTGAGCGCGGCTGACCGCTCAGTTTTATTCAGGACACAGAACTGAAGTTAAATAAATAAGATTTTGTTTCAACTGAACAGGATAATTTTGGAAGGAAGGTTAGTTTGAAAAATGAAACATTTTTCTGACCACAAAACCTCACTCAAAACAACTTTAGAAGAAGCAGTAAAACAAACACTGAAATGGAAATAGGATTATATCATAAAAGTTCACAATTCACAAACACAGAAAGAATTTCTTTGCATTCCTCCTTATCAGAAGAGTTCATGCCAGGGTTATGAGTGTCATATCTATCTAATGGGAGTGAACCCTTTTCAAGAGGAAAACAGATGCTCTTTTTACGGTGTATTTCACTCCTTTTACATTGTATTTGCTATCTATAGTTACCGTGCTTAAAATTCACTTTACTCACCACTTGTCACTTTTTTTGGACACCCACTTGCAGTTAAGGATCGACTTCAAGGCACCACTTTACCAATGCCGTTTGTGAAGCCGTCCTTCCAACTAAGCGCACTTGAATGCATGACACGTCCTACTTACGTTTTCAGATGCTTTGACTAGAGGCTTTTAAGGTTGACTTGAAGGCAGCATTAAACCAGGGAACATGAAAGAGCCTAACTCTCCGCAAAAACTTGGCACAGCAAATTCCTCCTACTCAGGGCTTTGGATTTAAAATAAATCATCTTCTACATCCTACACTGTGTTCCCCTCTTTTTCTTTGACGAATCAAACTGTGGCTACTTATAAAACATCTTATAGGTTAACATGAGACAAATATAGTCACTATCCCACCCCATGCAGTTTAGTTCAAACATGCTCGGATGCTTGAAGGATGCTTGGACAAATTTGTTGCCATGTTCACAGCTTGATGCCAGTCTGGCTGGTATTTTCACTTTAATTTCGCTAAGAAAAAAGAAAAAGAGAAGTTCAATAAACATTTCAACACAAATTGCAATTAATATTTATAAAATCCTAATTTTCTATCAATTTCTTATAAACAAGAAAAAAGTCATCGTGCAGGACGGTGGCTGGAGACGAAGCTGGAGACCATTAAAACGTTTCAACCACACTACCTGAGGGTGAGCTCAACCCTCCAAGGATGGATCACCACAACCACAGCCGAACGTTGTGGTGGTGATCCACCACTGCCGGACCTGTTCACGGCCGGTTCTTCTGCTGCTGATATTAATTCCTCCATACTGACCTTTGGACCAGCCTTTTCCAGCCGCTGATAGGACTTCTCAGTGTCAGCCTCCTCTATGATCTATTGATGGTACATACCATGCAATGACTTTCTCTTTCCATGATGGTTTATTATATATATATATATATATATATATATATATATATATATATATATATATATATATATATATATATATATATATATATATATATATATACTTAGCTTTCTCTCTTTGCTTCTCAGTTTTTGTTCAATAACTAATGACACTGTTTAAAACTGTGTATTATTATATTTATTATTCAGCTGAGATTGTGCTCACCTAATGTGTCTATTGTGTCTTGATTCGTAAAAGCTTTGAAATGAAAGAAGGTGTACTTTCTTCTCCCACAATGCTGTGCGTCCCCTCTCCATCGCCGAGCCCATAACCTTGGTTACGTCAGTGGGGAGTCCTCACAGTGACTGGCAGTCACCTCTGACCCTCTGCTCCTCTGTGTTCGGAGACTGGAAGATTATCCACCACGCAGCCTCCTTTCTCAGCCTTTTCAGAGGATCTTTATCCTTCCATCCTCTCTCCCTTTAAAAAAAAAAAAAACATCCTTATCTACACAAATTAAACCTGCCAGCTGTGTGTATGGGTGCAGCCAGATGTAAATAAATAGTGTGTGCACAGATTTCTGTTGAATTATACCCCAAGAATGATGTGAGTGGAGGGAGGATTGGGAGTGAATATACATTTAAAATTCATGGGATAGTTGCGGAGAAAGCAATAAAGTAGCACGAGGTCCTATTCTGGTTCCAGCTAGTGCAGCTAAACCGATGCATGTGTGCATGTGTACTTTTCCTCCTCTTAAGAGACTTAGTTAGTGCTGATACAGGTTTGTTTGGATCAAGCAGGGGATCAGAGGCATTCTGAAGTAAATAACTCAGTAGGTATCTGGGCTTGCTGGCTGTCACGAAGTAAGAGTTGATTTATATTGCTCTCTGGAATGACAGATGGAGGGACAGCGAGGCGAGAGGTGTACAGGGAGAGATCAAAGCATGTTTAGATGGAAAAGTGGAGGGATGGATGGGGAGAGGTGATGGCAGGAGGAGAAGAGAGGTGATAGGACAGGCCGGGATGATGGCCCAGTCCAATCTGTGTACAATACAAAAGCACCATTATATGAGTGTGTGTGGCAGGAAGCTTCTCAATAAATGAATATTTAAAGCCAGGCAACATCTGACAGTATTTTTATTCCCTCTTTACAGGCGTACAGTTGAACACCCCCCTCCTGCAGAGATGTGCAGTTTGTTCTGAATTGAGCAGCTGATTACAGGCTTCAACACTTTGTTTAAAGCTTATCAGCAGTAATTTATGATAGAGACAGTGTGACGTCTCTTCCTCCGGGGCTTTGGCAGTCAGAAGCCCTCCAAAGTTTAAATGAGTGGTTCCCTAGTATTTTTGCTTGTGTAAACTTATTTGAAAGGAAATGTGAACTTGTGACCCTGTAATTGGAGTCATGAGTTGTGCAATCAAATCGTGAAATTCCCTTCAATAACTGCTTCACTGGGTCAAGGTCAAGGGGAACAAATAGGAAAAACCAACATCTTAAGGAACAGAAAGAACAGAAACAAACCAAAAAAACAGAAAAAAACGAATGGAAGGCTGAAACTCAACCTTTCTTTTCTTTCTTTTGTCCTTTTTAAGTTTTATTTGTTGTGACACTACTCTGGAGTTGTCCAGGGTGAGCGGCGGCGAGCTGGAGTGGGCCTGCTTTAGCTCCCCAGCTCAGCCTCCACCACAGTGAACGAGAGGGTCGCTTCCTTACGCCGTCGGGTCGGGAAAATGTCTCTTACTGTTGTTTGTGCCTACGCGCCGAACAGCAGAACAGAGTACCCGGCCTTCTTGGAGACCCTGGGGGGGGTACTCGATAGTGCTCCGACTGGGGACTCCACTGTTCTACTTCAATGTGCAATGACAGTGAAACCTGGAGGGGGGTGATTGGGAGGACCGGCCTCCCCGATCTGAACCCGAGTGTTGCTCTGTTATTGGACTTCTGTGCTAGTCCCGGTCTGTCCATAACGAACACCATGTTGGAGCATAAGGGTGTCCATCAGTGCACGTGGCACCAGGTCACACTAGGCCGGAGGTCAACGATTGGCTTTGCTGTCGTCTTATCTGATCGAGCTGCATGTCTTGGACAATCGGGTGAAGAGAGGGGCTGAGCTGTCAGCTGATCCCCACCTGGTGGTGAGTTGGATACGCTGGTGGAGGAGGAAGCGGTTGGGAATGTCTGGCCGAGCCGTCTGTCAGGGAGGTGAAAACACTCCCACCTCCAGGAGAGCTTCTCTTAGATTCCGAGGGAGGCTGCGTACAACGTCTCAACGTGGCAGCTCGAAGTTGTGGACGCAAGCTCTCTGGTGCCTGTCATGGCGGCGATCCCCGAACCCGGTGGTGGGAACTGGAAGTAAAGGATGCTGTCAGGAGGAAGAAGGAGTCCCGTTGAGCCATGTTGGTCTGTGGGGCTCCTGAATTTCTTCAAACCATAACCTGGCTGACATGAGATTTTAATGGAAAGGTAAAAGGAAAAGAAAATAAGATATTCTTGTTGCCGGTTCCCATTAAGTTGATAAGCAGATCTAATTTATTGAGTATGATGTCATATTTTGTATGAAAAATGTGTTTAAAGTATATCAGTGTATGAATTTTTGTGTTTACACTGTAGTGAAATGATGGTTAACCAATGGCGGATCCCTGCTTCATTGTGACAGAGATACATTTCTTTAAATACACAGCACTTGGCATATAAGTTGACTTGAAGTGATGCTGATTTTGTTTACAACATCATTATAGCAGGAGGAATTAATTTTCTCATTTTGCTCTACAGGGCCAAGCAGGCCTGGAGCCAGGGCTTACTCATTATTTATGTCACACAAATTCCCCCCAAATTGCATTTATGTGGCCTTTTTGCATTTCAGTGCCAAAAGAGATTATCTGCCAGCTATGTGATGGTTTCAAATGAGTGTTTTTTTCCCCTTTAGGCTAAGCACATAGTCATGGAAAAAATTATAGCACGCCCATTTTTAATTTCTGTGGTTTTATGCATCAAAATATCATTTTTTAAAAATCATCTGGTCCTTACTATATCTTAAAATGAGGTAAATATCGTCTCATATAAACCACAACACAACATAAATCATCATGGCATTAATTATTCAACAGAAACAAATCTAAAATCACAACGTCGCGGGTCCCCTGCCAGCTTCCACAGAAATTAGGAGTGAAAGCAGCATCCAGGTCCTGTTAATCAAATGTACTTGTTCAAGTGAGCCTCAGCAAGTGACAGCATCTGTACAAAAGTAAATGTTTTGGAGCATCCAGATGCATGTTAACACATTGCCAGGGAGGTAAGACATCACCAGTGATATTAAAGAGGCATTTGTTATGCCCATCAGGCTGGAAAGGGGTTGTAAGCCCATTTCCAGACAATTTAGACTCCATCATGTTGCAGTGAGAGAGATTAGCACAAGTTGAGAGCGTTCTGTTGGAAATGCTCCTTTTCTTTAAGGGTCACCTCCTGAAAGGCCCCCTCTTCTCCAGCTAAGGCGGCCACATTTGCCTTGATGTGATGCACGGGTGTCCTAAGGCCATAAATGCTCTTTTGAAATCTCGTTCAGCTTTGAAGGCGGAGCACAATGTCACAATGAGGCAGAATTTTACAAACTTATTGCAATAAACTGGCTGCAGCCAGGTTAGATCAGGCGCCGGATCCTGTTTCTGCTCCAACGGTGAATGCAACGCCCTCGATAAGCCTCTCTGGCTTCTTTTTTTTTTTTTTTTTTTACATATTGCCATCTCATACTTCAGCAAGCTGCTACAGTTGTAGGACTTACTGGGAAAGAAGTGACGCTGTTAACGGTTGTATTTTTTATCCTTGAGATTTATTTCCTTTTGCACCCTCCAGAAATGTGTTTTTGATAGCGTTCTCAGGTCTACGGCTTTCCAGACAGGACAAAGCGAGTCCTCTGCAGATGCTGCTTAAGCCGGCGTTCCTTTGAGATTTACCACTGTTATGAGTTCACTCATGCATCCTGACTGAGCTGTTTTTATACCCCTGAAGCTGCTGGCAGCTCACATTGACCAACAAGTTAGGAAGAGCCAGCTGAAGACTCACTGGAAGGCACCTTTTGTCTAAGGCCAGACAAACTAGCCACAAGGCTGACATGACGCAGATGCAGCTCGTGGTGATGTTGAGTAAGGATGAAGAAAAAACATAAAAACAAGGATTCAGAAGCTGTTTCCTTTGTCGGTGACATCACATCCTGGGGCTGAACTCTGCACGTCTTTCGCCTGCACAAGCTTCGATTTTGGCACACTGAATCAAAATAAAATGAATATATCTTTCTTTTAAACAAACTAATTCTAGTCATTTTAAATAGTCGTTCATTAATACTGAGTTCTAAAATACATCTACCTAAACTGCCTTTCCAAATGAAAAAGAAAAGCAGAAGTCAATAATCGGTTGAAGCCTCCTTCGATTGTCACGTATGCTCATTGTGAATAATTTCAATAAGCTCATGTAAAGTCTCAACATTTATTTCCATCCAGAACTGCTTTGATTTCTCGCCAAGATCATGTACTGATGACGGGAGAGTCAGGTCACTTTGTAAACTCTTCCCCGGGACTGTAAATGGGGTTAAAGTCTGGACTCTGTGGTAGCCAATCCATGTGTGAAAATGATGCCTTATTCTCTTTAAACATGCAGTTCACAGCTTGAACGGGATGAATCCTGGCATTTTTGGCGTGGAATGTGCCCGTGCCATCAGGGAGCACACAGTTATTGAGTAAATTGAGTATATTCAGGTAGTCAGCTGACCTTATTTTAGGGCACTTAACTGTACTCAGCGTCAACCTGACCGGCTGAAACAACCCCGGGTCATTATACAGGCCGACCAGGAGACACTGGGCATGATGGGTCCGTGACGTCCTCCACTGCTCTTCTCACCCCGATACACCAATAACTGTAACTGAGGAGATACGGACTTCTGTTTCTTTTCATTGCTCCACACTCCAATCTTTACGCCACCTTGCACATTTGTTTTTTGCATCATCCTGCTGATAATTGTGTTTCTTAAAGCTACATTGCTTATGTCTTAAATCTTCTTCCCACTGTGCATGTGGAGATGCTTTCATTTTTATCACTGAACAAGGATGTGAGTTCTGCCGTTGATTTTTCTTGATTAGATCCAACCAAACGTTTCATTGATCTCAAAGTAGTTTACTCCTATCCTTCCACCTTTTACTGATGTGTTGGACACTTCTTAACCCAGTTTTAGTTTCAGCAAACTTCCGTTCTTAGTTATTTTGCTTGATACTAATAATCTGATCCTTCTGAAAAGGTGGGACTTCTTTTCCATGACCGGATCCATCTTTTTTGTTCAAGGAGCGAGAAACTTCTCACTGCATCAGTTTGGGTTAAATAACTGCCTCTTGGCTGATCACTGCACTTTTCCACTTCAGTTCAATTCAATTACTTTTTCTTTTTGTTTGTTTTACACAGGAAAATTACATACTGGCACATTATAACATTTCAAGTTAAAACATAATAGCTCTTACCTTTGTTCTCAATGAAACTCAGAAGAAGTCTTTTTTTCATGGTCATGCAGAGTTTTTAGCTGTTGATGAACAGAAAGCCAGGAACCATCATGATCTCTGTCGGTGCGGAGGTTTTCCTATCAGGAGTCAACAGATGGCAGGATGTAGCTGCTTCATTTGCATGCACCAGCATGCCAACAGACACGCACACACACACACACACACACACACACACACACACACACACACACACACACACACACACACACACACACACACACACACACACACACACACACACACACGCTCCCAGCAGGAGCCGGCAGAGTACATTTTAGACCTTCAGAGGACAGAGAGATTCTCTGCTCTGCTGTGATTAATGGGGCGACCAAGGTCTGAGCCAAGATGGGGGGTGGGCCAGTTTGCAGCTCACTAATGAGTTGACAATGGAGAAGTGGGCGGCCGGGCCAGTCACACGGCAAAACAGTGGATGCATCAAAGGGGAAGGTTTCAGAGGCAGGACAGAAGGCGTGATTTCCTGAGAAGAGTTGAGTGTTCTTTGTGTGTCAGGCGTTTGGGAAGCGGAGGTGCAGGGAGGTGTAGTGATGCCCCGCATTCATTTCCCACAATGAAAGGTGGGTTTTAGGAAGAGACAGTCACAGTGTGAAGGATGCAGGTGGAATAAGCAGGTAGGCACTTTGACTGTGACATGAAGAGGCGTTTTCGTTATGATGGTGATTGCAGGTTTTGGAATAAAGGGAACTGTGGGGCTTCTGCAGCTGATGGGACAGCAGAGCAGCATCACAGAGACTGTAAGGTGGGTCACAGATGCTTCACCAAGCTTGTGATGGAAGATCAGTGAGAACGATGATGAAGAGCAGCAAGCTTGTTGCTGCATGTTCACCATGACTGAAGTCAGAGTTTTAAATCAATCTATTTACTTTCCATTGTTTTGTTAGATCTCTTTTTTGGATGTTGTGGCGTTCCAGATACAGCAGGTCCATTTGAGCCCAATGTGAGCCGTTTTAGTCACAGTTTGCACTGCTCAGTTGCAACACTGGCATGTTTGTGTTGGCTAGACGTGGCTCAAAGGTCATGAGCTGGGCCTTACTTGGTCTGTTTCATGTGTTACGTGGGGCTGATGTCGGCCCAGAGATCATAAACGGGCTTTGACAGGGGACCAGGTTTGGAAAAGAACTGAGTATTTGGACCTTCTGTGGTGGAAATGTGACTGAGTCTGGGGAGTCAATACTCAAACCTAAATGTGAGACACAGAAAACTAGATGTGGGCCGGTTTTGGGCCAGTCATTCTCTGCTGTCGGGCCCCCACCCCTTCTATTACCTTCAACGTCATAATGACCTCTGGTTGCCATGGAAATAATGAAAAACCTGGTCTAGTGTTGGTATGACGTCTGAGGTCTTCTATGGTCTTCTGTTATATTGCACTTCTGCCAATACGTCCTCCTAAATGCAAGATGGGATCTTTAAACGCAGCTGCAGCTCAGAGTGAGTTGGATGATCAGAATTTGTGGAATTCAAGGTTTGACCTCCGGCTGATCCAACAAAAAAAAAAAAAAAAAACACTTTCCAAATGTGCATCAATTTTTTAGCGAAAAGCATTTGCCAAATGAATGTTACGTAAAGGGCAAATTCATCCTCAGACACATTTAACAGTTGAGGCAGATTGTTCTAATTTGATCTTTCCAGGGTTTTGCAGTTAAATTAAAACTGGTAACGCGGTGTAATGAAATATCAACAGATGTGTTCCAGTGGAAATGTGGCTATGAACAACACCCTCTTGTACACATTAGTGTGAGGTAACGGTATGGTGATCAAAGTTAAATTGCCATATAGCAATAAAACAAACTGAATTACTGATGTTGGGGTGCTGAAATATTTCTCCAGAATGAGAATGAGAATGATTGAATTATGGCAGAATGAGTCATAATTCAGTTGGACAGTAAAGTGGGCCTTGTCTCTGCAATTTGTGACCAAAATAAGATTAATTGTCCCTAACCTTATCTACTTCTGCAACTTATTCCAACACAAACTTAAAACTGCTGCAGTCGCCTTCAAAGACGCTCTCTTATCATCCTAAACAGACGAGAGAAGGCTGCAGTGTTTATTATCCATGTTTGAAACCCTTCAATCTTTAAAAACCACCTCAGCTTCGCTGTTTCCATGGACAACAAATGACAGCATCCATCTAGAGACTGAACCCCCCTCTGCCCCAGCAGCACTTCCCAGCAGCACAGCTGAATTCATGCGCGTTTACCATACCTTTGTAGTTTAGTGTTTGAAAGCACGATTTCATTTTAAAGGAGGTCTGTAAATATGATTCGGAAGAATGTAGGAACCTTTTTTACCTTTAAGTCGTTAAAAAAAACTCTGTTTTAGTGGAAATCACATGATTGGCCTGCAATGACTTTACAAATTCTTCAAAGACAAAATCCAAATATGAGAGAAGCAGTTGGTACGTCAGCAGCAGGTTCAGGATGTGCACTGTGTCCACCAGAAACCGGTTTAAACACCATGACACAGTTTCACCCCGTTACCGGCAGAGACCTGGAGGACATCTGACATCACCTGAGCTCCACTTGCTGTTTAGACGTCCTGCCAACGGTTTTGTTCTAAAAGGTCTCAAAGATTTTGGAGTCAGACCTCCTACAGATCCTGAACTTGTCTTTAATGTCGGGTGTGTTTCTAGAGCCACTGAAAATAACTGCAATTAAAAAGAAAAAGGACAAGCTTGACAAGACACAAATAAACAACTACAGCAGAAACGATCACCGGTCACCACTGAGCTTCAATCTATTCACCCAAAAACCAGCAACCAGGCCAGAAATCTGGGTGCCGTGATGGACTCTGACCTCCATTTGGAAATAAAACATTAAGGCAATAACAAAATCAGCCTAATATCACCTTAAGAATACTTCAAGGATAAAAGATCTGATGACTCGGCAGGACCTGGAAAAACGAGTCCATATATTCATCTTTAGTGGGCTTGATTATTGTAACAGCATCTTTACAGGTCTACGTAAAAATAATCAGTTAGACAAACGGCAGCTCATCCAGAACTCTGCTGCTCCAGTCCTCACTAAGACCAAAAAACTGGACCACATCGGTCCAGCTCTGAGGTCTTTCCACTGGCTGCCTGTCCGTCATAAGATAGACATCAACGTCCTGATGCTGGTCTATAAAGGTCTGGATGGTCCAGGACCTAAATACGTCTGTGAACTCCTGACCCAGTAGGAACCTTCCAGACCCCTCAGGTCATCTGGATCCGGTTTTTTTTATCAGTTTCTGTAAATCCAGGTTGAAGACTCACCTCAGCTTTGTATTTTCTACTATGTGTTGATGTTTTAACGTCTCTGTAAAGCACTTTGAATCACCTTGTTGTTGAATTGTGTGCGAATAAACTTTCCTTTTGCCATTTAATCCAGAAACTGCTAATTTTGTCATCTGATTTTCTTCTGTTTTGCATCATGTTTCATTAACCGTGGATTTGCAAACAACAACAGCTATAAATCTCGACTCAACTTGAAATCTGTTCAAGACTATGAGTGTTGCTGGGTTTAGATTTGGTGGTGACTTGGACTTAAATGTGTCGTTTCCCTGAGCTGGTGTGCTGGGGGATTTCAGAAATGCCCCCTTAAATGTGAATAATATGAAATGTCAGGCCATGATAAATAATAACCATCCCCTTTATTTCTTTTTCACTTGACATTTAATGAGACCATAACTTACTTTACTGGGCATTTCTTCTTGGATTTGAGCTGCATTTTGCTTTTGTTTAGAATTTCCACAGACTGACAGTTTTATTTATTAAGCTTATTTTAATTAAATGTGGGTGTTTTTCCAGAAGGGTTTTTCTTTCATTGTTTTGCCTTCTCCAAGGTGTCCTTTATAATCCCCTCAGTGTGCAAATCATCCGACCCAGGCTTGCCATTCTTGTAAGCTTAGACGGTGCTGAGAGCGAGCAGTCTTTCAAATTCCAGCATGGAGCCCCGGCCTTGGTGGAAGAGCCACTCTAGACCGAATTCAATTAAAACATTTAACAACTTTCACTATTTCATTTGCTGTCGCTGCATTTCTCAGATGTGTTTTTTCTTAAAAAAACAAAACAACAAAAACAAAAACAAATCAGGAATCAGGTTTCTTGTACTGGAGATGATCACGCATACTGAGCAGTTTCAACACGCAACTGTTCATTTAAACAGTTTCAGTCGTTGGCCACGAATTGAGTGTCGCTGGTAATCAGTGATGAACAGGCTATCACCATTATATTTGACGGTTTTGACAGATGCCCTCACATTGCTCATAAATGGACCCTCTAATTAAATATAGTCTGATTGCTATTAACAGTTTTTTTGTATCTGTGGATACACTTAAAAAGCTTATTCTGCAGCAGTGTGTATAATTTCAAATACATTAATTGCAAAACTTCTTATGAACGTCATTCAGATTCACTCCTGTGTAAATATTCTCCCTCTAGTTTGTGTTTCAGATTGGTGCTTTTCATATCATTATAGTCATTTGACAGTTTCCCCCAGTTAATACATTGTCAATTCAAAAGTGTGGTTTGATTAAATAATAAATAAAATTATGATTGTGATCTTCAACTTACCAGCAGTAATAACCCATTAGCTCCACCGTAACCTGCTCCAACTGAAAACGGCTGCCTGTAGTGGTTTTTTCTGGGTAAAGGACCATCGAGGGCCACATGTCGCTCGCAGAGGTCAAGTATTCATCCAGCATCCCGAACAGCCCACAATTCCCCTTTTTTGGTCAGGTGACAACATTTCACCAGTCAGTTTAAAAACTCATTATGTAAAGAGACAAAGTTTAGGCAGTAAAACCTTATTTTTCTTTACTTTCCGCAAACAGAATAAAAAAAAAGAAAACAAAACAAACAAAAATAAAAATAAAAATTCACAATGGTCATTCCTTCTTGCCACATGAGTGCCACTAACTCCTTATGCATGGAATTGCATCCAATTATCAAAGTCTTTTTTTTAAGTGTATAGGAATAAATAATCAGGTCTTAATGAAAATGCTTATAAATTATGAACTGATGAGGACTTGAAGAACAGCAAAAATACCAACATGAACGTTGGTGCAGCCTTCAAAATAGTTCAGCTGAATCACCTGGAAACATTATGGCTGCCAGTAACTTGTGCTGCAAGAAGCACTCTGGCTGTGCATTTCTACTCAGTCATCTGTTATACCCATGTGACTTTTATTCTGGCTCAAAAATGTTGGGTTATGGTGGAAATGAGTTGGGACACGTCCCGGACAGGTCGCCGGTCCTTTACAGCGCCACACAGAGACAAATGAGCTCAGGTGCATGTAAAATGTAATCAAGTTTTGAAACTCAAGTTTAAAAGTAAAACAGTGCAGATTTGTGTCTTTATTCAAATGCAGCTGAGAGCAGGTGAGTCTTCAACCTGGATTGAAATAAACTGAGTGTTTCAGCTGATCCGAGTCTTTCTGGGAGTTTGTTCCAGACATGTGGAGCAGAGAAGCTGAAGGAAGCTTCTCCACGTCTGGATCTGACTCTGGGAACTGATAAAAAACCAGATCCAGATGACTTGAGGGGTCGGAAGGTTCATACTGGGTCAGGAGGTCACTGATGTATTTAGGTCCTAAACACAAACTTTTAAATTTTCCTTTTAAATGCGGAGCATCACATAATAATATTAAGAGCCGTCAAAAGGACAATACTTGAGTAAATTAGTCAAGCAGGTTGTTTTCAACCAATAACAACAACCGTATCACTGTTTGTCCTTTATCTTCCTGAGTCATTGTCCATCAGACAAACGTTGTCGGGTGGGATTTCTCACGCACCCACACGAGCGCAGGTGGAAACATTCTCACGGGCGCGTCTGATCAGGTGTGAGCCGGCTGTCTGGGCTCAGTATTACGGCTCAGGCTCTGCCGGTGACGCTCTGCTGACATCACACAGAGCCCCCTCGCGGCTCTCATCAAACGCACGCAGCCCAGCCGCGCTCACACACTCCGTCCACACTTTGAATGCGCTCGCCGTCAGACGCGAGCCGCCGCTGGGTACCTGTGCGCACTGCGGCCGGGCCACGCGGGGAGGGGTTTCGCTCCCGCTGTCATAAAGACATTCAGAGGAGGAGACAGAAACCAGCGAGCGTCTGGACCGGGTACAGGGAAAGGACACACACACACACACGCCGGGACGGGAGGACAGAGACGCTGTAACTTGGCGCTTTTAAACCCAGAAGACCCGAGCTCAGCTGTAAGTTTGTTAGCGGCTCGGAGGAGGAATAAATCGGAGCCCGGCTGCGGCACTCCACGCCGTTGTGGATATTTGCGTCCACGTTGTCTCCTGTTTGAGCAGAATGGCAAGAGGTTGCGCAGCGCGCCGGCTGGTCTCTCCGGTGGCCGGCGCTTGGCTGGTGGCAGCAGCGATCATCCTCGGAGCCCGAGGTAAGAACGAACGACTCGGTCTGCGCTTCACTGCCAGACACGCTCTGCGGCGCCGTGCGCCCGGACCGTGGGCTGTCCCCGGTACTTTCCAGCCGCTCAGCCCCCTCTCTCCTGGAGCTGCATGCTTGAGCGCCTCGCGCCTCCGTGCCCTTTCCCTGGTTGCTGTTTGGCAGAATGAAAGCCGATGTAAAAGTTTACTTTGCTGGTTTTCTGGGTGATCGGTGTTTGCTGAGTTTTAGTACAAGTCGCGATACACGAGGCGTGGCTCTCTTGTTTTGTGGGTTTTGTCCTAATTCCTCGCTGCTCCACTCGGCAGGTGACCGTTCAGGAAATCTAATCCTCCCTGAGCCTTTCCAAACCCTTCCTCCTCCGCTGACCTGCAGTCAGAGTTTACCTGCTGGAAAATGCGCAGGCTAATAGGGCGCGATCACGACCGCGGGTCTGAGCAGCGGTGCGTATTTCCACAGTGGCAGAAATGAGTGCTCGTACTGCTGAGCATCAGGGAAGTGTTGGGAAAAGCACACTGAATGGGAACATGGCAACTGCCTGGCTCCTGCTGTTCAGGTGCCCGTGCAACCACGAGTCCTTATTAAAAACTCACCACGACAACTGAGGGATGAAACAGAAACTGCAGGATCATGACGGAAGAGTAAAACCAAGCGATGCAAACGGGCATTTAAAGGCAACGAACATCACCAATGTGACGTATCTGAAGTTAATCTGGTCTGAAACAGTTAATTAAAAAAAAAATGCTGCAGTTTCTGTAACACAGTTGAAAAGACTTCTGCCAGTTCTACTGAATAAATACCAATTTTTGCCAAATTGATCACTATTAAATCTTTAAAAGATGCAGATGTATAAATGCACTCCCGAGGAAACATCGCAGTGATACTTTAACTAAAATCAGCTTCTAAAGGCTGTAATAATGACTAGTTTTTAGATGTCCTATAAGAAGATTATGCAGTATTATGTGTAATTGTTTTTCTTTGTCCAACCCAGACCACTAAGACCATTCTGTAAGAGCATGCAGTCGAGCTGTGGAGACTGTCATGAAGATAATGATAATGAATAGTTCAACCTGTTGTTTTTACCTGGATGTAACTAGTATCATCTGTCAGAACTGTCTCCAAATCATCACCATGGAAAAGAAGATGGATCATACCGGCGCTGGGAGGCATGTCATCCTGCGCGATGATGCTGCTCGGAAACAAGCCTCTGAGATCAAAGCAAATGGGTGGGCCAGTTATTTCAAGGCTGTGAGCCACTGAGCCCCTGCTTTGCATTTTAGGGTAGCATCTGTTACGTAATAGGTGACAGTATGAACTATGGTGTACGGGGCAGAAGGAAAACGTGACCGTGATCTGAGTTGGCGTCCTCCTTCATGGAGCTGGAGAAGGCCGGTGCAAAGAGGAGGTCTGGCGCTGCAGCCCCTGGCGTAGACAGCCATGCAGCACAGGTTGGTGGAAGGCCGGGACGCCGGGCTACATCCGGTCTGCAGTGTGAGAAAGCTGTCAGATTGTCATGACAGCAACGCCACAGGTTATGAATTAATTTGAAAGTGCAACAGCACAACTGTCTTGTTGAAGGAGAAACCTCCACGCTCGTGTTGCAGCTTTCACCCAGATTGGAACTGACAGTTAATGTACATGTAGATTTTCCCTGTTTTGTCTTCACCGCTTCTGAGACCTTCCTTTTAAAAAAAATAAACAGATTTACTGTATGTGTAGATGGATGACCTCAGTATGTTTACAAGTTAACCGTGATTATCGAGTTCTGTGGAAAATTAAACGGCACTCTGCAACAGGCAATTAAAGAGGCAAAGGAGCATTAATGTTAAAAAAACCCCCAAAACTAACATGTTAACCTTGAATAAAAAAGGCAAAATAGCGTTGAGAGGATATTACTTTGTGGCGGTGATAATTGAGTCTCCTCAGGTGCCCCCTCTCCTCGGAGACCTGTCTCTGCGGGCTCCATCCTACACTAAAATGTCAACGATGATGAGTCCCCTCGATGGCTCGGTGGAGACAGAGGGCTGATTAGCTTATCACTTGGAGAGCAGGCGGCCGATGATTATCGCCCTCAGAGCCACACGGCCTGATTGCTGCCTCCTTTGCATGTTGTTGTTTGCATGTTTGTGTAGGCAGTGATGCAGCTCCGGTAGGATCCGTTATGGTTTTCCTTTGTTCGGGAGCTTGACCGGAGCCTGTCTGTGTGGAGCCGTGCCTCTGGCTGAGTGGGTTTCCTCCAGCTGCTCTGGTTTTCTCAGATATCCCGAAGTCATGAATATGAAGCCGTATGATGATTCTGAGTTGAACGTGGTTACGAACATGAGTGCACATGCTTTTCCCTTCCTGTGATGGAGTAAAGGTTGGACGTGATCGATGGTCACCATCAGAACCGTACCGCATGAAGTCTGAATACCCAGCAGCTCTCTAACCTCTACAAAATAGTACACGTTTTAGTTATTTACTCACTGGAGACACACTTGCATGTGAGCACATGGGAGCTGATTATATTTGAGGAAAGATGGAAATCCGGGCAGCCAGGTTTTGGCCTGGTACCACTGCGACCTAACCGGAGGAACCCCGGAGAGAGAGAGAGAGAGAGAGAGATGGATGCAATTATTACTCCTGTAATTAAATTTCATAAACAAGCGAGGGTTCAAATGTCCATCTTTGACCTGCCCAGCACAGCGTACTGCGTGTTGAGGCTGTGAATTTCCCTCTTTGGATGATGTATTGTTGATTAATTACACGAATACGCCTTGCGGCAGAGGACTTGCCATCATCTCTGAAGTAAAGGGCAGTTTGAACATCCTGGTAATGTATTCAGCTTAGAAAACGGATCTTTTTTCCTCACTTGAATTACTTTTGAACCCCATGCCGTCACCTGACACTGAGGTTAGAAAACAATTTTGAGCCTTTGACGGTTATAAAAAGTGGGCTTTGGCACAAAGGTCGCAGCCTGTTGATGCCGCTGACAGAAAGGTGAAAGCTCCTCTCGGACAGGTTTTCCATGAATCTGGTGGCACTGAAGCGGCTGCTGTCACGTCTGAATGGGCGCGCCCCCAAACCCCACCCCCGATGGGGTTCCGTGACCCGTCACGGCATCGTACGACCTTAAACAAATCTAAACTGCTGCAGTCACATTAGACACTCAGCAGTTTCACATCTTCTAACATTAAATACACAACTAACCCTGCAGCTCAGTCGGTGCTCGCTGTCCTTCATCTGTTAGCTGTTGATTATTTTCAGATTTCAGTCATTTCTTTATCTCAGCATTGGATCAAATGGACGAGATAACGTTTTACAGGGTTTGAACTGCAGCTGTAGCTTGTCTGATTCTTTTTATGTGCTCACGACTATTTTCACACATAACAGTGTGGTTGTTGGCTCGAGGTGATCTTTTTCTAAAATGGCATGTTGTTTCGGGAATACAGTCGCTTGAAGATTTGCAAAGATTTGTGTGGAGGTGTGACTTCTCATCTGGCAAACGGCAGTGAGGATGGAGGGTTTCTCAGCCAGGAGATGTAAAAGATCTTTTACTTAAGAGCATCTATGCGGTTTCTACAGTCCAATTAAACCCCTGCGAGCACAACATTGACTATTCAACAAGCTTACACATGTGGAAAAGTGATATTTTCCACTGATTCCAGTGTTATGTTTTCCACATCCAAGAAGCCCGTCTGAGTTCAAGTGATGTCGGGAGAGTCCGGAGAGGGTTGAGGTTGGCGATGTTGCCTTGAATGTCAATCACAGGTACAAACGCTGGGTTTAAATGTCACTGAATGTGTGAGAGCTCTGAATGCCTGGCAGGAGCCTGTTCGGAGGCGTTTCAGGATGTGACTTCCTGTATTTTAGTTTTTCCTTTCAGCTGGTTGCCAACTATATT
The DNA here is from genome assembly GCA_014839995.1 of Xenentodon cancila. Taxonomy (NCBI): domain Eukaryota; kingdom Metazoa; phylum Chordata; class Actinopteri; order Beloniformes; family Belonidae; genus Xenentodon; species Xenentodon cancila. The sequence goes on along the minus strand of CM026217.1, from coordinate 3,867,289 downwards.
AGACAGAACCCCTATAGCTTAGGCTTTGGAGACAAAAGTAAATGTTGTTTTTAGTCCGCTGTGCTGAGACCCAGGTCATGCGGGGACCACAGATGAGCAGATTCGGGTCCTGACCTGCAGTCTAAGCCGTAAATGTCAATGGGTTTCCCGGTGAGGCCTGAAGCGATAATCATCCCCGCGAGAACAGATAATTGACGCTAGCTGAGAGCGTGTCAATGACTCATTTCAACGCCGAGTCTGTGACGATACCCGGGGCTGTTTGTATTAATCCCAGAACGATGCACTATCAAGTTTGCTTCTTGATTAAAGGCTTTTTAATAGCTAATTGACAGATTTGCACACATGTGTTGTTAAATCAGCCCATCATTTGTCTACATTCGTATTCAGTTCTTGACGTTTACCGGTGCCTGTCGCCCGTAAGGGGCTGGGACAGGCTCCAGCGGGCCCCCGTGGTCCTGTACAGGATCGAGCGGGTATAGAAAACGGATGGATGGATGGATGGATGGACGGACGGACTTCCCACAAACTGCACTTCCTGTGCCAGTGAATGAACGGCTCACTTTGTGTTGCAGGATCTTTCATGAGTTCATAACAATTAAAGCTTTATTCTTTCCAGACATGTCAAAACCCTTGTGTAAAGCATAACAACGTTAACACTACTATGAATCTATAAATAAAATAAATATACATATACACGCACATATAAAACCCCTTGTCAGTAAATATATATAAATAAATTATTCTGCTATCTATCTATATTTTAGTCCCCCCCCCCCCCCCCCCCCCCCCCCCCCAGTCAGCCCCCACAATGACTATGCAAGAGCAGAACCAGGAGCTCCCTGACCCGGTTGGCCCCACACAAGCACCCAGACCTTGACAGCAACACCCACATGCCAGCCCAAGCACCACCCACCCCACAACTGAAGCACCCCTGCTGGGGCGGGTTGGGCTGGCACCCCCAACCCGCCCCAGCACAGGCGGACCCCCGCCGGGCAGTGGAGACATCCCAGCAGCGACGGGAGGCAGCCGAGTCCACCCTCAAGGATCGCTACCAGGGGCACGGACACCCATGCCAGCGCGGCGCCCCACGCAAACCCCCCTCTGAGTTGGTCACTCATACGGATTTGGAGTTGGTTGCCATGGATACAGCTTCTGTTGCTAAGACCATCTATCTTGTCTTTGCTGTGCCACCATTAGTGTTGCGAGTTTATATTTGTTTGATCCATCAAACATGTTGGCTGTAATTGGGTACGTTGTTGTATTCTGGGAGGATGTTGGAGGCTCCGTCAGCGCAGCCTGGTCTTAAAGGCCAGGTTTTAATTCAAGACTCAGCCTGTCACAAGCCAGCGGGCATGAGTTTGCACTTGGTGAGTAATTATGTTTTGGGGGAGGGCTTTTTTTGAGAAAATGGGTTGCTAAGCAAATTCCAGATCACATTTCTGGAAATAAACCCTATCATGTTTAGCACCTTGGCTTTTCCTAGTGATTCTTCAGCAAACAGGTGTCGGTGGGGACAGAGGGATTACGGAGCGAGCAGCAGGAGCAGGGCCATGAATCACAATGGAGCTGATGAAAGGATGGTCAGAGGAAGCATTCTGCAGTCAGCTCCGGGAATTCAGACGACTTTCTCTGCACCGTGCAAGCCTCGGCAGATCTCTTAGAAATGCTCACACAAAGTAACTTACACATAATCAAAATAGCCTCCTTTCCGGTTTTACTTTAACAGGATAATTTCAACAAGGCTCTCCTACCCGGCTCAGTCTTTGAATTTTCTCACTCTTTCATTCTTCTGTTCTTACTCCGTCAGCGTCATTCTCCCCCTCTCTTTCACACTCTTTTGCTCACGACCCTGCTTTGAGCCTGGCTGGCTGCTTCTCCACACTGGTTCCCGAGCAGGGACCCTTTTGTTGGATCAGCTTTTGGTGGAATTAAAGAGGATGCCAACACCCCCCCGCCCCCCACACACCCACCCACCGCCTTCTCTTCCTCCCTCCATCCATGTTCCTGCTTTCAGTTCTTCTAGGCCTCATTGTTTGGAAAGGGAGGGGGCTGTGGGGAAATCCAAAAGTGTGAAAATGTTTAGACAAGCATCCCTGCGCTGTCTGCTGCTCTGACTGGCCTCAGCTCGCCGGCTTCACAGACCAACAGGACTCCAGGCCCTCCCTCCTTCCCTTTTTCAGTCATTGTTTCCTGTCCAGATATAGTTCGCCAGTGACAAAATGGAAATTACCTTTACTGTCCATGTGGGAGTGGTGGATCAGGCTGCGGTGTGATTTTGTGACATTTTCTGTTGTACCCATGTGGGCGACTAATAAGCGCAGTAACATTTGTTTGCTCCCTTGGCATCATTATGGAGGCTCTGGCAGGGATTCTTCCAGCAGAGAGGAGAGAGGGTTAAGAGGACATCCTTGCTTCAACATCCTTGCACAGTTACCAGAACTGGCTGCACTAACATTCACTACTTGCATCAGTGTAAAGTGTTGGTGGAATGACAATAGTGACGGATGATGTGCGAATATTCACGAGTGTCTGTCTTTAAAACGTAGATAAGATGCAGTCAAGTTGGCAACATCTGATCATGCACACGCAGCACATTGTTTCTTAATCCACACGATGTTGGAATAATCTGTTGGAGTAGGTGGAATAGAATTAACTACATTTACTGCAATCAAACAGCTGAACAGTATGATTAAAGCTCAATCATGTCCTCTTAGAGCAAAAACACAGAAGTTAATCTGTGAAGGTGGTGCTTCTGTGCAAGTGTCATGCTGTTACAAGGGCACAAGTTGATGGTTATGTTTATTTTCTGAATACCTTCTAAAAATACCCAGTTTTTATTTGTAATGAATGATACTTAAAACATGATTGCTCTTCGTTTTTGCAGCCCGTCGTCGTGTTGGCGGTGAGTGTACTCAGACTGGTCCACGTAAATCTGCGATAAAAATTATAAATACATTTGCCTACTTGTAAAAGTTAGTACTATTTGGAATCAAGAAGTCAATTATCTGAGCTTCAAGTTAAAAAAATAAAAAATCACACATTAGGTTTGTTTGTTTCTGCTTCAAATGATGAAGTACATCGAAACAAAGCCTGATGCAGCCTCTTAGTGTAATGTAACAGCCTTTAGTTGTATTTCTGCTAGTTTAAGAACCGGTTAAATGCTGCTGTGCTCCAGGTGATCGGCTGGAAAGTGAGACTTTTGCGAAGCGGGGAAGCGCTGTGAGATAAAATTCAGTTTCCTGCGCTTGTTCAAGCGCTCCCGCCAGGAAGGCCAGGCCATTGTCTTTGAAACAGGACTGAACCGTTCCTGGACTTGAACTTCCAACACCAGATTTCCAGTGTAACGTAGACGCTGACACTGTAAGAAATCAACTCAAGTCACAGTATCAGTAATTATCAAATTAGGCTTTAACTTCTTTTAAGTTAATTGGAAAGATGGTGACAAGTTTTCATGTTTTTAACTGTCATTCACAGTTGATGATCACTGGAATCACCTGGTGAAACAAAGCAGGGAAGTTCCAGATCAGAATGGAGTAACTCAACATCCCAAATGGAGAAGGAAGTGGAGAGAATTGATTTATCTCTGCTTGTCTGTCCATAAATAACCGTCTAGCTCTCCACAACCCTGAGGCTGTTAGATTAAAGGTGGAGGTCAGTGGCGAGCCCGCCATGAGAGCGGGAGAGGCTGGGAGTTTTCAGGAATCCCTCAGAGTGTTTAGATTCTGATTCTAGGAGTCGCGATCCTAAAAAAACCGTATTTCTGTTTTCCATTAAATACGAGTGCATCCCCGCTCCTCTCCTTCCCTGACTGCGTGTAGATGCAGACGTTATACTTGTTGTTATTATAATGGTTACTCTTGTTGTTGTAAAAGGCTCAGGCGTTTACTTGTGCCATCTTTGTTTAAGGATGCGACAGACTCTCACTTTCAGTCCTGCAGCTTTTGCAGCATCTTGGACGCTGATGAACTTTTCTCTTCCAGCACATTGAACCGAAACTTTAAAGTCTGGGTCGCGGCAGCTGCCGTGAGCCAAGACGGAGCGGGAATAACGTCAACTACGTGGTCGGTACTAACGTCGCTTGTCCTTACCCAGTCACACCCTCAACACAAGAAAACATCGTTGTCTTTTAAAGTTCCAGCACATACGCCGCAGCATGTTTACTCACATAATCCTGCAGTGCCTTCTGTGTGTAATCAGACAATTTATCCTGCGGTATTATTTCAAATATGTCTGCGAAGGAAAGGCTTTCTGTAGCGGATATTAGCAGGGATGTTTCCTGGCACAGACGTCTATCCTTGTGCAGCTGTCAGGTAGATGGCTGACAGGAAGCAGTCCACAGTTTAGATTAACAGTGGGACATGAGTTCCTGTCAGACTTCATTAGAGAATTTGACATGTCCTCTACAAAGACCAGCATGATGGAAACGGAGCGGCAGAAGAGCATCAGACCTGTGGCACACATCTTCCCTGGTCCAACTCGTGCAGTCGAATCTGCCACAGTAGTGACTTTAGTTACATGGCTACGTGGCCCAAACCATGAATGCACTGGGACTATTTATTTATTTGTTTATTTTCTGATGGAGGGCGTTCCACAGATGGATGGCTTAATTCCTCTTTTGAAGGTACTTAATCATTCCAGAAGGTTTGGGTTGGTTGTTGATTGGGGTTTTCTTTCTTAACGAAACACCTGAGAGGAGTTCCCTCTGTGCTCCTCGCCGAGGGACCATCATCGCTGCTTCCTTCCTCATGAGTGGATGCGATGCGCGCTCCCACGGCGCTCTGTCAGCAGAGTTGCAGGGAGCGGTGCACACTACATAGCTGAAAGCTGGAAACTGGCTCCAGAACTGCAGCTGTTCCTCGGCGTCCTGTCCAACTCGGGAGGAGGGAAGGGTGCAGCGATGCATGTACGATCCCTCTGACCCCGCTGAGGGAGCCATGGCAGGTGTGGTGAGCAGAATATGCTGGATGGAAGAGCAATCTTCACTAAAAAAAAATGCAACAGCAATTGTTTATTCTTTTGAGTCTTTATTCAACAGGAACCTGCAAAGGAAATGATTTTCAGTGTACATTCATTGGAAGCTTCCTTTACAATTTGATGCCAACACATCAATTAATAAATGGAGAGACATGTTTACCGTTGCGCTGCATCCATCCTTTTATTTTTTTCCTTTCATCATTTAGGAACCAACAATACAAGTTGTTGGGAGTTTTGAAAGAGGAACCTGTGCCTTTCGGTGTTTTCAACATTTCAGCTGCTCGGTCGTCTGTGCTTGTTGTCCAGTTGTCTCCCTTCATGATGCTTCATCCATTTTCAACAGAAAACAGATCAGGACTGCAGGCAGCCCAGTCAAGCACACACACTCTAGTCCATGAAGCCACACTGTTGTAAGTCGTGCAGAATGAGGTCTGACATTTTTCTGCTGAAATAACCGCGAACCTCCCGGGAAACAACAGAGCCGTGATTGAAGCATATGTCTTTCCAGAATTCCAATACATGCCTGCGTCAGCGCTGCCTTAAAGGGGACATATTTAAAAAACAACACACAAAAAGAACGGTTAAGGCCATTTATTCAGGCTGTTGAAATTCCTGTTAACTCCAGCAGAACACACAGAACACAGACTCCGACCAGCGTTTTTATCTCCAGCCAACATCACATCGTGTATTTATTGCACCTCTTAAGTGGGCAGCACAAAGCTTTAACACCCATTCTTAAAAAGGCATAATCCATGGTGGTGTGGGTGGAGTCTAATTGCATTTCTGACTCCGCCCCCTAAAACCAGCTGCTATGAAGAGACATGGGAAGAGCTGTTGTACCACATCTTTGGATTTTTAACCCAAGTAGAGCATGTATAAAGTTAAAAAAATAAATAAATAAAAATTAGGACAGGTTGTTGTATAAGTAAGCACATCACTTCCTCTCTTTTTTTTGTCGGTCTGCGTGTCTTTTGTCACTAGTCAAACTGAGTGAATTGAGATTTAAAAATAAACAAATCCATGTATCAAAGAACCCATAAAGCAGAGTTAATTATGCTCTTATCAAACAGACTTGTCATGGGGATTAGTCACAAGAAACGGGAGCAGTGTCGGTTTCGTTCTGTTACCATGCAGATAGAATAGTTAATCATGATTGATTTGTGCTTCTTGATATCGTGCATCTTGCAGTGAGAGTGAATATGTCACTTGTACATGCATGCGTAGCATTGTCAGTGCTGAAACAATGCAGCCCTGCTTCAACGACGTTGGAGTTCAAATACGTGGGGATGAGGGATGATGCTGTCACTAAAGAAAAGGGAGGGATGTTTCCATGCAGTCGTGAGACTGGAGGAAAGCTGCAGCTACGGTGGAGGCTGAGGCGAGCGTACGAGGCCCCTGTGTTCCTCTGCTCATCGCTTCTTCAGCTGATTGGCTCAAGGCTGCTTTGGCTGCTGCTGCCAAATTTAATATGTCTAATGGAAGAACGCAGCCTGCATTCTTCATTCAAATCCAAAATGTCATTTTCCCAGATGGATGCTGATTTGCTCTGTCCTAATGTACCCATAAATAAGCAATAAATCGCCTCACCTCCAGCAGTACACAAACGGGTTTCCCCTCCTCCCCCACACCCCCACCGCAGCCTGATGGCTACTACTTAAACTGATTAATTGCTTCCACATCCTTCACTAATTTAGGCGCTGATTGAGAGATTAAGTGTGAGTGCGACAGAACAAGCTTTGTATTCCTCAGGTCTTTCTCCATTTTGACATTACTATGCAGAGAGGGGAGGAAAAGAAAAACCTTGACTCTGAAAGCGTCTACCTCTAATCTAAAACCTCCCACTTTTTCACACTATTCACTTAGTTGATTTCTCCTGTGAATACAAAATTGGGTTTTCTCTCATACAAAAGGTTGAAGTTCTTTTGACTTTAAAGCATTCAATATTAAAGATGAAATCAGACAATCCAGTCATTTGGAAAACGGCAATGAACATTTTCATTTGTGTGATGGAATTACATGAGCTCAAAGGCAGGGTTTTCTATTTTCTTCTTTTAATAGTATATCATTGTCCAATGACTTGATGTACTGCCTGGTGCTTTTCTGCAGGCCCCAAGGGTTCTCTTCTCACAGCTCGTTTCATTATTTCTCTTCCCTGCTGTTTTCGAAAGGAACACTTACCTGTCAGTCAGCCAGAAGTATCTTTATGTTATTTTATTTTTCACTTTTGGTAAGATTACTCAGTTCTTGTCCTTTTTCAATCAGACTGAAATAAAGTGCAAAACAGATTAGTGAAGCTGCTTGTAAATAGCTTCTGCCGAACATCTGTCAGCCACGCGTCATTGCCGTCACCGTGAGCTTTACTGCAAATGTGATGCTCTGATATCTCTATCCAAATAAGACCAAAAACAAACTCAGCTTATTCTGTTTTCAGTTTCGGTTTTATTGACTCAGATTCTTCGAATGAGCCTCAGCAGGAAATCTTGACTGAGAAAAGGGTCCATGTTCGTATCGTGGGAGTTGGGTCAATATTGAAAAGTGTTTTTTGTTTAGTTTCATACATGTTCAGACGGCTGCGTGATGGTCGAGGTCAGGTTTAAGTCAGGATTAAAAGTTGAGTTCAGGTCTTCAGCTGTCATTTCTGTGGCGGACTGACGGTGACAAACTAAGAGTAAAATACATTTACAAAGCGGCACAGTAAGATAGTCATTGGTAATAGATGTGCAGAGAAATAAATGAGCAATATTTATTTAATATAAAACAAAATCAATATTTCTGCTTTAATTTTGAAAGATATATTTTATGTAATAAAAATAGCAGATTTATTTTTCCTTTAATTTTCCTTTTAATTGTTGATTCAACAATTCATTGTAATATCACATTTTTTTAATATTATTTCTAATCTTGCATTTTCCTAACTACTGTCTCTTAATGTGTTCAATTATTTTATTTTAATTTAGTTTGTTTTAACTTACAATGGCATGTTTTTTTAAATTCTGTTTGCACTTTATTCATAACTTCTTTTCTTTACCCAAACATAACATTAACTTCTGCCTCTGAATTTGATATTTATTCATATATTTCTCATTTATGATGCAAATAAATGGTTCAGTGTGGTCTGGACAGATGACCAGGAGTTTTCTATTTCTAGTAATGGCACAAGCTCACCTTGATATAGTTTAAATAATAAAATAAATAAACCAGGCTGTCACACAAAAGCATAAGTTTGATTTGTACTTTACACTGTTTTCACTATAACTGCAGCAGCGCTCTTCTGCAGCACAGGTATTACCACTGCTGCGTCAGGAACCCGAGGAGCGAATTATGTGCAGGGGCATTTTTTATTTATTTTTTTAAAATCAGTTTTGGTAGGACGCAGACGCAAACACATTTTAAAGCCATGTTTCCTCCGAGCAGTACGAGTCTGTTCAGGATGAACAAAAAGAGACTTCTGCTTCCATTTCAAGTAGAAATGCAGAACGCTATATACATCTGGATGATGTATCACACCTGCACAGCAGTTAATTTCACCACAAATAACGACATAACTAAACTAAAGTATGGAACACAGGGGGAGTTACTAGGTCCAGTATAGTCTCCGGGGGACAGGTAGGGGACGGGTAGGGGACGGGTAGGGGACGGGTAGGGGACGGGTAGGGGACGGGTAGGGGACAGGTGTGTCCCTGTTCCCTGTCCTCTTGCCCTCCTGCACTCACCGGTCTGTTGTTTATCAAATCCAACCACATCCATGATCTTTCCTGTTCGAGGCAGCTGTTTCCATCTTGGATATTTGTGTAATAACTCTTCAGCTTCTTACACTGAGCCTGGTACAATTTGTCCAAACACTGGAACGGTTCAGCAGCCATCCTAACCTCATCCTCACCTCCTAGAAGGTCAGCACATCCTGGTTGGTCCAGCGATGACTGAAATCGATCCCAAGCCCTCACCAAGTAACACCGTATTTGTTGTTAATGGCATTTTTTAGCGATCACGCGTGCAACTGCAGTGCAGCTCAACAAGAATGGAGAACAAATCCTGCTCATATTCTAAATTGGGATTTCACAACAGCATGAAAGGCTCGGTTTTCCAAACCACAGAGCATCGCTCCATTAGGCTAATCAAATCTGCAAGTAAAGACGAGCCTCGCGCTTAGATATGGATTTAAGCTTTCCACAAAAACGGAGAGCTTTGTACCGAGAAGACAGTCGGCTGGAGTCAATAATTGCGAGCCAGTGTCAGTCAGCATCTTCGCCTTGACATTCTGAAAGGACGGAAGTGGCTTCTGTACTGAAATACGCCAACAACGGTGCTCTGCTCCCTCAGAGTCCGTTTTAAATATACGCGTCTTGGCTTTTAAGAAATCGCCTCATTTTCCACCAACAATTTGAGCTAAATGCTGCGGCAACACACATTCTTCCTCCGAGTTAACTATGCAACCCTTCCTTTTTTCAAATGTGCTCACTGTCATAAAAGCGTAAAAAAGAATGTAATGAAAAGAAAAAGAAATGAAAATAAAGAAAGAATGTAATTGTGAGTAATAAAAAGACTCTCGTGTGTCTATGAGCTGAATATGCCGATGTTGGTGAGTATCACCAACGGACTTCCCGCTGGTGTCGGTCTCCTCCAGCGTTTTATCTTAGCACCTTTCACATTTTTAACAATTCAGCTGAATGCTGCTTTATCAAAAAATACCATCTAAAGAGATTTTATTATAAGTGCACCTCCCATCCTGAAGTGCATTTACACGATTCAACACTTCTTTATTGAAAAAAGAGAGTAAAACTCAGTTTGTGGTTTTTTTTTACATCAATATTCCTCAGTTGAGCGATTATCAGAGCATGTGGAGCATAGCGTGCGGGGTCAGCGGGGAAAGAAAAATGCCTTTCTTTCCCGTTCCCGGATTCGCTCCAACTGAACTCGCACCCCCCAGGTCAGTTTCTGCTGACTTGAACCTTTCGCAGGTAAAGCGTGATTACACTGCGTGTATCTCTTTGGTTTAACACTATAACGTAACTGCGCTTTAGAAGCTTCGCTTCTGACCACGATCGCACACGAGTCACAATCTGCTTCGACGACGGCGCCGTGTGTGTGTTTTAATGGCATCGAGCACCTTGACCCCCAGCACCGCCTCCTCTCCTCCTCTCTTCCTCTCCTTTCAGCCTCCCCTCAGTTGACTCATCAATAGTCCATTTACAGTTGCCAACCATCACACCAGCAGACTTGTGAACCGCGGATGCCCTTTTACTCCACTCCAGGGAGAAAACGTTTGAGAAGATCGCTTTTCGCAGGCGTCCTCCAGTTTAAAATGACAAGAATTGCTCTGATTAAATATTAAGTGGCTGTTACCAGCTAAATCTTTTTCCCTGATCGAAATTAAAATGTCTCCGCTTTTATAAGTGTAGTAGCCTTTTTGTAATAGAAGAACAGTGTCTAAATGGCTTAAAGCAAATAGTGTCTAAATCTTAACATATGGTTTTCAAATAATGTTTAGCGAGAGCCAATAAAGGATGCTGTAGCCAGATGACAAAATGAGTAACACTGTTATTATTTGCCAGGCAATTATAGCAATAATCTGCTAATCTGCTTGCTGAATTGAAATGAGAATATCCGACCATCCGTTTTTATAAACGGCTTATCGTGTTGAAGCTGCAGGGGAGGGAGAGGCGGCAGATACCCCAATACTAGGACTCTAGGGTGCAGCCTGGGTCTGCCAAAGAATCAGTGTCACATGAAATGAAAGGTGGATAAAATATACTGCCGTCAAAATACAGGAGCTTTATCTTAGTCCAGAGGCAGTTTATATGTAAGAGGCCGAGCATGAGCCGAAGATGTGTCCGTAAGGTGTCCTGACGTTCTTTAAAGTCAGTTGCTTCAGCGCTTCATTGTTTTCACCTATGCAGTCCAACAAAGTACGCTTTTAATCCCGGTGCCAGAACCAGCTTCTAAGAACATTCAGCCTTTCCAGCTGTGGTGGCTGGTTTGCAGCTGCAGCTCTCGGACTGACTGCAGATGAGCGAGGACGTGTTAAAGCAGCAGCAGCAGCAGCAGAAGCAGCAAAGTGTCTCGTCATGCTCATGTTTATGTACGTGCATCCCTGTCTGCCACTTTTTTCTTTTGAATAAACCACTTGCTTAGGGCAGGTTGTGGTCGAAGCCTCCTCGGGGGACCTTTAAATAAGCAACAGCTACAGCAGCAATGAGCTCTGCAGTTCGTCTGTGGGGTTCTTGACCTCTCAGTCATGTTTTGGATAATCCTACATGCCTCAGTGGATTAGCCCACCCAAACAAATAAGTATCAGAAGCTGCTTTCAAGCTGAAATGAGAAGTATTTTAGTAAAATTGGAAAGAAACATTTCAATCAGACTGTTGAGGAATATGGAGACGGATGATTTATTTAAATAATGTGTTATGGTTCTGAGATGCATGTGCATTCTCAACCTACCTGGGCTTCTGCAGTTATGTTTCTTATAGTTTTCATCAGGATATGAGTCAAATGCAGCACTTTTCTGAGTAACGAGGCAGTTTTGCTTCCTTATGTGCAGGGAAGCTGCGCTTCTAATAATCCAGCACTTTTTAGATGGCAGTTTGTACTTTTATCACAGAGAAAATGAATTTTTCTGAGCCCACCTCCTGTGGTGATTGTGCTTACTGCAGAAAAAACTCAATTAAACACGAAGTCTGAAAATGTAAAAATGCGCTGGGGTCTGTGACCCAGCTGCCTCCTCATCCCAGAGCCAATTTCCAGGTGGTGAGCTTTCTTTTTGAAAAATGGAGAGGATGATTTGTTAATCCCCAGGGATGCATCTGAGGACGGAGGCGAACTGCTCCAACGATGAAAACGTCGCCACGAGTGGCGACTGACAGCTGAGTGGCTGGGCCACGGGAAAAGGACGGAGATGAGACGAACGCTGCGCTTTCATGTGCGTCTTCTGGGTGTTTTAGGCACCAGCCGTTCTGACTGCGTTGTGCAAAGTGACCCCTCTACAGTGAGAAGTTGAGTATGTCTGGAGGTGAACCGGGTCTTTATCAAGTTGAACAGAATAAACCGCAGCATGTTAATGGGCCGGTTTTAAACATCAGTCAGCAGCAGCGTGAAACTGTCCAGAAGGGATGAAAGATGAAGCAAAGAACAAGTGAAGGAGCTGCAAGCTGAAATAGTTTTTAGATGAACAAAATCAATAAAAGCAGAGTAACTGATGGATGGCTTCAGCACTGAAATAAATCACCACGCTTCGCCAAAAGTCCTTTACAGGAGTTTATTAAAGAACTTATGAAAGCTATTCATATATTTTGTGAGGAATTAAGAGATTAAAGGAAAGGGATCTTATTTGACACGGAGATCTCGGTAATCTCCGGAGAGGAGCCCCAGTTGATCCAACAACGTCTGCAGGACTGCTGCCCACACTGCTCCATTAATATTTCCAAGGGACCGTGCATCCATTTGATTCCCCGTGTTGACAGCGAAACGTGTACATTTTATTTTTAGATCAGTTCTCATGATAGATGATTCACACAGACGTTTTTTTTTTTCTTTAAATGAATTACCAAAGCACAGATGGGAAGAATTACTTGAGGTTGTGGTGGTGTAGATACATCCGACACGTCACAGCTCCCCTTTTGGAAAATCGGCATCATCCGTGATTTAATTCTGGTGGGCCAGTTAACAGGGATGGATTGGATTACGTGGATTGGCTCCGGTGGTGATGCTGAGCCGATGGCCATCAGCAGAGCAGAAGGAAATGAGACGGTGGTGCCGAGTGGCGTTTCCACGTGGAAGGATGACCTGCACTCCCACGTCTGGAGGATCAGGGGGCCAACCACAGTCACGCGTAGACCAGGTCCTTTGTCTCAGTTACGTGTTGATGCTTGAATGTGGTCATGCCTGAATGTTTGTTTGTTTTTGCGTTTACCCTTTTTGAGTTAGTGCATCAAAAATTTCATCCGAGGACCTAAAGTGCACGATGTTGAAATGCTGTTTTGTTTTCATGCTCTCGGTTTGCAGCTTATTTAAGAAAGAGGTAGGTTAGTTTGATATAGTTGATAGATAAACAAGCAGGGCTCATTTCTGATGGAAAATGATGGAAAAAGTCCTTATGCAACATGATGTTGATAGACGAGGACATGCCGAAGGAAAGGGACATCCAGGATTCTGCTCGGTTTCAGCCGGGTTGGTTTATCTGAAGAGAATGAACACGACGCCCTTCATACTTAAATGTAGAGATGTCTTCATCTTCATCTTTTCATTTTCTGGGCTGCATGTGTCCATCGTACCCCCCCCCCCCCCCTTCTGCCTTGGTCTCGGCCGCCTTCTCCCGCCTGGCGGCTTCCTCGACGCCCTTCCATCGACGTGTTCACTGTCTCTCCTCTTCGTGTCCAAAGCATCTCACTTCGTTGTTGGCTTTGTGGCATGGTGCATGCTCAGCAAGGGTTGCATTACGTTTGTTGTCCCAAACGTTTTGGGTTATTCCCAAAACAACTGAGCAACTTCCTCATTCAGAACAAGTTTCCCGGGGAATGCGACCTCATGCTGATTAAAATAAGTGTTTGACACTTTTCCCGCTTCCCTCGCCGCAGCTGACCACTGATCTGCTCGACATTTTGAAGTGCAGAAACGATAAAATATCGAACTGCCTCATTCCCAGCTTTTCCATTCCAGACAATAATGTGCTAATTAAATTAAAATGCAGCAAGTTGATGGTTTTGAACTGCCTTGTGCAGAAAACACTCAAGCAGCAACCCTAAGTGCGCTCGGCAACAGCTCTGGTTCCAGATGACAGGGAGCAACGTGGAATTACTGGGTAGAAGAAGAACATGCAGGCGGCATGACGGGTTATATGACAGTTGGCATGTGTGGATCTGGGTGCAGGCAGGAGACACGGGGGGAGAAGCTGTTGCTCGGGGTAACTCGGAGTAACTCGGAGTAACTCGGAGTAAATCGGAGTAACTCGGAGTAACTCGGAGTAACTCGGAGCACTTCGGAGCTCTGCGTTTGCTCCGTTTCTCTTGACAGGTCTGGTTAAACCGTCATCCTGTTGCTTCCATTCTCGGTCCTTTTTTTCCTTCCTCCCAGTGGGAAGCTGGCGTTGGTGTGCAGTGACGACTCCCACCTCCTCTGCAATGTCACTTCACTGCTCCTTTCTTCATGAACGACATGACGGGTGGAGTGTGAGGGTCCTAACGGCCACCCATCCTGTCTTCACCACCTCATCCTTCGCCTTTTCTTCCTCCTCCATCTGCTTGTCCTCCTCTTCATCGTCCTCCTCCTCTGTTTCTGCTCCTCCTTTTCCTCCTCCTCCTTCTGCTTCTCCTCCTTGTCCTTCTGCTCGTCCTCCTCTTCATCGTCCCCCTTCGTTTCTGCTCCTGCTCCTGCTTCTGCTCCTCCTCCTCCTCCTCCTCCTCATTTCTTTCACTTTTGCCCTCCTGATTAATTCTCCGGCTGACTTTGGCAGCTTCTGACTGGCTGAAGGGAGGCGGTCACACTAGTGAATCTACCTTGACTCCAGTGGTCCCTGCCTTTTCAGCACATCGATTCCCTGCCACATATATGTGAAATAATTGTTGCACGGGCACAGATACACAGTCGCCCTGTCTGGCGGAACCGCTCGGTGGCGGCCTGCCGACAGCTCTCCAGTTGCAGTTTCTTTGCACAGATAACAGATAAAAGCTGTTTTTCTTTCTCTCTCTTTTAAAGTCTTTTCCCATCTTGTCTCTCAGCTCCTGTCTTTTTCCCTCTTTGCTTGCTTTAAGCTGGGGCTGTTTGCAGTCTGTGAGTTTCTGAGTGTCTGCGTGTCATTGCTGTCTCACTTGTGCGCTTGCACACATGCGTTCTGGGTTTCATCACTGGAAGTGTGCGGAGACGTGTGTGATTGGCAGACGGTGATCCAGCCGATGACTCGGATCACCCAGTGAGTGTCTGTGAATAGCAGGTGGTTTTTCAATTAAAGCACGATGGGCCTCATTCATGAAATCTCTGTGAATCTGCGACTAGATTTGCACATAAATCACTTCCTAACTAAAAACCTACTCTGGATTCACAAACACAGTGCGAAGCTTGAATACAATTGTAAACACGTTTGTATGTTCGTGAATGGCAATCTGTTAGTGTGCAGCTGCTCATTAAATTGCATAAACCCCCACCCAGGGAGCAGCGCGCCAGGAGGTGGCGGTTACCACGTAAAGGTCGTGCTGACCCTGTATACCTGCGAATGGACATCAGAGCGGGAGAGAGAGGAAGAGCGTTTTTCACACACGACAACAGAAACATTTAATTTTCGGACTGTTCGTATGGGTGTGACGGGTTCCAGTGAGACACGAGTCTGGGAAGAGGTGCAGTTCTTCTGTCTTCTGTCCAACGAATGAGGTGAAGGGACGATGGGCTGGTGTGGAGTCGGATGCAAAACCAGGGGATGATTGGATTTTAACACGCACTTTCGGAAACATACCCTGAAGCTTAAACATCTTGTTTCTTCAGTTGAGATAAATGTGTTATACGTCCTCATGTTTTCTTTAAAGGCTGACTGTGAAAATAACAGAGCATATAATTATATTAACATTTTAAATGTGTGATAACGATGAGTGATATCTGAACAAGCTGTGCGCCTGGTCCGAGGCAGGGACACACCAGGAGAAGGTTCAATATGTCTTATTGATATGTTTCATAAATCCATCTGCTGGAGTAGATTTTAAAAAGGAATTAAAGCCATCAAAGATTTAAAAAAACTGTGTTGGTAGCTTCATAGCTTGTCAAACACCAGTTTCTCTTTGTCCGTTTGTTTCTGGTTTATAACTTAATTGGTGGCACTTCTGTCAGGACAGTTGACCCGTCCTGGTCTCTGCTTGGAGTCGCACTCAAACTCATTTTCTAATATGTGTCCACAGATGGATTAATTACGAGCTTTAATCGGACTGTTTTAACCACCACCACAGCTGATAATATTTGTCCTTCGTCCACGTGGGAGTTTTTCAGTTTTTATACCTGGACTTTTTAACCTCCAGGTGACTGGGTGAACCCCTTCAACCAATCATCAGGAATACCTGGACTGATATTACAACATTTAGTGGATGGGAATAATTGAAACATCCATCTGTTTCACCCAACACGCGCATTCGTCTCGAGCCGACGCAGAACATCGCTGCGCATCCGCCGCGTGGCGGTCTTTAATCTGATGTCATGTTTGGAGTGAGGGAGGGGGACGAGACCTGGCCGGGACCTGGACGGGACCTGGCCGGGACCTGGACGGGGCCTGGACGGGACCTGGACGGGGCCTGGACGGGGCCTGGACGGGACCTGGACGGGGCCTGGACGGGGCCTGGACGGGGCCTGGACGAGACCTGGACGGGGCCTGGACGGGACCTGGCCGAGACCTGGGCAGGGCCTGGGTGAGACCTGGGTGAGACATGGACGGGACCTGGGTGAGACATGGACGGGACCTGGACGGGACCTGGACGGGACCTGGCCGAGACCTGGCCGGAACCTGGACGGGACCTAGGCAGGGCCTGGGTGAGACCTGGATGGGACCTGGGTGAGACCTGAACGGGACCTGGGCAGGGCCTGGGTGAGACCTGGACGGGACCTGGGTGAAACCTGGACGAGACCTGGACGGGACCTGGGTGGACCTAGTTGAGACCTGGACAGGGCCTGGACAAGACCTGGGTGAGACCTGGACGGGACTTGGACGAGACCTGGACGGGACCTGGGTGGACCTAGTTGAGACCTGGACGGGGCCTGGACGAGACCTGGGTGAGACCTGGATGGGACTTGGACGAGACCTGGACGGGACCTGGGTGGACCTAGGTGAGACCTGGACGGGACCTAGGTGAGACCTGGGCGGGACCTGGACGGGGCCTGGACAAGACCTGGGTGAGACCTGGACGGGACTTGGACGAGACCTGGACGGGACCTGGGTGGACCTAGTTGAGACCTGGACGGGGCCTGGACGAGACCTGGGTGAGACCTGGATGGGACTTGGACGGGACCTGGGTGGACCTAGGTGAGACGTGGACGAGACCTGGGCGGGACCTGGATGGGACCTGGGTGAAACCTGGACGGGACTTGGACGAGACCTGGACGGGACCTGGGTGGACCTAGTTGAGACCTGGACGGGGCCTGGACGAGACCTGGGTGAGACCTGGATGGTACTTGGACGAGACCTGGACGGGACTTGGGTGGACCTAGGTGAGACCTGGACGGGGCCTGGACGAGACCTGGGTGAGACCTGGATGGGACTTGGACGAGACCTGGACGGGACCTGGGTGGACCTAGGTGAGACCTGGACGGGACCTAGGTGAGACCTGGGCGGGACCTGGACGGGGCCTGGACAAGACCTGGGTGAGACCTGGACAGGACTTGGACGAGACCTGGACGGGACCTGGGTGGACCTAGTTGAGACCTGGACGGGGCCTGGACGAGACCTGGGTGAGACCTGGATGGGACTTGGACGAGACCTGGACGGGACCTGGGTGGACCTAGGTGAGACGTGGACGGGACCTGGGCGGGACCTGGATGGACCTGGATGGGACCTGGGTGAAACCTGGACGGGACTTGGACGAGACCTGGACGGGACCTGGGTGGACCTAGTTGAGACCTGGACGGGGCCTGGACGAGACCTGGGTGAGACCTGGATGGTACTTGGACGAGACCTGGACGGGACCTGGGTGGACCTAGGTGAGACCTGGACGGGGCCTGGACGAGACCTGGGTGAGACCTGGATGGGACTTGGACGAGACCTGGACGGGACCTGGGTGGACCTAGGTGAGACCTGGACGGGGCCTGGACGAGACCTAGGTGAGACCTGGATGGGACTTGGACGAGACCTGGACGGGACCTGGGTGAGACCTGGACGGGACCGGCGCCCGCTGGTTCCCGACCCACTAAACGGTCGGGTGTCACTACAAAGCTGACGTCAGCTCGCATTAACGTGACTCCTGATTAATCGGTCTGTCGCCACAAACTCGGACGGACTCTGGGACCCTCGTGCGTAAATGCCCACACATGTAGCACGCAGTTGGATTTTTAACCGTCTGTTTTGAACAGACACTATTTCCACTCTGTGTTTTTTATGTTTTATGCCTCCGTGTGTGTGAAAGTGGGTCGTCTCTGTCTCTGTTGACAGGAGCTAATTTGCTCACCAGAGATTTGAAATGCTTCCTGGTTGGCGCACCGCCGCGGTTCTATATTTAGGTTTACGTTGACAGCTTTTCCCCTTTGTGGTTATAGTTTTACTGGCTGTGAATGCGAGTCTGTGAGCTCTTTTCTTTCATTGAGAAGCTCTGGAGAAGATATTTCCAAATCTGACATATATATTTAAAATAAAGGTTTAAATGTGTGCAGACTCGAGTAACGGGACACAAACGGGAGACGCTCCGAGGTCCCGGAGCAGCTCCCTCATCCCGAGCCTTGCGTTGGCCACGTCCTTCATTTCTCCACGTGAGCTCGTTTGCCTGTTAGTTTGTCTGACTGTCCTTGGTTTGACCACGGGCACGCGTGTTTGCGTGACACGCTGCGAGCGTGCCACGCGCGTGAATCAGAACGCGCCAGCCGTCTGCAGCGGTCTGATCTGGGATCAGTGCAGGTTTCCAGCCGCTGCATTCACACATTCCATTACCATAAACGGGCACCGGAGCACAAATTACTGTCAGGCTGCAGGCTCTTCCCCGACTCACCTTCTCCTCCCCTTGTCATTTTGTCATTTCATTTCCTCTCTTTTCCTTTTCAAGTCATTTTTATTCTTTTTTTCTCTTTTATATGCCATCCATCACCTCAGCCCTCTGCTTAATGTCACTCCTCTTCTTTCTCTCTCACCATAAGTGGCTCTTCCTCACCCTACTCCCTTCTGTTTCTCTCTTCTTTTCTCCTTCACTCGTATCCTCATCCTCCTCTTTGTTATTCTACACCTTTCTGCTGTCATTGCCCTCTTCTCCTTCATTTTCTGTTCATCACATCTTCTCCCATCCCGTCTTTCTCCTTCCTTCTCCTCCTCCTGTCATTGTTCCTCCTCTCAGTGTCATTCATATCCTCTCATTTCCTTCCCTCTTCTGACTCCTAATCAGTTCATCATACCATCTTTACTTGTTTTAATCACTTGAGGTTTCCTTCTTACTTCTCTCACTCTTTTCACTTTTAAGTCTTTTGAAATACGAGTATAAATATTGCATTCCAAAATGTTAATTTTGCATCAAATATCAAAAGAAACTCTTATGTCTTACTGGGATTCATTGAAAACCAAAAATTAATCCTGCTGCTCGGAGACTCGTCTCAGATTTGTTAATTTGGATGGCGTAGCTACTGACATGTGTTTTTGATAAGTGAGCGTATGAATTTTTGAGCGAATTAAAGCATCTAGTAGGAATCTGCCACTGACTCCGGGCTTTTCTCCGTGTGCTCCAGCTCTGAAGGGAGATGCATGGGTATTATCATGACTTTCCTGACTTTGGCCCCTTTCACTTGTAAGATTCCTACAAAGGGCCAGTCAACATGTGTAATTATGTGCAAATCAAACGGGATCTTATGGACACACGCGTCTCTTTTTAAGCTTTAATTGGAGTCATCCGTATACGTAGTTTCACAAAAGAAAAACTGTCTGCATGCTGCACGTGAAGCTCAGGATGCAGTATCTACTGCACACTGTGCACGTGGTGTGTTAGGGCACCGTAGAAGCAAATCCCAGTTTTATTACGCTGACGTAGTTGTGACTGCTGCCTGACGGGATACTGTATGCTGCTGGCAGACTGCTACTGGTAAAGTATGTTTCTGTGAAAACAGCCACGATCTAAGAATTGCAGAAGTGTAGACGACTGCAGAGCTCCTTCTGCTTCTTGTCTTCTTGGTCTTTCAGAAGCATCTTCTGACCAGGGTCATGTGACAAGCCAACTGTAAAGCGACCTTGTGCACGTACAGTGTGAATGGTGATTTTCTTTACACGCAGAGTTTAATCTGTGTTAACGACCAGACTTTTTGTCTGTGTGCAGTCGTCTTGCATCTTCGTTGGCTTCAGCTCTGACTCTTGATCGGTGCGACGGTAAACGACAGACGGAAGAGGTTTCGTCCCTCTACCAAGGATGGACATGCCTTTTGGGTTAAAACAAACACTATAAGTGCAATGGGGGCAAGTTGGGAACACGAAGAGCATGGTGACTAATAGTTGTGTTGTGTTTTGCATGTTTGATGATTTAAAAAAAAAGAAAAATGAACAAATAAAGCTGGAGTGAGAAACTGTAAACACGTTAGTGCTGAATGATTTAGTGATAATTCTCAATAGACTCATAAGTAGAACAACAGCTTTCACATTTTTTAGTTTTAGTTTAGTTGTATCCTCAAGCTGTTACTGCATGTAGAGGTCTTAGTTGCTTTAAAAATGCCAATAACAAAATAAACTCGATAGATATTCAAGTCTTTGTCTATTTCCAATGTTTTTTCTTATTTGTTGGACTCTACCAGTGGTCTAACCTGCTGTAACCCCCACCTGTGTACAGAAATAGAGGCACACACTTGTGAGTGTGTGGCGGTCTGGCAGCCATCGATCAGCGACGTTGTTAATATGCACCACCACGCCAGCAGCCTCAGAATAGTCGCGGCAGCTTATTGGTGGGGGGGCGCGTGTTGGGAGGATGTGCAGGAAAACGTGGCAGGAATGACCCAGGCTAAGAGGGAAGAGGGGGAAGAAAGACATGTAAACAGAAGGGGAACGCTTCTTCTTCTGCTGTAGGGGAGCCTTGGCGGCCACGGCAACCCGTGAAGCCACGTTTTCAGTCTGCCCTGTCGTCTGTCTGCATCTGTTCTTCTGGCTCCGCCTCGCTCCGTCACGCTGTCGATCTGCCTCATCTATTGTCCTTTTCACTTTTTGCCCCTCTTCCCTCCATATTTTAACACCGCTCATCCTTATTGCTCTGTTATGATCATTTGACTTTCCCCTCTGGCTTACTTGCCTCTCCTGTTTTGTATTTAATTTAATTTATTTATTTGTACTCGTCTCTCTTCTCTTGTTTTTGTCAACATTCACTGTAAACATCTGGGTAAAGATGGTGATAGACCTGTGGGCTGTTTTGCGTTGAGCAGTGAGATTACGTTCCAGTGTGGCCACTGCATGTTGGGGCACCACGTACCCCTGTAAACCCACATATACAGCTTTTGACCCTTATGATGTTATTTGTAATCTGATGTAATTCTAACCCAACGCGTGCAGCCTGGTCACTCGAGAGGGAAGGACGCAGGACGCGCCGGTTCTCAGCGGTTTGCTGGAGTCTTCCTTCTGCAGCAGACCAGCTCTGACTGCTCGGGTGCAGAGAAATCAGTTTTTCATTTCTAGTCTGTAAACGCATCGTGGATGCAGCATTGAAAATTCAATTTGCGTCGGTCAGTAAACACATAATGCAAACAGTGCTGAGAAATCTGATTTGTTTATTTTCATTTTGCCCATAAATGCATCATGGCACAGCATAAACACATTCACACACAGCAGAGATGTGCTCAGTGTGCATGATTTTAACAATATTATATTACACAATGGAAAGGAAGGCAATTTGCTGACCTTGTGAAGGTCTAACTACACTGGAGGAGCAACAACCACCAAAAACTTAATTTGACTTTAACACGTCGTCGTCCTCCTGAACATGTCCAGTTTGAACTGCACTGATCAGCATTTGATATCTGCTTATATGACCTTGTGCACGTGTTTTAATATGCAAAAGTACAGATGGTTCATATTTTTTGAAGGTTAACATTGTGAAAACGTATTCTCTAATGCACTTTTATATTTTCAGGCGATTAAAAATGTAAAAAAAGGGCCTGTAATCTGGCAAATAAAGAGTTTCAATTATTTCTTGATTTTTATAATTAATAAAAAAAATCCATAGAGTTTTTTAATTAGTGATTTGACTTGTGATAAATAAACAATCTCTTGTATGTCACCCCAGGCTGGTAAACGGTCTCTACTACACTGGAAACATTAAAAAAATCATTGTTTTTAACAAAAACAAAACTAAAAACCTTCATTTTCTTTCCTTGTTTACTGCTAGTTCTTCTTCGTTGACCAAGTTTTGCTTTTTTTTTTCCTATTTTCTTTCCTTTGCATCATCGCAGTACAAACATGCATTTTTTCAAATGTCTTCTTTATTTGTGAATATTCTCTCAGGAGATTGATTATTCACTAAACTGGCACGTAGGAAAAGAAAATAGAGTGATTCAGTAAATGTACACACCAAGGTGCAGTCATGCTTCGGACTTAAATAATTTGTGCCTGCCACTTTTCTGTCGGCGAATCGAAGCAGCTTCTGGAGTAACAGCTGTGTTGGGTTGGCTGCGTTTGAAGAGGAGTGAGAGGAGTTGGGTTTTCTGGCGAACCTGCAGGTGGACGTGAGCAGGTTCAGACTTGCTGCCGTTTGTCCCGGGCTGGTGAGACTGTTGTGATGCTCCCTGGAAAAAACAGACAACAAAGAAAATATCTGGCCTCTTTTCTTTGAAATCTTCTCATGGATCGTTTCAAAGAAATGGCTTTTATGGCTCAGAAGTGAACATAAACGGGCGCGCTCCCTCGCTTCCCTGTGTGTTCCCTGTGTTTTCATTTCCAGTCTTGTCCTCTCTCGCGCCTCCTTTCTGCTTCCATCTCACATCTTAAAGACTCCACGAGGTTAATCCCATCCTATCCAATGACTCCACAGCTCGTCTTTCACCTCCCTCTAGTTTATATCCTGTTTTCACTTCACCGTTTCTTTGGGAACTTACTTAATCCCCAACAAACTTTTGTCCGGCCCTGCAGGGCCGGTTGGCCGTGTTTATTTTGGAGTCCGTCTGTAGCTGAGATCTTCACCTCCTGCCTCACACCTCTGTTTGTCCTCAGTCCACTCGTCCTTCCACTTAAACCGTTCTTTATCTGTGGGTGCTCCTCTCTTGCTGCACATTTTTGTTTTGTCTTATTTGCTGCACTTTCGCTCTGTAGCTGTTTGGCTTCGCGCTCGTTATTCTTCCCCAGCCTTGCCCCTTGTGAAAGGGCAAAGTCCTGCACTCTAAAGAGTCTAAAAAAACAAGCTTTTGTGATATATGAATTTAAGTTTTTAAAGAGAGTATGAGTGCACACCACATTCACCATTTAAAAAGGGTTATGACTCATATAAATGTGTATCCATAACCAAAGGCTGCATTTAATAAAACTGCACCTGCATACGTGCACAACACGTGCAGCAGCCTTAACGTCTTTATCAGGACCATCCTTCCAGTACCCTACAGGCTTCCTCATGTCACCACCTTTTTCCTTGCTCGTTGTGGAAGTCGGTTTGCCAGTCGGTTTCCCCATTACAATACATTTAGGCCAATGAGAACCGAGCAGATTAATACAACCGGAAGGGGTGACTTTCAGTTGTCTAAGTTGTTGGTCTGCAGGGCTGGCCTGAGAGTGAGCTGTCACATCCGGCTGCTGAACTGACAGGATAAACGCGGTACCCTGCATCTCCTTTCATCCACAGTTTTGCTCAATTTTGGAGTCTCCGTGTGAGAAGCTTCAGTCAGTAAACTGCTGGGTTTCAAACTTGTTTTGTGTCTGTCCTCACTGTTGAAACCACCAGCACAGCAGACAGCGAAAAGTTGCATGTCCACCTGGATTTGATGTTTGCATCGCTGCCAATTAGAGCTGAAGTCTGGAACACGGCTACCACGGCCTTGGTCTCCAGGCTCGGCACCAATTATACCTTTTCCTACTAAAGAAAAAATGATGGTGTTTGCTTCCTTCTCCAGGTAGAGAATGGATCTACAGATGAGGACAGTCTGAATTTAAACCTGAAGAAGTTCTAATGCTGTTGAAATGAGGAGTTAAAGTTGGATTGGAAAGAACAACTTGACAGTTTGTATAAAAATATTAGAACAATCATGTAGGTTTTCATGGAGACTTTATAGTCTTTAAGGTGTCATTATTTGTAAAGTTGTTTGTTTTTAAGTCATCGTGTTAAAATTCCATGTTTGTCTCATTGAGCAAAAGTATAACATCCATCCATCCATCCATCCATCCATCCATCCATCCATCCATCCATCCATCCATCCATCCATCCATCCATCCATCCATCCATCCATCCATCCATCCATCCATCCATCCATCCATCCATCCATACTCCTCCCTCAGTCTCACTGATAAGGACAATTCAAAATCACCAAGTATCCCAACATACATGTTTTTGGATTGTGGGAGGAAACCTGAATCCCTGGAGAAAAGTTCCCGACTGGGATTTGAACCAGGAACCTTCCAGATGTGAAGCAAAAGTGCTCCCCACCAACAAACATAATAATTCCAAGAGATTTTTATGCCACTGGCATAATGGCACTATAAAGATAATTAGGCATTGAAAATGTTCCCTTTTCAATGCCTAATTATCTTTATAGTGTTATATAGGAACATTTTCAATGCCTCAAAATAAATTCATTTATATTGAAGAATAATTAAAGTTGCCTCTCAGACTCCGTTAACCAAAAGAACTACATGACGTTTTATGTGTTTGATGTAGAGTCTTTCAAGGGTTCTCACTGAGCTGAAACTTGCCTTGGCATATAATATATATATATATATATATATATATATATATATATATATATATATATATATATAGTAATAATCTGTTTGTTCAGCTTGAATGCCATGAAACAAGTCTGAGGATTGTGCGTAACGTTTAATTTTTGAGTTCAAAGTACAATTTTGCAGGAAATGAATAATCTCTACAAGCATGAATATACAAAATCTGCATCTGAGGGCTGAGATTTGTATTTATTATTTGTTTGTTTGTACCAGAAGCTTAATAGATTTTGTATTTAACTGATGTTAGGCCCAGAAATGCAGATAATTTTAGTGAAGAGGTTGAATCCACAGCATGGTGCGGTATGTTCAAGTACCGCTACGTGCACTAACATGGGCATCTACTGCCTTCAGAGTCTGTGGTGGCAAACCTTTACACATTAATCAGCTCTTATTGTCCGTGCAATTATACGAAGCAGCATGAGCCATCTCTGGATCAGCATGACACTTCAAAGGCTCTCACATCAAAAAGGAAATCCTTTAGACAGCCAGCGGTTAAATATCAACCCCAGGCCCCTCCCACTATCTACTTAGACGTTTAATATCCCCGTTTATGAGCTGGGGAAGCACTCTCACCTCTGTCGCTGCTGCGGAAACTACCATTTATTCCATTTAAGTTTGAAGTTGTTTAAAAAAAATCATCTTGATAAAAAGTGAAAGCCTCTTTACTTGGGATTAAAATGTTTAACTCTTTTAAAACAGGAGCATTTTTCCTGTAAATGTATAATGTTTCATTAGTGATGATCAAAAGCAGGCGTGCTCCACGTCTTCTCGCCTCTTAGTCCGTCTTCGGCAGCTCCACTGAGTTACTTTCCTCTCGTGCTCCTTTCACGTGGTGCTTCTGGTTTGATCTTTGTCCTTCTTTGCCGTTTTGGGTCTTTACCGGTCTGTTATGACAAGGAGACGATAATTGACAAATACAACGTTAAAGCTGACGCTGGCGCCTAATCCAGACACGGGAAACGGTTTTCTTTTTTTATTCATCTGTGCCTTT
The DNA here is from genome assembly GCA_014839995.1 of Xenentodon cancila. Taxonomy (NCBI): domain Eukaryota; kingdom Metazoa; phylum Chordata; class Actinopteri; order Beloniformes; family Belonidae; genus Xenentodon; species Xenentodon cancila. The sequence continues at coordinate 3,841,775 of CM026217.1, read as the reverse complement.
TCCGCTCTCACCTCATTTGATTCGATTTAGCATCCTGTCATACCTGCTGATGCGCTCATTTCTGGCCGGCTACATAATTATTATCGTTGAATCTGAGATTGAATGCTGCTCCCTGGCAAGTGTCCTGCTGCCATTTCTTCCAGCAATCTGTCATGCAAGCTGACGTATAATCAATCAGCCTGACAACCCCCCGTTACCTTTGACTCATCCACCGTCAGATGTGTCTGATGCCCAGCTGAGGAGGAGGAACCCAGGAACTTCACCTGAAGGTTTCCTGATCCTTATTTCAAGTTTCTTGCCGTCTCTGATTCTTTCTGTTCCTCGGGGCTTGCCTCGGTGTACTTGTTCTGTTTCGCTCTACGTAAACTGGAGGATAGGTGTTGGAGAGAGTGCAGAGTGAGGGTTTTCTGGATGATGTAATGTCTGATATTTGAAATAACACCTCCAAAGAGCACAGGGAGCTGGCTCCTGGCTCTCTCCCCCTTCTTCCAGTGTTTCATAAGAAATTCCCAAATTCTTGCATTCCCACTCCAAGATGTAGATGACTGATGTCAGTAACTGCTACAGAGACACTTGACATGGTACAGAATTTAATGGAAAATCAAATCATATCACCTGAAAAACCGGCTCCTGGAAGCAAAAAAAGGTTTATTCGATATTTGGGAGTTTTACGAGTTGGTGCCGTTTCTTTTTCCATATCTGGCGTTGTGCAACTGTAGGGGTAATGGAACCGTGCCGACAGTTGTTAAATCAGCCTGCTCCGGTCTGTGATCAATAATCTGTGTGTTTGAACATACGTGTATGTGTTACAAGCAGCTTATGTGTGTCTCCGCTCGCCAAGCTGCAGTCGTGTTGCATAGATGAGCAGAACCTTTCATTTGTTTTAATCAGGCTTTGCCTGTTTAGAAGCTGCGTTTTCACTTGGCTTTTTTTAATTTTCAATTAGAAGGAGGCACATCAGGACTTGCAGAGATGGAAACCCACACAGACACACACTCATTGATGAAATGTCTCCCATGTAAAATAAGAGCACAGATTATGTAGTTTCTCCCCGTCTCAGTGTGTGCATCTGCGTTGTGTGCATGTGTGTGCGTTGTGTGCATCTGTGTGCGTTGTGTGCATGTGTGCGCGTTGTGTGCATCTGCGTTGTGTGCATCTGCGTTGTGTGCATGTGTGCGCGTTGTGTGCATGTGTGCGCGTTGTGTGCATCTGTGCGCGTTGTGTGCATCTGCGTTGTGTGCATGTGTGCGCGTTATGTGCATGTGTGCGCGTTGTGTGCATGTGTGCGCGTTGTGTGCATCTGTGCGCGTTGTGTGCATGTGTGTGCGTTGTGTGCATGTGTGTGCATCTGTGTGCATCTGTGTGCGTTGTGTGCATGTGTGTGCATCTGTGTGCTTTGTGTGCGTTGTGTGCATCTGTGTGTGTTGTGTGCATCTGTGTGCACGTTGGGTACATTTTGTGCACGTTGTGTACGTTGTGTGCGTTGTGTGCATCTGTGTGCATCTGTGTGCACGTTGGGTACATTTTGTGTGCGTTGTGTGCATCTGTGTGCACGTTGGGTATGTTGTGCACGTTGTGTGCGTTGGGTACGTTGTGTGCGTTGTGTGCGTTGTGTACGTTGTGTGCGTTGTGTGCGTTGTGTACGTTGTGTTCGTTGTGTGCGTTGTGTGCGTTGCAGCTGAGTGACTGCCTTCCTGCTGGCTATCAATCAGGACCAGCGCAGCGTGTACTAATTACAGCGTTGTATGATGATTTACGAGTAAAGCGGCGGCCGCTCAATCGCAAAGCCTTTGCTTCACGCAGTCAAACACCACATCTACTTGTTTGTGTTCTTTATTAGCATATAGTATAATTTGCCACTTTCGCTGAACAAAGCAGAGACTTCACAATAAAACCCGTCTCTTCTATGGTTCGGAGCCGTTTGCTGACAGAAAAGCAGTTTTCTTAACATAAACGGAGACGGCAACACTTCCTCACTGTGAAAGTCTTTCAGGTTAAATTCCTAGATCAGATATGCCGTCTGCTGGAACTGATCTGAACGCCGTAAATGTGCGTGTACGTTGATGTAGAGAAGAAACTTCTTCATCAGCTGCTCTGTGGTGGGAACAAAGTCGAGGAAAAGGATCTAGTGATGGAAGCCTGCAAAACTAGTTCTTCAAATCTGAAGTTTTGCCAGCAGACATCCCTCAGTGTTTCAGTGTACAACCTTCAGCACTGCAGGAGCTCAGTCTTCTTCTTCTCTGTTCAGCTGCTCCCTTCAGGCGTCGCCACAGCGAATCATCAGTCTTCATCTAACCCTGTCCTCCGCATCCTCTTCTCTCACACCAACTAACTTCATGTCCTCCTCTACTACATCCATACATCTCCTCTTTGGACCTTCCTCCTGGCACTTCTAACCTCCTCATCCCTGTCCCTCCATCTACATGTCCAAACCATCCCCCGTCTGGCCTCTCGGACTTGCTCTCCCAATCATTCCATCCATCCTTGTCACTTCCAAAGCGAACCTCAACATTGTAACATCTGCCACTTCCAGCTCTGTCCCTTGTCTGTTCTTCACTAGCATGTTCTCACCGCTGTCTTGGGCACCTTTTCATTTCCTTCTTGCTGATAATCTTTTGTCACAGATCAAACCTGACACTTTGTCCACTAGTTCCAGCCTGCTTGTACATGCTTCCTCACCTCTTTTCCACACTCTCCGTTGCTCTGGACTGCTGACCTGGTCCCTGAGTACTTAAAATCCTCCACCTTCTGTATCTCTGCGTCTCTACTGCCTCACTGTTCCACCTGGGTTCCTCTCACACATGTATTCTGTCTTGTGGCTGCAAACCTTCATTCCCCTCCTTTCCAATGCACCTCCACCTTTCTAGAACATGTTTCCTGCTCACTACAGATCACAATGGCATCTGCAAACATCATAGTCCATAAAAATTCCTGTCTTACCTCATCTGTCAGCCTGCCCTGCTCAGAGCCGATCCTTGATGCAGTCCCACCTCCACCTTGAGCGCACCTGTCACCACCTCAGCACACCTCACCTTTGTTTTTTTGTTTTTTTTTGGGTGGGGGGGTGGTTGGCATGAAACCAAATGCTTAACTTCTGCTTCTGCAGTAAAAATCTTGTCTGCACGTTTTATATTCATGCAGCAGCTGCTGATTCTATTTTATCACACCTATTTAGAGTCAGCACTACTGAAAAGCACCAAAGTCATCAAATCATGTGTTGAATCTCCTGCGTTCCTTCCAGTGCTACAGGAATTCAGGTCGGTGTGTTTGGAAATGACAGAAACTCTTGTTTGTTCTATATTTAAATGCTGTGCTGCTGAATTGTTAAAGTGGGACGTGAAACAAAGATGAGTTTGGTTTGTTCTTCTGTCAGGCTTTAATCATAGATCAGCTGCAGACAGGAAACAGGGATTAAAGCTGCTCTCTGTAAGGTTCTGCATGAAATCGCATCGAGAGGTACAACCACTTCACGGACAGATCTTTTTGTTTGACTTCTAAGTTGAACGTTGTTGTTTTGTGAGTGGCCTCACTGAATTAGTGCCAGTCCGTTCCAGTCTGGGAGCAGCGACAGATGGGATCAAAAATCAAACCGCTGAGAGTTTTGAGTCTTATTAGGTGGCTCTGCTTTCTACGTCTCGTCTCCATACGGATTATTATTATTAATATTTATATTATTAAATGACACGTATATCATGAATGATATTTCACCGATTTTACAAAAGCACCCTGTAAGGTACAAATATGGTTGTTTAGGTAAAAAGTCTGGACCTTCTCGTTCAATCAAAAGTTATGTAATCGTTACTCAGATGCAGCTTTAATGGACCAAAGGTGTGGGCCAGTAGCCTGAACCCTTATTCTCACTTTTCAAAGCCTCTTCTTTACTGTCTGTTACACTCGATGGCAGAATATAGTCTACTTTATTGTAGATTGAGTTTGTTCGTTTAATCAGGGACTGAAACCTTAAATGTTCTTTGTGGATGTGTCGTCTTAGAAGCTCAGACCATCATGATGACATGATGTAGACTGTTGATTCAGAATAAACAAAGGGTTGACTGAACATAATTGATGTTATGAAACTTTGAAAGGTCAAATCCAGTAAAGCTCCCTGCGCGCAGCCTCTGCTATCTTTCCCGGTTACTAATGATTATGTAACATAACGGAGACGGGATGAAGTGAGTGTAGAAAGTGGTTGATATGTTCCGTATGTGCAGTTTTGGTCGTTGCCAAGGTTCCTCGATCGGAAGCACAAAGAGGCTCCTCCCTGGTCTGTAATCTGTTCTCCCGTCCTCCTCTTATGGTCGTGGGCTCTGCTCGCCAGTCCATCCCAGGACTGCCACGAACATCCACGCACGCTCACGCTCACTCCTGTGAGGAATCCGGTTTTACCAGTCAACCTAACGGAGAGGGTTTTTGGACTGTGTGAGGAAACCAGGATACCTGCAGAAGATGCACGACAGCACGGCCAGGATTTCAACCAGGAACCTGCTTTTAGCCTCAACTGGTGTGTTTGATTTCAATCAAACACACCAGTTGTTTTAGTCTAAAATAATCCATTATTTTTATTATTGTATAAATATTAATTCAAAGAATGATTTAGAGTTTGTAATTACTTTTACATAAACTTTTCATCCATCTTTTTTATATTTTCTGTATTTCTCAGGCTATTTTCTGTACCACAGAGTATATTGCATAAACAGATACGTGAGAAAGTCGTATTTTTCAGTTTCATGCAGTAATAATTCACACATCACAATTAAAGGTCGTTACTCTTCGTCTACTAAAGTTCTTTGTTTTTTATTATAATGTTCCTGTTTTGGCTTATGTGTGCAAACTGTTGTAAGAATGAGAAAAACAATTTATATTTGCACCTGAGTGATAAAATGCATGTTAATTATTAGTCCAATGTTTCACCTTGTAATGGTGGTGTTTTTTGGGTTTTTTTTTAGACATGACATATTTTCACTTTTGTTTTTTTTAACACCTATCTGCCTGTACCAGCAGAACGGCACTCGGGTGGGATATTTTAACTTGCATACAGTCATGCTTACATTTGTTTCCAGCCTCGGCAGTCTGAGCTGTTGCTCCGCTGATCATGAGAAAGTGCCGCGATGCTTTTGCAGTGCCTTTTTCATTCACAGCTGATTTACACTCTGTCAGGTTTTCACTATCATCACACCTGCTCACATTTGAAAACCGTGATTGCAAATGTCAGGCATCCCAAATACTCTTTAAAACCCACATGTACCCACATGTCATGAAGTTCAAACGCAACAGGTTTGACCTTCAAGTCAACTATCTGGCTACATTCCTCCAACTTTGACCAGCAGGAGCTGATTGTTCCCAGAAACGGAGCCCTTTTCTTGATCATGTCACTAACTTTTCAGTTTGTCTTCTTCTGTACTCCGAATACAGATGTAATTGCTTGTGCATAGTTTTTAAGTTGGCTGCTTAATGTGCACTGCAGACCCGCTGCATTGGCTGTGTGAATATGAATGACATAATGGCTAATATGCTGTTGACATTGTTGGTATGAAATGAACAAATTAGTTCCTGCTTAGCATTTAGACATGCCATCTGCTTTTCTAAATAGCATCAGGCCATGCTCAATTGATTTCCATAGAGGAGCGACAGGGCCAGCGGTGCTGTCGGTGCGCCGCCGGTTCTGCGTTAAGGCAGAGATTCTCATATCTCATTAATGCAGCAGCGTACTTATACAAGCCAAAATATCACAATAAAACTAATTACGGGCTGCATGGAAATGTCACACAAAAGCTTGTTTGGTCATTTGAGAGCAGGAGTGAAATTTAAAGAGCTGCCACCCTGAAGAGGAAATTGCAACAGTTCTAAAGGTGCTGAAGTAATTAAGGGTTGGGAATTTTAAATATGCAAATCATCATATAAAACACATTCTGACCTTTTATTTATTCTGAATAGCTTGATTAAACATGGGTGTGTTTTGCGGCATGAATAGAAATTGATTTAACACGTTCACACATGGAAGCCAAGCACCTACCGTGTGATGGTGTAAATACACTGTATTACCTTCACAGTTTGGATTAATTTAGGCAAAAGTAAAAAATTAAGAAATGAAAGAAATGTTATTGCAGAGGAGGGTGAAAACAGGGAAATGGTTGGACAGAACAGAAATGGTGACAGTTTATTAAAAACTGCCGCCGCAGGTAAATCAGCCAACTCATAAGCAGAAGTGATGGGAGCGTAAGTCCTGCAGGTAAACTGTCAAAACCAACCTGGCTGCTTCAGAACCAGGTGCAACCAGCTGCTTTCAGCAGTGACCAAAACACTGTACCAGGGTACAGTAGTCGCTATCAAGCCCTCGCTTGTCTGCCTGTCTGCAGAAGTGCAAAGTTTGGACGTTATCAACAGCTGTCACAGCAGCCCGGCCCGGCCAGCTGCCCACGTTCACTTCACAAACGTCCTCGCTCATGAAAAGGGTTTTTACTTCGGTCTCTACTGACATAAGAAACCACGGTAGGGATGGGATTTGTGCGATGACTCATTATTAAAGCATTTAAGATCCACCACAGAGAAACGAGATGGCTGCAGAATTGCTCACAACACCCTGGATGAGGAGTTTTCAGTCAAAGCCAACGACACGCATGCGCCGGCGTTCTTACTCCACCGGACGGCTTTTTTCATGGCTTTTGTTGGCACAAGTCACGTCTCATTGTTCATGTAAACTGTGTCGCTGCAACCTCACAGTTTTGTAATGTTACATCACAGCTATGTATGGTACAGTACGTTTGTGAAAGGAAATGTAACGTAAAGCATCAAGGAAACATGAAACACTGCTTGATGTTTCTTGGTAGAGCGTGTGCTGCACAACACCTTCCAGGAATCCAAAGAGGAGACAGTTTTCCCATCTAAAACTACCCAGACCTAAAATTTACATCACTGTTGCATCAGACAGTTGCTTCTAGTGGGGCATTTGTCCATTTTGCAACAAGGTGCTGCAAAACTATGAGGATTACAGAGTTTGGCAATTAATATATCCCGGCAATGTCTTATTGACGGATTACACAGGAATGGGGAATATTTTCTTTACCACTCCCTCTCTGTGGTGTTGCTCCACAGTTGTACTTTCTCTTCATTTTCACTGTCACAGCCTCGCGAAGGCCAACATGTTCTCTTTATTTGCTTATTCTTATATCCACTGGTAAATTAGACTACAGTCAATCATTTAAATTGCTGTAACTTTTCTCAACTTGATGATTTCATGTAGCCAGCTTTTTCCTCCCAGTGCATTTCTCCACATGTCCTTAGTGTAATGGGTTCAAAAGTTTGGACTTGAGGTTGAGATGGTTGAGGGTTTTTATTTATTTAGGAGCATCCATTTATTTTAATTCTGGCTCCATCACATGTTTTTTGAAACTCCTAAACTGAAATATTTTTCGCTTGTTGGTGCATGTTTGCTGCCAGAACAGACAGTCTGCAGGATGCTGCATTAAATGGCCAAGGGCTCCAAGTCTGACAAGGCCTGAGCCTTTGCATCTACCTCTCACGAACTTGCATGTTTTCAAGAGCCTGCAGCTGGACAAAAGCCTGCCCTCACTGATTACCCTCACATGACCTTTGACCTTTCAGCTCTCTTCAGCTCGGCGGGACGAGGTTGAACTGGGCAGATTCCAGGCATGAATGGGGTTTTTTGATCGAATTTTAGAGGTTCACTAATTACTAATCACTGATTCACTAATTAAAAATAAAAGACAAGAAAGATGGACACTATATTCAAAAATGCATCTTTGAATGAACTTCTCGGCCGGTCCCTGTGCCGGTCCCTGTGCCGGTCCCTGTGCCGGTCCCTGTGCCGGTCCCTGTGGTGGTCCCTGTGCCGGTCCCTGTGCCGGTCCCTGTGCAGGTCCCTGTGCCGGTCCCTGTGCCGGTCCCTGTGCCGGTCCCTGTGGTGGTCCCTGTGCCGGTCCCTGTGCCGGTCCCTGTGCAGGTCCCTGTGCAGGTCCCTGTGCAGGTCCCTGTGCCGGTCCCTGTGCAGGTCCCTGTGCAGGTCCCTGTGCCGGTCCCTGTGCCGGTCCCTGTGCAGGTCCCTGTGCCGGTCCCTGTGCCGGTCCCTGTGCCGGTCCCTGTGCCGGTCCCTGTGCAGGTCCCTGTGCAGGTCCATGTGCCGGTCCCCGTGCAGGTCCCCGTGCCGGTTCCCGTGCAGGTCCCCGTGCAGGTCCCCGTGCCGGTCCCCGTGCAGGTCCCCGTGCAGGTCCCCGTGCCGGTCCCCGTGCAGGTCCCCGTGCAGGTCCCCGTGCAGGTCCCTGTGCCGGTCCCTGTGCTGTTGCATTGGCGCGCCACATAGTTTACCTGGTGCTGTTGTGTGATGTGCATGTGCAACACCCGGCAGCCGTAGGAGGTGAGGATGAGGATGAGGATGAAGCTTCACTCTGTTGAAAAACATGCGTGGTGACAATAGCGGCTGATCACTATTGTACATATGAAACTCTCAGCAGCGATGGGAAAGACGATGAAGCCTCACTCAATTGAAATGTTTTATTTATTTTTATCATTGATTTTTGTAATCATTGCAGTCCTACCTTAAACACCATTGAGCTATTACAAATAAGTAATTTCAAGTAAACTACTGAGACATTATTTTTCTCTCTGATAAAATCTCCTGTCAGTTAACAAAGAGCAGAGCTCACCGGAGCCCAGAGGTGCACAGCAGGTCAGGACAGAATGGACAGGCGGTGCAGGGACTTTTCCCAGGCTATCAAACCCTGTCAGACCTGGCTGACAGGTGGGCACACATGTCATTCCTCCACCGAGCTCACCGGTCACAGGTGCGCCTGTTTTCTGCCGAGTGACCGCCCTCTGGGGTGGACGTTTAATTGTCATCTAGAATCTGGGTTGAAGACTGTGAAGGTAGCATGTGGCTCGATGAGGTTCCTGCTGATGGATGCACATGAACGAGCACGGAAACATTCACACCGAATGCACCTGCAATAACACAGACTCACTGGGAGAGACTGTATAAGCACTCGACACGGACCGTACACGCACGCTGGCGGGGGCAGGGGCGTGGGTGCTGGTGGCGGCGAAACTAAGAGCCATTCATCACAAGCTTTGATAAGGTAGGATTTATGAGGGAGTCAAGAAATCGTTTGGAAGAAATGGTCGAAAAACGAAGCGAAAATGGTGCAGAGTATTTTTGAAAAAAGGAAAAAAGTCAAAAAGGGAGGAAATTGTAACTAATGTGTTAAACATGAAGTATTAGAAGAAAATGTGAATATTTAAAGAAAAACATAAAAGGAATCCCAGGAGGAAGGGTTTTTGTCAGACACCGAGTTGTTTTTATCTAATGCCTCCACACTAAAACAAGCGCTTTAAAGTGCACGTTGCCACACGGTTGTTGTCTTGCTGCAGAAAGCTTTCCATGGAGGGTTCGCTCTGCAAATTGCATGAATAAGATCTAGCTCTCACATACAAACACACATATGGCATGCTGTTATTATTTTGTTTGGTTCTGTTGGCAGAGACGAGTTTCCATCTAATAACTGGAAAATGGTGCTTCCTGGAAGCAGCAAGCATCACCGTGACAACAGGTCATTGTTCTCGCCGGAACACGGTCCTCCCAGCCAATGAGCTGTCGTCGTTCGCCAGGGAGAAAAAATAAGACTCGTACGAGGTAGACGAGAGGTGATAGGACGGAAAGTAAGAAGTGGAGGCAGAGAGAGATGTGCTTAATGTAAAGGATGAAATGAAAGCAAATCCGGGCACAACTTGTCTTCTCCTCGTCCTCTTTGTGTAAGGAAGGGATGCTTCCCTCACTTCAGTTATACTTGTGTTTCATTGCATCTTAAGACAAAATGGCTTGTAGATTTCCTGAATGTTTCCACCTCAGTCTAACCAGTCTAACCTCAGCAGTCTAACCAGACAGACCCAGACGTCCGTCTTCAGCGCCACCTCTGGGAACTCTTCTGGGAAGATGCTGAGTTGTTCAGCTGGGAGATGTGATCCCTCTATTGTTTCCTGGGTCTTCCTCTGGACACTTCCAGTTGGACGTGCCCTGAACGCCTCCTCTGGGAGGTTCTGGGGATCCTAACCTGATGTCCGACCCACTTCCACTGGCTCCTCTCTTCGTGGAGGTGCAGCTCTGCTCCGCTCTCTCCAAGACCGTCTCATTCCTTGTGATTTGGGATGTTTTTTTCTCTACCTTTTGCTTCACAGTTTTCCCGGTCACACATGTAACTGCTGCCACTTCTCACAAACACAACATAGGTGTTGGGATGTTGGACGACGTTGTCGTTACCACACAGCCTCCCAAGTTCAAAAGTCCATGGTTTGGCCTGGTGTCTGGGAAACGTGGTCAGGATTAGGAAAACTACAAACTGAGGTTTAGTATTTAAAAAGTGCGTAGCTGAACTTTCACAAAAACAAAAACCTGTTAACAATACTGTAAACGTGACAGTTTCGGGGCCTGAACCGGGCGCTGCGGACAAACAAGACTTCAGCTCCTTCTGGACTGAGACTGGACTCCTGTAATAGACGGAGCTAGTGACCAGAAGGGTGACAGCTGACCGGTCTTGTCCCGTGGGTGGCTGCAAGCACAGGTTTACAGATTCATCGAAGTCTCCTGACGACCAGTGACGGAGGTTTCTGTCGTCTCCACCAGTCAGCATGTTTTATGACGTATTTCCACTTCTGTCCTTAAACATTTAAACATCAGACTAGTTTGGGTTTTGACCAGCAACAAATTTCCCAATTACACCTAAACATGGCTAATTATAGGAATGAAAACGCAGCGATGCTTTCATGCTGCTTTTTCCCTCCGTAATCGGTCTGAAGCTGCTCCTGCCGTCTCACTCGTCCTTTATTCAACTCTTGCCCACTAACTGTTATAAATTTTCCTCTTCAGTGGCTCCTTTATTTCATTTTCCAATTATATTATTTTTCTTTTATTACCTATTCTTTTTGCTTTCCTGGCACGCACACAATTTGAATATCAATTTAAGTTTGACTTGTGTAGCTGAGATTAAATGAAAGTCAATTTTCTATAAGACTGCTTCATTCATAAATAATGATCACGATAAGGCTGTCGGTTATAATCGGGCATTATTAATCTGTTTGACCTGAGATGACAGCAGCTTTTTGCCAGAAGCAGAAGATGGTTTATTTTCCCCAGCATTAGTGGGATGTATTTCATCTTTTTTTCCCGCTCCTACATTATTCTTATTACCTCAGCTGTTAAACAACATCACACTCAGTCAACATTTAGTTGTGAAGCTGTGGGTGTGGCGAACTCAAATCTCAAAACAAACGGCAGACTGCCATCAGCTTGACTCATCACCGAGTGCGTGTATGTCAGTGGTCCACCCCTATAAATCTGATGTGATCATTCATCCGTGTTAGATATCGGCGCCTCTGTGAGGAACCGCTGTGATGATAATCTCACTTCACCAGAAGTGGCTGCGTCGCCGTTTTACGGCTCCCGACCTTCAGTGGAAAAGCGTGAGAGCTTTAGTAGAGGCTGAGGGTTGCCTCAGCATTGGAACTTTTATTTTTACACATTCATGTGACATCTGCAGTCAAATAATAACAGCCAAGCCAAGAATTTAATCAAAAATAAATCACATGTACAAAACACTGCAACCAAAACCAGTCAGTACTGAACCTGCTCGCCTTCTTGGTGGTTTTGGACTAACTAGTGCCGTAGAAGCATGTTCGCAGGAGCTCTTTCCCTACCACAGGCCAATAAACGCCACCACGTGCAACGCTACTGTGACTGTTTTACATTGTGAGCGGCGTTTTCCTCGTGTGCCAGCAGCTTGGGGCCCATTTATACCGTCTACCGTCCACTACGCGTTCAGAACTTTGAACTGGTGTCGCTGTGGCAGGTGAGTTTTGCATGGCTGTTGCTGAGGGCCAGATCGTAAATCCATTCTTTGCAGACGGCATTTGTTTTGTCAACAATTGGTTTTAAAGTGTTGCCTCGCCGGGAAGGTCTTTTCTCGTTAACAGCCGAAGCGAGGCGAAGCTTCGCTGCAGGTGAAATTCACGGCCACTGTTGAGTCATGTTTGTGGCCAGCTGGAGATTTGTATTATACTATTATTCCCACATTTTAAAATGCAATAAAAATTGGAACATGCTGACAGATGTGTTTTGCGGCTTGGCAGTTTGTGAATGCAAATGGAAAGGAGGGGGGGACTCCATTGAACCGGAGGTATTGTGTTTCCTTTTGCAATCAAGGAACCATTTCACAGTTTCCAAGGAACGCCACTAGACTGCTTTTCAGTTTCGTGGTGTGGGCATGTGTGGGCATGTGTGGGCAGGTAAGGAGGCTGAAACAGGGTAGGCCGGGTTATACGTGAACTTTGTGATATCAGCGATGTTTATTACGGATAAGTGATCCATGATCTGTGCTTTCGTAGTGACCTTCCACAGTTCCTTCAGCTCTCGCATGCTGCATCTACCACCTCATGTTGTGTCAATAATTGAAGTAACCTGCAATAAAATCTATTAAGGGGTAATTGTATTCCTAATAATGCCCTACAGTGATGTGGTGCGATTCCCTAATGCCCTGCTCAGTGGCTAATGTTCAGACCCGTTGAGACCAGCTTTTGCATAGCTGTCGACTGTAGTGACGTAAACACGAAAGGGTTAATATGATGTTCCACCCGAGCGCCAACCATCGACTCCTCGACTGACCGATAGAGGCTGGCTGCAAAAGTGACTCAGTCTCCACTGACTCCCATGTGAAAATGCCCGACTTTAGAGCAGAATAACCATATTTACAGCCTGGTTTGAAAAACTGTTTTGGTCTCCATCGCTGGATTTCACACCCATGACAACTCTGAGGAGTTTTTTTTGTACCACAGCAGGCGAGTTTATATCAAGCAGTATGTTTCTTTTTAATACGATTGATTGGCAGTCGTGATGCCATAACTTTAACGTATTCCCGTCGGTTTGCTTAGTTACATGGCTGCGCCCCGTGTGAAGAAAAGCAGGCTTTCAAACTAGTCTTCAGAAACTAATGGGTCATGTGACTGTCCGTTGTTGCAGTCTATGGTTCAACCTTATAAACCGGGGTGGGCAGTCCTGGTCCTCGATTCCGGTGTCCTGCGTGTTCTAGATGTTTCCCTGTTTCACACACCTGATTCAAATTAGTCCTCATCCTCAGCATGTCATCGAGGGGTGTCATACGAGGTCTGGACGCCGGTCCTCGAGGACCGCCCACCCCACACATGGAGCTGAGTTTTATCTTTCTTTTTTTAAAACGCTTTCACTGTACTACCAGCTCTGTATAAAACACAAGCTACCGTCTTCACTGAACATTTCAAAACACAAAAACCTGAAAACAGATGTTTCTTTCGTTTTAGTCTTGGTGGCAGTCTCGTTCATTTCTAACAGCTGTTTTAGGAAAAATCTTACCAACTGGCGCTTGAAAAATGCGACCTTGCTGCACATGTGGGTGCCTCGGGGTGGCTCCACAGCGGTGTTCCTCACTGTTTAAGGGATGATGTATGAACCCATCGACCACCGAGGAGTGTGCGTGGAGGAACCACGGTGCCACACTACATCAAAGGAGCAAAACTGTCTCTGTGACTCGAGCTGAGCTGAGCGTTCTTGTGTGAAAAATGCTGTCCGACCGCTGCAGACCACAAGGCCTTCCTGAGATGAGAGGTCGGAGGTTTGGAACAGTGAGACAACAGTAATATTAAATAATAGTTGTGATAGGTGAGTCAATGGGGTAATGGCTGAAGTCTAACTTTGGGGCTGAAATGATGTGTGAAAAGAAGTCGTATTTGTGGCAAATTTCGAAGACAAAAACGTTTTAGGTGCATGGTGAGAAGGGATGACATGCATGCTCTCCGTGGAGACGTGTGTGTCATTGCATGAAAGCCTCTGGACACAGAGGAAAATCCTCACGTGCACAACAGAAGCAGCAGTTTGTGCAGGTGGAAGGAGAGGAGGTATGGACGGAGGTACGGAGCAGAAGCTTGCAGAAAGAAAACTGCAAGGGGCGTGCACGTGAAGCGCACCAGTGCGTGTTGCTGATGACGGAGGGAAGTGCTGGGACGTCTGCTTGTGGAGGGAGCTGCCCCTCCTCTCCTCGACGCCTCTGTTTACCAACAGCCCTCCAGAGCCCCCGGCCTCCAGACCTCCATCTTTATTTGTCTGCTGTGCCGTCTCTAGTTTGCTCTTTGTCTTCGGTGCCTCCAGGCCTTGCTGTGCATTTTGACCAGCTGCTTGTCATGACTGGATGTGAGCTTGGCAGCAACACAAGCCAGCATTGTTTTTTCTTTCTTTGGATGCTGCAGGGAAAGTGACTGAGTCGGAGAGGAAACACAGGAGATTGCAGGAGACCTCAGGTCATTATGTGTGCAACAGCATCCTGCCAGCAGTAGTATTACAAGTATTGACATTATGATTCAATACTCCGAGCAGGTGAGTTGGTTTAGAAGCTGAGGCCTTTGGGGGGGTTTAATGTTTTACCGACGGCGTTGATGCTGACTTGATAAATGTATACAGTGTTGGAGGTGTTACCAGCATAGAAGTGTGATAATGGGGATTCAAGGCCGACTGGAATTACAGGTTTGGTTAGTTTATTAATAAAAGATGCCCTCTTCCAACTAGACCGTCTCAAAATCAGGGAAATGCAGTGTCAAAAGAACAAAAACACTCGTTTGTAGTAATTAGTAGTTGTCGTTTTAACCAAATCTGAGCCAGAATGCAGAAATGGTGTTTGAAAAAGTAAATGCGCCCTCCCCCAGGAGGGTGAGTAGCAGCCGGGTGTTATTCAGGAATATTGTACTGGCTGAAACTGGGAACGCTACTCTGAATCTACGACAAATACACCATATCGTTTGGATTCAGATATCTGCGATGAGTTAGACAGCAGGTTAAAAAACGTGATAAGTCATTTCACAGTTGAGTCATTTCCAGTTTCTTCCAGACATAAAGTTCGAAGCCACAACTTGGCCAGTGGTGGAGGCAGAATGAGAGGGATTTGCAAAATCTGGCAGTGATTCATGCAGCCGCAGAGCATTTACTTCGCCAACAGTCATGTTCAGTTCATATGCTTGTTAGACATGCTTTTCTTTGAGATGGGAAGTCTGAGGAACAAAAGCAGCGGCAGGAGTGAAAATGGGAAGCGAAGGAAGCGCGGACACTTGTGTGTTTTGTGTGAGAAGAGTTCAGTCGTCGTCACTGTTTCTGTCGGGTTTGAAGAGTTGATTTGGACTCATGCTGTTACTTGTCAATGCAGTCGTAACTCGGAGGCAGGTCACCTCAACCATCCATCTGCATACTGTCACATCCTTTCAAGCTGAGCTCAGACCTGCATTTAGAAGAAAGAAGAAAAAAGCCCTGGACAGACATACCTTTGAAAATCATAAAGCTGTTACCGTGGTCCGTCTCTGGAAGTTACTTTCAAAGCTTCATTGTTTTTCCCAGATTCCCCGTCGTTGTTTATTTAGGCAGAGGACTGATGTCACCATCTTTAAAATACACACACACACACACACACACACACACACACACACACACACACACACACACCCCAACCCCCACTGAGGGCTTAAATGACTTTACCTTGGGGTTGTCCTAAATACCTCCTTGCTGCCAACACAATTGTTACTATAAAGAGCCCTAGACCAGTAATCACAGGTTTTAGGTTCTTGATCAAAACATGACATGTATTTTTCACAAAATACTACCCAGACTCAACGTGTAAGCTCCATTAGTGGGTGGAGTCAGACCCTCGACTCCACCTCACCTCCTTTTTGCTGCCCCGCCCACTTCTGAGCTCATACAGCGTGATCTGAATGTTGAGGGTAAAACAGACACGAATCACGATGTTTTTCCTTTTAGAAGACGGAGACGGCGCTCAGGATGACATCGCGTTCCTGATCGTGAACGTTTCCAGCTGATGGGCCCGGCGGTGGCCGCTGCCAGGCATTGTGGGGCGGTACTAATTCGCGTCGCTCTCCATGACATTTAGCGCATATGAACGGAGTAACAGCACGTCCAGTGATACGACGTTAACAGTACCATGCACGTCCGACCTAATGTGAATAAAAGGTGACGGTAACAAACTATTCAATGAGCTGTTTACGTTGATGCCGCGAGCGGACCTCCTTCATGTATAATAATGATAGTACACATGTCTGTGGGCAGAGACGGAGATGTAAAAGGAAACCAGATGGAGGGAAATTAGTCCTTGGGCACGCCTTCTGGTGCCCAGAAAGCCTCTGCTGGGTGGAAACGTGGCCTACGCGCTGCACTTACAGGGAATGGCTTTGCCCCAGGCGATGCCTGGCTGGCTTAGGTCCCCCCAACTCTCTTCTTCTTCATTGTTTATGCTGTTTTGCTCTCTTTTCTTTCTCAGCCATCACATCCACTTCCTCTGTTCCTCCATCTCTTTGAGGCTCTTTCTGCCTTTTGACCCACTTTGCTTTCTTCTGCGTCTTTGTCTTTAAAAGGTTCATTTTGCCCTTTTCGTGGCATCCATTCAGTCATTTTTTTCCCTTTCTCTTTCACTGCACCATTCTCTTTTCATTTGTTCTTCAGTTTCGTGTCCTCATTCATTTTCCACCTCTCGTTTTTCATCTTTTTGCCTCCCTCTCTGACTCCAGCTCCTCTATTTTCACCTCTCTTTTTTGTTTCTGCCTGATTCGCATTCTGCCCCTCATCTTTGCCTTTTCCCAGTCATCTCGAGCTGTCTTTCCCTTTCCTCTGTCTTCGTCTGGCTCGGCCTCCGTGTCTGCGGCCGGCTTGCCTCGCCGCACTTTGTCAGTGATTTCACTAATTCATCACAGTCAGCAGGCAGAGTAACGACTTTACGTGAACCTTTATCTCCGACTGGCTTTATCTCTACAACATTATAGTATCTTGAAAAGAAGATGCTCTGTGTGCCATTCTGTGGAGTCACTGCCACGACAAACGACAAATGTGGTCTCTTAACGTCTCCCGATAATTCTGTTGCAGAAATGTCACTTTCTTTGGGTGGAGCTTGTTTTTAAGTTTACTGAAATCCGCACCAACCACTTGTTCAAGTCACAAAAGGACTCTAAACATGCCATTGCTACGACAAATAACAGACCAATTTTTATTTAAGTGTAAAAATATCAAACAGTGGATTTATTTGACTGGTCGAATTTTAGTTTGTGCAACATTTCACCATTGTTTAATGCATAGTTTTGCCTTCTCTTTCTTGTCAATTAGTCTTTAATTATCCTTCTCTTCCACGCAGAGCAACACCTTTTAGTTGCTTAAGTGGATAAAGAAACGGAGGATGATACGAGAGAAATCACTGCGAATCAAGGCAAAGACAGAAGCAAGACTCTTTAGAAGAAAGAAGAATTCTGATTGACAAACTTTTCAAGGTTTTTAAGGATACTTTGTGGGACTGTCAATCGATAACATTTTCTATTTGCAATAAATGCAGCGCAGTCCTCCGGGTGCGAAGATTCCTAGGACTCAGAGTCTTTAATTACAGGATTACCTGTCACATGAAATTTCTTCGGCTGATGAGCATCTTATAATTCTGTGTAATAAAGCAGAGTCGTGTTGCTGCATTAGTGTACAGGTTGAGTCTGGGGTTGGACTGCACTGATGCCTCGGCTCCACGCTATATTTTACATCACAAGCTCTTCTTGTATTTGTGCTATTTGTTTCCACTTCAGACACATTTGACCTTTGAGCGGTGAGACCATTCTTGCATGGAGCTACAGTTAGACACACTTGAATTTTCCTCTGTGTGAGAAGAAACTGAACCGAGAGGAAAATGATTCGAGTCATGAAGTGATTCAGAGCGGAGCGAATGAACCAGACACCTTAGGCACCTCAACGTGATTTGAAAGCACCTCATGGTTATGAGCTGGACCTCACATTTAAAAGACTCTTACACTCATGTTTTGTTTTTGTTTTGTTTTTTTCCTCAACTAGCTGATGTTTCCTTCATCAAACGTTTCAACTCGTGAGCCAGTTATGGTTAAAACAGCCCAGAATTATGCCGAACGTGTAGATGTGTGGAAATGAGTGAAACTGTGCTGGAAGCTCTTGAACAGCTTCTTATGGACTGAAACAAAACGCAGCATGTGCTATTTCTAAGTGCAAACAACAAAATAAAAAAACACACGAACATAGAAAAGGTGTGACTCGAGGGCAGAGCTTTGTTGGTCCGGGTTGATGACCCATACCGCTTGTGATTTTGTGTCTTTTTTTAGATATCAGGTGTACATCACGCAGACTGACGTGCGACTGAACCCTCGCCGTCCCGTTTCCCCCAGACCGGTTTCATCAGGGCCATTAGGCCCAGTATGACGTAACCCTTTTGGGGTTTGCTGTTATTGCCGAGTGTGAGGGCTTCAAGTGAGACATTTACTGTCTTTGTCAAAGCAACAGTGCAACTCAATAACTACTTGTGCCACAAAAGACGCAGCAAACAAAAGGCAGCACATTTGAGTGAATGATGCTGTGAAAAGAGAAGAGGTGGGGGGGGTGAGTGTGGGGGCTGTGTTCAGGCTCACAGGAGTGATTTTTCTCCCTCAATAGGAGTACTTAAGGCTCTATGGATTATTAATGGCCTATCTCTGAAAGCAACCCTACCGCCCTGCCACCCATCATACTCCTCTTTCTCCTAATGTCTCTTTGGTGTCTTTTTTTTTTCTCCCTTTTGGTTTTGTCTCCCTCCTTTGTGCAATCTTATTTCGTCTTCCACTTTTTCCCGTTCATCATCTCTTTCTCAAGCTTTTCTCTTTGTTCGCACTTCTTCGCCTTCGTTTCCCTTTTCTCCTTCATTTCTGACTTACCTGCTCGCATCTTAAATCTCCACTTCCATCTCATCAAGATTCCCATTGTGCTATAACCGGTTGCTGCCCCGGCTCATACTCTTATCCAACTCTTCTTTTAAGCATTTGCCTCCATTTCATCTCCATCTGCTCCTTTTTCCCTCTCACCTCACGCAGCCACCTTTGCAGTTCATTTTCATTCCTGCCACCCTGCATGCTGCCACTGCTGGACTGCATTTCAAACCTCCATTGTGGAGTATATCCACGTCCCACATTCCCAATGGCTTTTGGAGAAATAAAGCACCTTAGAAACTTCATATGATTGGCCAGTGAAGTTCTTGCTGCAGGTCCAAGTAGAAGCAAATGAGCTTCTTGGCATAAAATGCTTTAACCTGGCATTCCTCGTAACATACTCCTCTCCTCAGCTTTCTGCATCATCGGGAGGTGACTGAGATGAGTCCAGGGCCTCAGCCACCACCCACCCACTTTTAACGTCTTATTAAAAGATTAGCCTACTTTCCCTCTCACTTTAAACCTTTAAGCTGGAGCTCTGATTCTTTAGCTCCATCAGTCTCTCTTTTTAAGTGCAGGTGTCACTTTAGAAATACATCATAGTGCACTTTACTGGGGAGATAATGAATTCTTGGTCTACATTTGGTCTGCTTTTTTTAATGTAGACCATGTCAAAGCGCCACTACAATCACGCAGGAATTGTAACTGCATCTTCCAGCATTAATGTAGCTCTTTGTTGGAAAATATAACCTTTTGTCTTCTTTCACTATTTTCAATAATACTTTCCATTAAAAAAAACAAAAGTTAACACATAAATACTTGTTCAAATTTGTAAAGATGATTTGCTTTCTTGTCAGATTACACAATATTGGCGGATTAATGGCAGAATTGGTTTCTGTGTTTGTGGCATCGGTTCTCTAAAGTCTTGTTGGCTGGAAACGTAAGAAAACGTACGTTTTAGTGTACTCGGGTTATCTGGCTCCATGTGTGTTGTACTTTACTGGTCAACGTTTCTGCTCTCTGGCTTTTCCACTGACCACTGCTCACAAGAGATGCTCCACTATTCTCTCCAGACGTTGTTGGATGTTAAAAAGCGTACGGATGCTGAAAAGCAAAGCCCAAGGCCTTTTGTGTTTCTTCCTCTGTCCAATACCCTACAAAGACGAATGTGGCGCTGAAACCTTCACCTGTAGCGTTTCTCTTTGATAAATGATGTAAACACAGTTTGAAATTACTTTTTTGTCATGTGCAGACCTATTGATACATGATTCTGACCGCGATGAAGTGAAAGTCGTAACCTGTACGTCGGTAGCTGGCAGAAGGTCAGGAAGACTGAAACCAGGAGCCTTTTACCATTTATAAAACCTCAGTGGAGTCTTGACTCACCTGCAGACGGACGTTTCTACGTTTGTTAAAGACCTTTCACAGAAATAGTTCTGTCTTAGCAAACAAAAATGTAGGATAGACGGGCAGGTGCACACATGCCCACACGAATTGCTGGTTTATGACCAGGAACAACATGTAGAGGAACCTTTGACACAACCTTTGATGTTCTCAGATAGTTGGGCCACACGCCTCTCTTGTAGCACCTTTAGCAAGGCTTACAAACAAACCAGCCTGTATTCATGCCAAAAAATAAATGAATAATAAAAAGCCCTTTCTCAGGGATGGATCAGGTGGCATCTGTATTGATCTGGTCTGCCGCATTAAAAGAGAGCTGAGCTGCAGGGGAAGTCGATTTACCAGCTGAGCTACGCTCCAGTCCCGAGCTTTAGCCATGAACTGTGGGTGGAGACCAAAAGACCTGGGTGAGCTTGTTCTGATGGGTGGCTGTGGTTAACCTCAAAGATTCAACGGCGCAGTCATCCAGAAGAAGAGATGCTGCTCCTCTGCATCAAAGGAGGTTGAGGTTGCTGGGCATCTGGTCAGGATGCCCTCCAGACAACTTCCAGAGGAGGTATGCTGGATGTATCCCATAATGAAGAAGCCTCGGGCCAAACCGAGGACATGCTAGAGAAAGTGTTTCCCTCATGGCCCGTGGATGCCTCAGTATCCCACCAGAACAGCTGGAGAGGGGAGAGACGGCCGACGATCTCTGCTCACACGCCCCTGCGGCATCATCATGGATAATGGATAGACAGATGGGTGCACTAATGGGTGGATGGGGGCACTAATGGGTGGATTGATAGTTTGGTTTCCTTGAATTAAGGTCATAAGTGGCACTTACCTGAAGTCACCTATAGTGGATACAGTCAGCATAACCCAGTTTAGAAAGCAACAGAAAGGAGAACCATCACCGATCCAAAGCAATGACTTTCAGTGAATGACAGTTTTCAACCGCCTCACCAGAAGAAAAGAGTAACTAGTGGTTTCAGTTTATTTGAAATATCTCACAGCTTTAACAAGCTGTCAGGCAGCCGTTCCACAGAAGGAATTATTCTAACTTGTTGTTCTGGATCTGAGGAACCATGTGAAAGCACCACAGTGACAGTCAAGGTTTTGTCGTTTTGAAGAAAGCGAGGATAGATGTGTTTTTTCTCCCCACCAGAAAAGCTGCTAAAGCGGTGAAAACGGCCTATAAATATGATACAGTTAAGGTGACGCGGACTAGCTCTCCTCTCCTGTTCGTGTGCTGAGCCGTGTCAACTGCTGTCTACTCCTAATGACACCGAACGCTCCTTGTCCTTGTGCCGCAGTTTTCCAGAATTGCACACACTTTCCTCTGTGGCTGTAATCGTCTCCCAGTACTGTCAGAGTCGGTGTAAAAACTACCGCGTTGGCCGTCCGCATCTTGAATTTTGAATCCACATGAAGCTCCAAATGATGGTTGCGACTTGTAAATCACAAGGTAAACCGTAAACCACACCTTTTTTACCTTCTTTTCTCTAAAAAGGACTATGATTTACAAAACTAACATCGTGCTTTATTGCAGCCGTGTGAAGCTGAAACACCCTACTGCGCTAATGTTTGGCGGGTTACGATCAGCTCAAGGAATCGGGATTCTGCTCCGAGGAGTGAGGGCCAGATTTCTAAACTCGGAGGATGTTAACGGCTGCACCGCAACGGTTAATCATTGACGGCTCGGTGTGCCAACAGCTCGGCGGCTTTTTTGGCAGGACGTGCAAACAGCAGGCGGGTGCGATATTTAACAGTGCCGTTAACTTATTCTGCAGCTGGAACATGACAAAAATGTTGAATGTCTGATATGTGCTTTTGGGATTTCACATCTAGTTTGGTTTGATTGAAGTAAACGCTGCTCTTTGTCTTCGTGGTGGGTTTAAAAAGCCGTCTGTTGTGCCTTAGAGCAGAGAACAGAGTTCGTTTGCTTGTGATTCTGGAACCTGATGTAATACACTTGGTAATTGTTTCAGTCAGATCAGTGGTTGACAGGATTTTTCAAACTTAGATTGCATATCTATGTCACCTTTACCTGAACTTTTATTTTAGCAAATAAAGCTAAAAATGAATGAAGGAAATGTTTAGATTTAATGAGTAAGAGGAGACTTCTATACAATCAAACTTTAACTTTAAATCCTCCTAAAAATGATTCATATTTAAGGCACTTAAACTTCACTTTTCACGTCGTAGCCCTGTACCATCCATGTTTAGACTTCCCTTTGAATCATTATAAAAATTATTAGAAAGAATCACGCTGTGTTTTTTTTAGATGTTTTTTGTTTTTTTAGATGTTTTTAGCCTTTTAAGAAGTCATTTGCAGAGGAAGACAATTTGGGGTTATGTTCTCTGTCTCTGCCACTTGGCATAGCAATTTTCTTCTTTCATCTCTATCGCTGTGCTTCGCCTTTTCCATTTGTGATTCTGACAAGCCTCTCCTCTTCTTTGTATTTTGTAATTTCTTGCTCTTCCGCCAAGCCACTCTGCAGCTCTGTTCATTTGTCCATTTGCTTGCTTTCCCTAAGCCATCCCCTCTTTAGCAGAGATGCTCTTAAGCTCCTTGTTTTTCCTCCTCCTCTTGGCCTCGCTTTCGATCTGGGTAAATTGCTTTGGACGAAGCATCCAGGTTGTACCAGTGTCCTAGTTTCTTCCTTCCTTCCCCTCTCTCATCTTCTGGCCTTTCTCCCTCTCCTGTCCCTGCGTTTTATTTATTCAGATGGGAATGAAAAGAAAAAGGAGTGAACAAGGGGGAGGAACAAGCAAGATGACCTGGGGGAAGAGTTAAAAAGAAATAAGAGTATAACAAAAGAGAAAACAGTTTTAAAAGAGAACTAATTGAGTCTGTCAATATGGCTTGTCAGCTGCTGAAGGAGGATTGGTAGGAGCCGCAGCATACTGGCCTCGGCGAGGGAGTTTTAGAAGATGCTTCATTCGTAGTAAATTATGGGATAGTTCAAAGCTTTGGGAAATATCCCAGTTACCTTAGAGGCAGATACCAGTCTAATGTCTTTATGTAAAAATATAGTTTCATGCAGTAATTTGCTCCCTCCGACAGTTGCTGGTTTTGCTTAGAACAGTAATCTTTGCTATTTCTTACACAGGAGCTGCAAAGACACAACTAGTTCCACTTTTACCTTTTTACCTCCTAAACCATCAATCACATATATTCATTCAGTTGCTATAAGGGTATACTGTATAATAGATTATGTGTTTGTGAATGGCTGAATGTAGACTTTAAGGGGGGCTGTGAGTGCAGAACATGTACCAACAAACAAACAGACTGGTCACGTTAATTCTGGCAAAAAGATTGTTGTTTTATGGGCAATTCACCTTTTTTTTCCTATTCACCTAGGCTTTCTCTTTTTCTTTTTTTTTTCTTTGATTGTTTGTGTAAATCACATAAAATAGCCGAGCATGTGATGCTGAAAACGTCGAAGGGAATTTGCATTTCTGTATACCATCTTAAAAATAAGTCTGTACTTCAGCATCTGACGGAATACCCTGTGATGCTGTTGCCTCCTCTCTCTCTCTCTTTATATATACACACACACACACACACACACACACACACACACACACACACACACACACACACACACACACACACACACACACACACACACACACACACACACACACACACACACACAAACATATTTCCATGTCTCTAACATGCCCTGTTGTGTATAGATAGCGTAGCTGTTGGAAATCTTTCAGTGAATAATTTTGGCTGCATTTTCATATAAATATTAGTCACATGATCTGCAGATGAAGACTTTAAGAGCTGGGTAATGAGTAACACCATTTTAGAGCCAGAAGTTTCCTTCTGATATGCTGAGAAAACCTAAAATTCTGGCTCCAGCTTTATAATTACAAGCCTTGTTTGTATAATGCTTGTTAAATGTATAAATGCCTTCATTTTCATGCACAATCTTTCCAACCTTGAAAACAAAAAGTCAGTGGCCCATTTGTTAGAAATGACCTTTCGGTTGAATCAGAGAGAGGAAGCACAAAAGAGTGAATAGATGAGCAGGAAAACAAAATGAGCAGCTCATTTTATTCATTTTTGGTAATCTGAATAGATGAATGAATAATAGGAGGTCAACCTCCAGAAAAACTCTGGCTTTTTAAGCATAAAATATCACCTACTGTTATCAGATCAAGCACAAGGGAGCCCCGTCATTTTCTAAAGATTAAATTTAGTTCAACTTTATGGCCCTCGTTGACCCCTTGTTTTGTACTGAGCTGAGGGTTTGCAGGTCTTTCATAGATGATAAGAAAATGTGAATCAGGCATTAAATAAATGAGGGACGATCAATTATATCATCGTGTGAGTCAAGTTTCAGTGATTTGTGAAACTGTAATGACTGTCTTTAATTTAAATTACACATGGGGTTAAACATAGATGAGCCAAGCTCTCTGCCCGACACTTGATGTGTGCATATTTATCTTTTTGCAGCGAGCGAGGTTATTCTTAAAGAGTTTGGTTCAACAACTGATTATTGATCATTTCTTTTCCTATTGCTCCAAGCGTGTACCAGAAGAGTTGAGGTCAAGCTGGCAGAAGAAAGCCGATTTCTCAACAGAAGGACCTTTTAACAATAAAGATGCTTGTCTACAGACCTCATGTGGCACATGAGTAGTAACTGAAGTAAAACTTTAACCTTATACAACTTTACAGAATCTGGGACCTCTGTGATTTTTGGCCAACTTTCACTATGCAGTGTGAGAGTGTTTAATGAAACATTGGTTGGTGGGTTATTCATTAATGCATTCATGCATTCATGCAAAGACACAGTCTACTTATCTAAATCCTGAAATTGGGGCCACAACAGAGAAGAGCCTCCCATTACCACTAATCAGGGTTCCGCAGATTCAAACGGTGAAAGCATAAATAGCACCAGCGTGACAATGTTGTAGATGTAACCAGTTAGTTCAATGAAAAGAAGTTTTAGAAGAGATGGAGAGCAAAGGACTCAGTTTGTTAGATAAAAGGTGGAGAGATGGATAGAGAAGCAGATTGGTAGAGAAGTAGATGCGCTGTCTGAAGCTGATCAATGAATCTGTCATACCATTAATGTTAGCAGCAGTGCGCCTGCAGGCCTAC
The DNA here is from genome assembly GCA_014839995.1 of Xenentodon cancila. Classification (NCBI taxonomy): domain Eukaryota; kingdom Metazoa; phylum Chordata; class Actinopteri; order Beloniformes; family Belonidae; genus Xenentodon; species Xenentodon cancila. Next base: position 3,816,511 of record CM026217.1, on the reverse strand, counting down.
AAAGAGGTTAAACAGTTTATTAAAAATATTAGGTTCACAGAAAATGCAGGGTGTGAAAGCCATCTCAGCAGGAAGGAGTTCACACGAGGGGAAATCATAGCAGCGTCTTTGTTTTGCAGAAAACCCCAAAAAACAAAACAAACAAAAAAAAGGGGAGTAATGAAGGTTTTCTCTGTGCAATCAGAGCTTTAATTATTATGCAACCTGCTGTTAAGTAGGAGCAGACATGGATGCAACACAGCAAACCTCTTGTGTGCTGCTGCAACAATATCGCAGCCCTCTGGAGAGACAAAATGAAACTAGCAATCTCCCTTTTATCTCAATGCACAAAGCTTGTCTCTGCAGATTTGCATCTGATGGAGCACTTTGAGTCATAAATATCAACCCATCTGTGGAACAAGCATTGAGTTTTGTCATTTTTGATTCTGTGACAGAAACACATCTGATGGTTGCGTGAATGTTGAATTTTTCTCCTCGTATTTTTATTCTGCAGGGAATGTTACTGCTCGCTGACGTAAAGCGGATCTGTACGTGCAGGGACAAATCGCAAAATGAGATGTGTTTAGTGCTCATGATGTTTCTCTTCAGCCTACGCGGAAGACCGTGGAAGAGGCACAGTATTCCGGTCGAGCAGGACTAAACCACTGCAGAGGCAGCGACTGTCTGGGCTCAGTTGCAAACCCAACTTGAAGCTTAATTATCAGCACTGAGGAGCTCTTGTGTCCACCCCGTTTGTGACTGCCATCACCTAAACGGCGGCACATACATAGGAGCTGTTGTTGCTATGCAACTCTTGGCAGCCTGTTTGAATTGCATGACCCTTTTTAGTTAAAGTTAAAATGAGTTTAAACCTCTTTCACTGAGAGCCCTCTCCACCGTGAGGGCCATCATCTTCCTGTCCTTCAACAGATAATGAGGGAAATTAAGGCAGCATTGTGAAGAGAAGCCCCACAACACACTGCCCTCACTCATTACCTAAGAAACAACAGCTCTGAGTTTAAAAACACACAACACGCATGCTGCAAATGTTTTTCATGAACAGCTTGCCTGAAATTGTAGTGTGTCGCTGGAGGCTTCGAAATGGCATCAAACCAATGACTGTTATCACGTTTCTGCCCTCGGTGTTTCCAAAAACCCAGATCACAAGTCATAAAATCTGCATGCCTGCTTCTGCTTGTCAGTTCAGGAGTGTTTGGTCTTCATTTTGCTTTGTTTAAGTCGATCCAAGTCCACGTTATTGGAGCTGGAAAAGATATCAAATATTTAATTGTATAATGATGGAAACAATTTAAACTGGTCACAGAGCTTTACTGAAAACACTCATGAGCTTTGTCAGATGATTGGAGAAGGCTGACTCACATCCTCACATTAAACTGGAGGTATGCCGAGGTTTATTTATCACTGCACTCTTCCTGAAACATTGTTTGAAGGGACGTGTCTGCACCATTTCCTATACTGATGATTAATCCTCTTCTTCAAGTGAGCAGTCGATAATGTTTGAACCAGTGAGATGCTGAAGCTCTCATTCTCCAGTCACATGTACATTTCAGACATTTCCTTGTAGCTGTTCTGCTATGAATTAGCAGCTAGGGTATTGGAGACGCGCCAGTTAGATCCCTTCTGAGCTTCAGTGGAGGAGAACTATCGATCAGCCTCGAACGGATCCTGCCAAACCGTTCAGCGCCTCAGAAAGGGGAGGCAGTACTGCCAACACTGTTTATAGTGCGGGGTGGGGGTCCCGCTTGTGAAAAAAGGGGACCGGACACTTGCCCTTTGTCACCGGTTCTGTTCATAGTTTTTATGGACAGTATTTCTAGGCTTAGCCAGGGTTCGGAGGGGTCCAGTTTATCTCTGCTTTTGCAGATGACGTTGTCCTGTTCCGGCTTCATCGGGCCAGGACCTTCGGCATGTACCCGGGCGGTTTGAAACCGGCTGTAATGAGAATCAGTGCCTCCAAATCCGAGGCCATGGTTCTCGACCGGAAAACGGTGACCTGCCCTCTCTGGGTAGGTGGAGAGGTCTTGTTCACGAGTGAGGGAAAGATGGAACGTGAGATATGGTCATGAACTTTGGGTCATGACTGAAAGAACAAGATCACGGATACAAGTGGCCAAAATTAGTTTCCTGGGCTGAACGCTCCCTTAGAGATGGGGCGAGAAGCTCAGTCACTCGGGAGGAGCTCGGGCTAGAGCTGCTCCTTCACATCGAGAGGAGTCAGCTGAGGTGGCTTGGGCATCTGTATCGGATGCCCCCTGGATGCCTCCCTAGACAGGTTTTTCAGACATGTCCAACAAAGAGGAGGTTCCGGGGAAGACGGGGAAGAAATGCCCCGGAATCCTCTCGGAAGAGATGGAGGAAGTGCCTGGGGTGAGGGAGGTCTGGGCATCTCTACTTAGACTGCTGCCCCCCCGCAACCTGGTCCCAGATAAGAGGATATGGATGGATGGATGGATGGATGGATGGATGGATGGATGGATGGATGGATGGATGGATGGATGGATGGATAGTCAGTTTTGAGTTTTGCCATCAGGGCTTTTTCTTCTTTGTACTTTGTGTACCCAGATGCATATTTCATAATGCCATGCAGAAACACAGATAAATTTGTTATGATCAGTTCTGCTTGAGGCTCACATAAATGAATTCAGCTACAATGAGATTTGGATGTTTAAAAAAAGTTTCCAGAATTCTCATTTCACACTTGAGTTCCAGCTTTCTGAACAAAGGATTTTGTGCTTTACTGTGTTAGAGGAACATGTTCAGATACATAAACCCTTCTTGAATGACATGCTTGGGTATTAAAGCTTCACGTTGCAAAGCCTGACAATTTGATGCAAGAGCAAGAACATGATGTGTCAGATAACTGAGCTTAACTGAGAGTTCAAATTTACCTGATTATTAATACCAATGTGATGTAAAAAATCACATGACTTATTAAACCATGTTGCACTTTTGTTATTACCTGAGGTTTAACGTGCATCTGCCGGAGGACCGGGAGGTTTAGGAGGACCGGGAGGTTTAGGAGGTCCAGGAGGTCTCCTGCTGGTTTGCTTTAACCTGAACAGCGAGCATTCTAGAAGAAATGAAGTGGTTAATGCAAATGTTCATAAAGTGACATTTTTTAATAGATACACAAAGAAAAAAAGAAAAGAATTGTGAATGCAAGCGTCATGAATTCAAACATGCAGACTTGTGCGTGGTTGCAGCGTAGCCATGAACACCCGTGTCTGTTTGGGCGTGAGGGATGTGATCAGATTAGCGTTCCCTTTGTGGCTTTTGGCCGTTCTTTACCCCCAAACATTTCTCTCTCGCTGTTTAATTTCTGCTGCAGGTTCAGGCTCATTTTCTCATTTCTGTTAAATGTAGGCCTGCGCTCAGCATCGTACAAATCTCCCGAGACGTCCATTACAGAGAACCCACTGGAATGCACCAAAGATTACAGAGCTGAGGCATATCTCAGAGCTTTTCTTTAACTGTCACTCATACTTTCACGATTGCTTCCCTAATGAAGTGTTAATGAGGTGGATAAATAAGTTTGGTAAAGTTATCAGAGACCTTCGTGTTAAACGAAAACTGGCTCACTCTCCATTAGTCCACTTGTGCTTTGATGAAACAGCTTAGTTTGTCTTTTTGGGCTCACAAACTTAAAAAAAAGACTGAAACACAACTGTGTTCTCATAAGAGAATTTTATTATTCCAACTTTTCTTTGACTAAGTAAAATGATGGGGGGCGGAGTGTATTACAAAGAGCTACCAACTGGCGCTCCAACATAATGCAGCCTTGCCACCTTGCTTGGGGTCACCTGTGTCTGAGTGAGCTCAGGGAGCCGGCTCAAACCTGAACGATGTGTCGACATCACAAAGCTGTAATACTGATTTAAAAAGAGGCACAGCCATAGACTGAGGTTAAGAAACGTAAAACAAAGCATGGACAAGCCATCTGTGACGTCACCTGCAGGTTTTAGAAGAGTGCGTTTGAAGCTTTTCATTTTAATATCTGCTTCTAAATGCTTTTACTTTATAATGCATTAAAAAAATGTTTTTATGCATATTTGAATGAAAGGTGCTATACAAATACACGTGCTAAAAGGTTTATAAAAACTTTAAGAATCAGAGTGCTCTTCACTTGTATTGTTTGAACAGGTCAAGGACGTATCTGCTATTATTAAAATAATGTGTTGTTTGTGCTGTCTTCAACAAGAAGTCCCCTGTAACAGGAACTCGTTTCGCTGAACTGGCCCGTGTATTTCAGGCCAGTATGAAATCAGGTGAAGCAAACTGAAATATAAGATATTTTATTCCTCTTCAGTTATTTCCAAATAGACTCCCATTATGCCAACACACCCTCCGTTTATTCAGTTACTTTGAAGAGGACATTTAATAAAAAGGCATTTTTCTCTTCAAAATGTAAAAGCTGGACATCGCTGGCTCAGATTTGCCTGCAGCTGCTGGATCTGCCAGCTGCTGAGTTCACATAATGGATTATAGCTCACTTGAAATTCAGCAACTTTGGTCTCACTGTTATTCACACTTTCCTGTCACATTTTAAGTTTAAATTTTATGGTCCAAGCCTGAGTAAAGAAAAGATGTTAAAATTAGAGAGAAATAGTGGAAATCATACACCTGCTGGCGGTGGGTAAAATGACAGGTGGGGGGTGAAGAACCTGCCAAAGAAGCCGCAGAGGTTGCAACGCCATGTTACCTGCAGTACCTGGCAGGGAGTATTGGTTTACATGGTTCTGGTTCCTATTTGTCACTAGTTTATAATTCCAGTAGGTCCGGTTGATTTGAGCACAAACGTAAAAAGAGAGGAGAGACAGGATGGAGATGCCGATCTGCAGCCTCCACGCCCATCTCATGTGGTTTTTAACCAACCTTTTTCTTTGGTCTAAGAGCAGCATAAAAGAAAATAAATGGGTTACGGATACATAAAAAGAAAAAGGTTAAGCTTAAAAAAAAGTTTTAGATTTTACAAGAAATACATGGTTATGGTTCCTGTTATCTGGGCACCGACCTTCACAAAATAGTACCCAAGAAATATGTTGGATTCAGTTTCTAACCTTGGATTGTGACGTAAATACTTAGTTTTGGATAGTTTCTAGGTTTTCCAGTGAGAATGGGCTCTGGTCCAAAACCTTCTTCGTGGTATCGTTGGCATAAATCTCTTCCCAGCAGCAGAAGTGAGAAATATCTTTTTTTTTTATCTAAAGGGAAAAAAAAGAGAAAAGATCTTTGAGAAAATGTGAAGGTGGACGCTTGTGTTGAAATCCTGTAACACTGACATGCTGATTTCTGCTTTTTCCTCCCCAGATGATCATGATCTTTGAACATAACTTTTGACTTTAACGTGGACTGAAAGTCTTATTCATTCATTCATTATCCCCAGAAAGCCAGGAACATTTAAAGGGGTATGATTTGAGCATGTAAATCTTGTACACCTCTCAGATTAGGAGTAAAGTTTTTAATTGGCTCAGTATTTTAAACTGAAAGTTGAATTCCTCTCAAGTCTTTGCCTGTCCTTGTGTCCCTGCTGGTTGAACAAGCTGACAAATATAATTCTGCCATACCAGCATCTCTTTGTTTTGCAGGCAGTGAAGCACAAGCACTTGCAGTGAAAATGCATCAGCACATGTGTTGTCTGCTGGCTGATTGGACTCCCGACAGTCACCGGAAGAGCGGGTGTTTATTAAATGAGGAAGACCGAGCTCAGACGGCAGAGGAACACCACACTGTGACTTGTCTATTAGGCCCGGTGACTGTACTCCACCTCATTAGACACACCGGAGGCTGCTCTGTCTGCGCCTGTTTCCTCTTATTCCTGGTGTTGTGGGGACACATCTGTTTATCCAGTTATATTGTGGTACTCATTTCTGGTTTTTGGAATAAAAGAAAAACAAACTCTATTTTGTAACTTGTGGCTTAAAAGTTTTGGCTTAAAACTTGTGGCTTTCCTTGTGGGAAAAGAAGCAGGTCCGGTTAAGACTTGTGAAAGTTGTACTTTGGGGTTTGTGCCCTCTGAAGTGATGGGTTCATGGCAGCACACGTGTCTTGGAGTGACTTGAACATCGGCTGCATTTTGACAGCAGAAACCTTCTCCAGGAACAGGCATAGAACCTGGAACTTTTCGTTTTTGCCTTTAGGGATGAAGTTTTTCTTTCTTTTGTGTTTCAGCCATCACAATAGCTCATAAAAGACGACCGTTGCCTTTATGATCTGATGTTTTCAAACAACTGAGAGGGCAGAATGTGCACTGGGAGCTGCTGCGAGTGAGCAGGCTCATCAATTAATGAGGTGAGAGCCCCTGTTGTGACAAGAACGCACTGCGTTCAGAGTAATGTAATGTTAACCTCTCATTTGTTTCACAGTGACTACATTGTAAAGCACAGATAAAATCATTCACAGAGGTATATAAATTGTGTAATATTAAAAGATTGAGTGCAGATATTTCTAAAGCGCACATCCGTGTTGGATTACTTTGCAGACTGCTGTGTCACTTCTGCAGCTTTGGGGCTCTGAGGACAGTCGAGGAGCAGCGACGCCCTTCAGCAGGCTTCATTTGGCTTTAGATGTCAATGGAGAGACGAAAGAGCTGGAACCAGATGTGATGTGTACTTTTAGTGAAAAGACAAACAAAATTAGGCAAAAGGTATTGTGATTGTGTGCATTAAAATAGGCAAATTATATAAACCCGTTCCCCCCTTTTGTTCTTTCTAAAAGCTGACACAATTCCCTACGTTATTAATGACTTTTGTCATATGAAAAAAATACATAAATGGCAAAAAACTCTTTAAAACCATGGCGCCTCAGCCTTGTTAATAGGAACTGGTTTTGGGGGTGGAGTCTGCTACTTGGCTCCACCCTCCCTTCTAAAGGATGCATCGGATATATATTGTTTTAAATCAGTGTTACAGCTTTGCATGACCTACTTTTGAGGTACAAATGCAGCACAATGTGAAGTGGAGATGAAGACGGGGAGGTGGGTTCACTCTGCTCCGGTCTGGGTTTGTGATGTCACAGTAGTTGTGTGTGTATATGTATATGTGTATATATATATATATATATATATATATATATATATATATATATATATATATATATATATATACACTTTTCCTGTTGCACTGCTGAAATGACATACTACTGTGACATCACTGTTATACATATATATATAATAGGAAAAGTGTATATATTAACGCGGTTTCTGTAGTGGTTATCACGTTCGCCTAACACGCGAAAGGTCCCCGGTTCGAAACCGGGCGGAAACATTGAGCAAGGCCCTTAACTCCCAATTGCTCCCGGGGCGCTGGTTGTAGCAGCCCACTGCTCACTAGTGAAACTAGTTGATGGGTTAAAAGCAGAGGTCCAATTTCGGTGTATCGTACATACATCATGTGAACAATGTTCATACTGACAAGAATGGTAATGGAGAAAAAAAAAAAAAAAAAAAAAAAAAAAATATATATATATATATATACACCCGTGTGTATATATATATATATATATTAATTCTCTTCCTTCAACTTCTGCATTTCAAATATGTACAATTACAATAATCTGTTTTGATTTCCAATGAATTTAAGTCAATGTATTGTTTTCAGTTCAAATGCATCTTAAATTAATAAAATAATTAGCAAGTTATTAACACATGCATGTAGTGCTTGTTTGTTGCTGTTCACGTGTGCACGTGTACGACTACAAATGTGAACATGTGTGATTGTGGGATGTTTCCATCCTCGCGAGCTGCGCTTGTGTAACGCTGCAGTGGAGCCGAGCACACAGGAATGACTGTTGACAAGTAGCTAATTAGCAATCAGAACAAGATATCTTCGTGCGCACATGCGCATGAACATGGCGTGTGTGTGTGTGTGTGTGTGTGTGTGTGTGTGTGTGTGTGTGTGTGTGTGTGTGTGTGTGTGCGCGTGTGTGTGTGTGTGTGTGTGTGTGTGTGTGCTCACCCATGTTGTAAGTACTTCCTGGGCTCTTTAGGGACCTGCTGTCACTGATGTGGAATCTGTATTTAGTGTCATACTGAGCTGTGGCAAAAGGTTAAGGAGCCTCCATACACACACGCACATGCACAAACACACATATACACACACACACATGCACAAACACACATATACACAAACACACATATACACACACACACACGCACATGCACACGCACAAACACACACATGCACACACACATGCACACACACGCACAAACACACACAAACACACATATACACACACACACATGCACAAACACACGTATACACAAACACACATATACACACACACATGCACACACACGCACAAACACACACAAACACACACACATGCACACACACACACATGCACACACACACACATGCACACACACACATATACACAAACACACATATACACACACACACATGCACAAACACACATATACACAAACACACATATACACACACACACACGCACAAACACAGACACACACACACACACACATGCACACATGCACACACACGTGCACTGTGCAGCCATTTGTGCTGATTGTGATCATGGCTGGCTGATGCTGAAACTGTTTAAAGAGGCCTGTCATTTGATTTCTGTTGTGATAATGACACCCAGGTGCTTATTCTAATGAGCTTTGAGTGTTTTTATTGATTTTCTTGTCAGTGGAGGGGCAGGCACTAAGCAGGCGCTTTCTAACTGAAATTAAACACTTCACACACTGTTATAAAATATGATTTTGATAAAGGAGTTTTGATTAAATGTTCCCATCGTAACTGGACTTGATGGTTGGAAATCATTCGTTTGACATTAACAGATCAATTAATCAGTCAGAAGCAGGAGCAGATTAAAAGGACACGAAGAGGAATTTTGTTAGTTTGCAGGGAGGAATCAGCTTCTCATTTAACTCATCTTTTTTCTCGCTTTTCACATAAATGCATTAAAGCTACAAACACATTGATGACATTTAGAGCAAAATAAAGGGCATTTTTAATTAAACAAACAGCCTAAATATAAAACTTGTGTTTAACTTTATAACTCAGCCCTGTGGAGAACCTTGCCATTAAGACCCGAGGCTAAAAGCGGAGGTTTTCCGTCGTGACTACGCTTCTCTGAGGCGTCTGTGCCAGACTGGATCCACGGAGAAGACTGGTATTTACCCTCCTATCAAACTCTGGGGCCGATAGCAGATCATACATAAATATTTATGTCCACTAAAACATTTTCTCTATCTCTGACAAAAAAAAAAAAAAGAAATCTACAAACATTAGGAAATAGCTTTACCTCCCAGCCAGTTGCAAGAAGCTTCACCTCTACAGCTTCGTGATGCGTCTCGAAGCAGAGATTTGTCTGATATCTGTCAAATTTAAAACAAGAAAATATTGACATTGTCATTGAGCGCCACCTCCAATCCTCTGAGTCTGGGTTTTTTATGCACCAGACATGCTGAATTATCAGTAACAACAAGCTCGGTGTTACAGAAATGTGAACAAAGACAGATTGTGACAGGAGGAAATGAGAGGAGGAACCTAAACAATCAGAGTCGGGGGGGAATAATCCACCTGGCAGGAGCTTGGAGCGGCAGAGGGGCAGATTCGGGAGAGTTCACCCCGGATGAAGAGACTCGCTGTCGCCAGTGTTGAGAGAGAAGAAGAAGAGGGAGACGGGGGCAGGATGGGAAACTGAGAGGATGTAGAGGAGTGAAGGAATGTGTGTAGCCTGTGGAAGTGAAATGAGAGACGTGAAGTGACAGTAGGACGAGGCGAGGCAGAGCACTGACGTCTCACTGGAATAAAAAAAGGACTGTCCTTTTCACCTTGTTCACTAGTTACCCATGAAACAACATGCTCCCGCTAATATTACGTCTTCATCTTCCCAATCCTGTCCAATCATGGAGCGCCGTCTCCGACTGGCTGGTCGAAAGCGCCGCTATATTTATCAAATATATTTATATTTGACCCTAATAATAACTGGCTCTCATTTGAAAACATAATAAAAATCGTACGTTCCAGAGCAGCGCTTTAACGTCCTTTGTTCAGGAAGCCCTGCACCCGCCCCCTCGTATCGAGCGCGTGAACACAAGCGCTCGTACGCATGCAAAGTGACATGTTTGACTTGAAGGTGCACGTCTTTCACTTCAGTCCCCCCGTGCTACTGCATAAATAAAGGGAGAAACTAATTAGAGGTTCATTTCGCTTCTCCTGGCACATATCCCATTAGCAGGTGTCTGCACATTTGCACCACACTTTCTTTTATACTTATAATCATGATTTGAGGGTCGACGTGGCAAGTGGGCGCTCCTACGGCCGACTGTTTTGTAACTTGGCATGTGCAAATGGGTGGGTGGAGCGCCGAGGAGGGTTTTCCCAGAGCTCTGGGAAAACCGGGATGAAAACCACTGTTCCCAGCTGTTTGAGCCACTCAGGTTACTCAAAGATATTAATAACAAAGAAAGATTGATGGATGAACCTTTAGGCGTTTTGGAGTAAAAATGCTGAAACCTGAGTTCCACTTAGCTGTTGTTTAGTTAGTCAAAGACGTATTATTTAAGAATTTAAAAGAAAAAGGCTCAAATTAACCTATAATAAGAAGAATAAACCTAAATTTAAAAGCACTTTTGTGCAGAGTTATTTTTAGCAGGGAAGCGCTAATTCAACGATCAACACATTTCTATTGCAGGAAGTCGGACGCCTCATTCCCATTCCGGTTATAATCCGTTCACATGGTGCGTGTCACTTTTGTCATTATCAACAGGGACAAACCAGTTTTTCATTCTCTATTCAGTTGATGTGTGGGAGACTCCTGGTTTAAAAGTCTGACATCGTGAAACGAAGTTTAACATATTATAACATGGATTTAAGTTAAATAAAGGAGTGTGTAAACTCGCATCTCATCCGTCTTTGACGACACTGTTATGTGATTAATGTCACAATTCTGTGCTCGCAGGATTCTTTTGCTTCTTTTTTTGTTTATAAATAAAATCTGTTTGAGTGAATCTGGTCATGTCACGGCCCACCGCTCCCCCCACCATGCACGGGTGTAGATGGTGGTGGACCTCATGTTTGAGCACGTGGTCCAATTCTTTTCTCCAGTTTACTACAAGCGTGAAAATGAAATTTACCTGCAGGACAAGTTCAGTGTGTCGTCATTGTGTTTAAAATATTGAAGCGAGTGGTCGTAACTGAACACACGGTAAATTACGGCACCTATGAAAACTTTACAGGTCTTGTAAAGCAAACAGCTGGACTTTAAATGAGAAGCTGCAGTTGTCTAGAGAAACAAGGAAGAGACAACCTCCATCCTCCGCCTGGCTGGTGCAGTAAACCCGGCGTTTTATTGGGATAGCCTCTTTCTCTTCCTTTGACATTATTTGTGGACCTTTTACAGACAACATAAAATTGCCAGCTCATTGGGGCTTTCCTGACCCAGTGTAAAATTTACCACCCTGAAGAAGACCTACACTACTGCACGTTTCCGTGGCTGAGCTGAGCAGTCGTCAGCGGAGCAGAGGCAGCTTCCCTTTTCATATGGGATCGCTGAAGTGTGTGCAGGCGCTGCCAACAGATGTTTATCTGATAACCGTTTTTGATTTTCTTCTCTGAAGCCGTCTTCTCTGTATGTGTCGACGGCAACGCATCAAACTTCCCCTAAGCATCTCTTCGGCTGCGGAAGCTTTTTCGCTTTGGGAATATTAATAAAATTTCAGCAGAGATACAGATCTAATGCACTCTGCCAGTAGTGTATCCAATTGACAATCAATACGTTCATGTTGCAGATCACCGAGAGACTGGCCGCATTTGAGTTAAAGGATATAAAATCCTGTCTGTCAAAAGCACGTTACCTTTGAGGATTTAAGACCTTCAATTCATCTTGGAATATGGGATCAGCGCGTGCAGAGTGGATGTATATCTGCAGTAGGGCAAGGAGGAAGCCTGACGGAGGAACTGCAGCTTTCTGATGAGGAAACACAGAAAAATTCTTCAAGGGTGCTGTATTCTAGGCAACTGCCCAAAACTACCCCCCCAACATTCACATATTTGTGGAACGTTTTTTTTTTAAATAAGGGCCAGGCTTACGAGCCACCTCCGCAATCCCATCTTTTAAGATGCTCAGTCAGACTTTAGTTTCTTGTTTCATGACTTTGTATGACAACATGTAATTAGTTCTAGCTGCTAATTTGTGGATGCTTGACTGCTTCATAGCGATTTTCTGCACGGAAATAAGTTGGAAGCCTATGGGAGAGTTTTTCTTCCCCATTGTTGAATTGTTTGTACTATATTTGGCACGCTTGGTTAAAAAGCATCTTGATGAACTCTGAGGAAACACCAGCAGTCTTTTAGCGTTTCTGAAACACTTTAAATAAATACTGATGGACTCTCTGTTTCAGTCGAACTAAATGGTCGTTTATACTGTACATCAGCGTTTCTTCATTCCAGTCCTGGGCCCCCCTGTCCTGCATGTTTTAGATGCGGCCCTGCTTCAGCACCCCGTGATGTGAGGAGCTGTGTCATCCACAGCGTTGTGCAGACCTTGATGACAAGCTAATGAGGACCATTAATTAGAAACAGGTGTGTGCAAGGCAACATCTAAAACATACGCGGGGCGGGGGGGCTGGGGGGCCCCCAGGACCGGAATCGAGGAACACTGCTGCACATGCGGTTTTCACTGTCCCCAGGAATCTTTGCTAAAATACTATTGAATGCCAAAGTATTGTTTTGGTTTTTTTCTTTCTTTCCTTCTCTTCAGAAAGGCAGGCTTGAGGTCCGGGGCCACATCTGGGCCTTGGGACATGTTTGGCCCGTGGCTGATTAAGTATTTATCAGTAACAAATCCTGTCACACTAATAAAAGTGTGAAGAGCAACAGTTACTCTTCTTTCTTTTTTATTAATGTCAGATGACGTCTCTGCAGAACAACTACTTTTCTTTTCAGCAAAAGATGCAAACAAAGTAACTACTTTCAGCTAAATAAATAGTAAATTTCTTAAATAAAACAAAAAAAAACCTGGCATGTTTTGTATCCCGCATACCAGCCAGGTCTTCCGTACAAACCTTTTCCTCTTTGAGAGAAAATATTTGTCTTGTTCCTCTGGCTTTGACTTTGACTTCCAGGACGGTTGTGGAAACTGCCTCACGTGACCTTTGTGATGTAGGCAGCTCTCCAACCAGAGTAGCTTCAAGGAAAAGCATGATGCCGGGGAACGGCTGTTAAAAACTGGTTGATCCAAGCGCCATTCTGGTTGTTTTGAATAGCGTCTCGCGGATGCTCCGCGGAGCGTAAAGCGAAGTGGATGGGAAAGTCTGACCAGACTACCTGCATCCAACGTGGACCTGCTGAAACCAGTCCAGTCTGACAGCTGTTGTAGCTCTGGAATACAACTAGGTTGTTTTCAACACACTGTAAGTGGAAATTTCAGGATTCGTTATGACGTTTCACAGACTGTCCATCAAGAGGAAGAGTTTTGTTTTGATCTAGTTCACTAGATCAGATGAGCTCTCAGGCTGGATGCCCGGGTCACTGCGTGATCAAACCCTGTTGGGGCCCAGCATGAGTATTGCTCACCATGAAACCTCATGCATCGCCGTGATTGCCGTGCCGCACAGGTTCTTCTCTGGTTCTGGGGTCCTGGTCAGCAGCACTGAAGGTGGAAACGAGAGGGTTTATAGGAAAGCAGGTCAGCTGGATGTTATCAGCATGAACGTTTCTGTTTATCATCTACTATGTGCTACTAATGTCTGCCGTGTGCCGTGTGAATGAGTAGGAGGGAAGCCTGTCGTCTCCAGGACGGATGACCTCGCTCGTTTTAGCAGGAAAGGAGGTGAAGCGACACATTGAGCAAACACACACACGCTCTGAAGCTGGTCAGTTAGTCTTGGCTGGTTGGCAGGAAGAGTCTGGGTCTGCAGTGGCAACTTTGACTCGGCCCCTGACTTATAACGTCACGTCAGACCTGAGTATGTGCACGTTGAGAGAAAGCGGGTCAAGGCCATTTTGAGTGAGATGGACCAGGATCACTCGACACCCGTCTCTTCGTCGAGAGAGCTTCACCTTGGGCCGTTTTATACCTGGTTTTAAAGTCACGCTGGGCGTGCTGTTTTTTTTTGTTAATCCCGAGGAAAAAGGAGCTTTTTGCAATGCTTGCATGAAAGTGTTTGTTTTATAGGAGCCGAGTTGGAGGTCGGAGCTGGCGTCCACAAACTTCCAAACTCATTCCTGCTGTGGTTCAGCCTCAGCAGAACTAAGCACAGATTTTGGTTTCAGAATAAAGGTGAAAGAGCTTTAAATCTCAGCCGTGTCTGTTTTTGACACAAACCCCAACCTGCTTTCAGAACACTGCACATTAACAAATCCAGTTTTGATGCCGCTCCAGCAGCTTTTGCTCTCATTTGAAGTCACCTTCTGTGGTTTTGTGATTCATGCTTTGTAGAGGTTTTCACTCAAATGGACATTTATGCTCCTATGTTTCATAAAACTGTAATTATCAAGTCCAGGGACTATACCCGCTGTCCTTCAGCCTGCCTTTTGTACTTGTATTATTGAGTGACTATACTTTCAGAAATACTCTGAGTGGGCCAGGACTGACACATACAGACAACTTAATAAAAGAGTCTTTTCAGGAGTGAACCAAAGAATGAAGGAGTTCAGGCAGTAAAAAGAGCCATTTCCATCACTTAAAAACTATCGCAGACTTGTCCTTTGTCCCGCCCCTGTCTACTGCAGCTCATCTAAGTGGGGAAAAAGAAAGTCATTCACTCCCCTGTAATGGATTCTGCTCTCGCTTTGGTTATTTGCTCCCGAGCACTTTTGTTATTTTTGATTTGGAGAAGCTGTTTAATGCTGATGTTCAAGATGAGTGAAACAATCCTGTTATTAAATTTTATGTTCTGGTTCGTACTGTTTCCTTTTGTAAATGCATCCAAGTAAAAAAAAGCAAAAAACAAAAAGAAACAGCAATATTAAAAGCGATCTGGAAGTGCACCAGATGCTTTTATTCCCTTCTCTTGATGTCAAATCAGTATTTTTTTCTTAAGGAAGGACGGGGTCAGGTGTCAGTGGATGAAGTAAGAAAACACTTTGTGCATTTTATTCGTTAAACGCGCCCCAGACCCTCTTAATCTGCATAACTCTTCATCAGACCGGAGTTTATTAGCCTCAGATAAGTGCTCTGTGGCTGTGTGACCTTGCAGGACTCTTTGGAAGTGCTCCAGTTTGTTCAAGCTCCCTTGTTTCTTTTGTGTTTGTGTCTGTGTTTGGATGTCGGCTGCCCAGCATGTGTCGAAATAATACTGTTTGACATTTTAAGCTCAAGCTGTATGCCGCCCCACAAGCCTTCCTGCTATGGCAGCGGCTGTAGCACTATCAGTTAACCCATTCAGACCCGGGCTCCTCTTCCCTCTGGAGATTGATATAAACGGGAGTGAAATTATTCATTTAGAACAAAGCAGAAGAGAAAAGAGCCCAAAAAGTTATGGACTTGAAAGACAAGGTGAGGATGAAAGATGCAGCTGGAAGCAATGTGGTTTATGGAGGGAACGATGGAGCAGAGGACAAGATTGTGGAGGAAATGGATGAGAAACTGGAGGTGGAGAGGATGGAATGACAGATGACGCGGAAGATGAGGCAACATGTGAGGGAAGATGATAAAATGCAACGTAAAAGTGGACGAGGAGAGTTAACTGCTGTAGGAGGGTGGAACTTTGAATTATGAAATGTAAGAAAGATCAAAGCTCTAAAAGGATTAAAAGAATTAAAGCAGGGTTAGACATTGAACAAATTGGAAAAAAGTATAAGAAGAAAGAAAAAAGAAAATCGGGGAGCTTCAAGAAACGAAATTAAGAGAGAAGGTTCAAAACAGCAAAACAACTTGTTTAGGTTCAGACATTAACACAAAATGCTTTGGTACGTTGTTTAAAATTGAAAGCATCCAGACATCCAGATGTGAAACATCAGGTTTGTTTGGGTTCTTGCAGTAGGATATGAAAATGGGAGATGATAAGCGAACGTCGTGGGTGCAAACTGGTGCTGGGCCTGAAATGGGTCGACGGGACGAGTCCCTCATGGTGTCTGCACTGACCACCCACACTGGATCCCAGGGCCCTTTTTTAAAAATCTGTATCACAAAAACATTATTTTGTCAAACGTTGACTGTGATTGGCAGCCTAAGACTGCTACAATCTGCAGCAATATGCCGAGTAAGCCCACTATGGAGTGTATCAGAAACGTGCCCAGTGAGCAGGTGTTCTTCCCTCCCCAGTCAGATATTATGGAGTGTATCGTACTGGAGTGCTCCTTGCAGCTGTGCACTATTGATTCTAGTGCTCAAGTCTGGCAGCAGGTCTCGCTCAACGTTTGACTAGAGTCAGTCTGTCCAGACACACTTATCTCTCAGCTGCTACTCTCCAAAAGCAGAAAAAGCCTCATGGTGTTCTGGCGTTCTGCAGTGTACCACCAATCAAGCGTGTCAGTGGATGTTTTGCATAATTATGCTTTTTTATCAGTGGTGGGAGGGGAGGAAAAGGCGATAACGGGGGATGTGTTTGTAAAAATGAAATGGAGGCATTGTGCTCCCTGTGCAGTAAACATCATGTCCCTCCGGCCTAGAAGGTGAACAATTTCATATATGCAACCCCCCCATGCTGTTTCATGTGCAGTCTGACGCACGCACGCACGCACACACAGACACGCGCACACACGCACGCACACGCGCACGCACGCACGCACACACACACACCCTTGCCATGCCGTCTCTCTCCGGAGACCTCCTCGGTGCTGTCTGCCCGAATGTTCGTGGATCGAGGAGATAAAGTGCCAGATGTGGCTGCAAATGAACAGCTGTTACTTGGTTCTCCAGCTGCCTATTTGGTTGCTATACGGTATATGGTTGCCTTGGTGACCACAACTCTGTGCAATATACATTTTGCATTTAGGAAACCCTGTCGGGTGGAATTTGGATTTACCCCGTAATGACAGACATGGAGAAGTCGGTGTCGGTCGCTGGTCAGGCCGGGTGTTTTATGTGTGCGTGAGCATGTAAACTTGTTCCCATTGTCATTAAATGCATGTCCTGACAGTGAAAGTGGGAATTTGGAAGCATTATAGATGGACAGAGGCGGCAGAGCATTTGGGGAGCAGAAGAAATGAAATAATGTACATTCTGGCAGAGGCGGTCTAAGTCACCGAATGAATGGCTGGCAGATTAACTGCCAGGCCGCCACATCAGAACATCCAGGATGATGAATATAGTGTGTTTGAAAGTACCCGGGGCTGTAAGTTGATCATCAAGTGTGACCTCCTCTTCAGTCAGAGTCTGGCAGGCCGCTCGGTGTTGAAGAGGAGCTGCAGACAGTTCTCTGCAGGTCCGTCTCAGCCTTATTCTGAGTCCCCGGAGGGAATTATTTAAAGACATCCTTCAGTGTCTCGGTGACTGAAAAGTTCATTCATTTTGGTTTAAACCCATTGTAATTTGATTAACTTTGATTAAGGTTAGAATCCAATAATGGATTGATAAATATTTTAGGGATTTGCCTTTTCGTGGTTTTAAACAGAAAATACATTGTTTTTGTTGCTTTTAGAGCCGTTGGGGAAAGTTTCCTTTGTTTTTTTTTTGCTCCACACTGCAGGAACTGTGGTTTATAGCTGAGAATCATTATAACAGGAGGGGAAACATGTCACAAACAGCAGTGTAGAGGGATTTGTCAAAAGTTTTCCGAAACGCCAGTTCTTAATGGCCGTTTCTTAATAAGTGTGTAAGTGAAGCCGTGATTAACAGGAATTACCACGTCATCTTCACATCTCTATCACAACTAGTTGGCTCTGACATCACTTCAGCATTTCTATCTGCAGTTAATCCATCGATATTACAGCATGTAATGTCAGTGTTGCCTTTTTCAGAAGGGTGCTATAAATGTTTGAAAGATTTATTAAGAAGAATAAAGAGCAGCAGCTATTTCCCTTTGATATTGTGTGTTTGAGTCAAACTCAGATGAAAAGCTTGATAGATTTGAAGACACATGAAGAAATGCAACCAAAAAACAGGGAAACGAAGGCAACCTGAGGTGAAAGCCATAAAGCAAAATAAACCAAGAGTCTTTGCAGGAGTTTTGTTAAACCCGAGAGGCAGATGGGATGCCCAACAGAGATCAGCTCAATGATGCTGTGACAGAACGAGGTGCATCTTCCACCTTCATCGGCCTAAATACCCGGCCGCTTGTGGAACAGCTGACTGCATAACGCTGAAAAGATGCTGGGAAACAGTCAAACGTCTCTGGCAGATTGGATGCATATTGTGATTGAAGAGGGAGCCATTCCTACACAGAAGCGTGCCTGTGATTGGCCGGGGTTAGGCAGATGGAGACAAGGGGACGGGGGAGATGCTGGGCAGAAAGAACAGAGAGCCGACAAACGCAAAGCTTAGCACATTACGTACCCACAACAGGACATAGAAAGGCTCTAATGTTGCAGATCCAACTGTGAGAGGAGACGGCACAGAAAATTACAAAAATATCCCGACACGCTTGAGATGGTTGAACGTGGAAAACGGGGCTCAACAAGGAAAGACTGGATGGTGTTTGATTTTCATGATTTTCTTTAGTCTGTGAGCGCCGTGGTTTGATCTTTGCTGAATTACAGGCGTTTGGTGGGATTCCTCGTGTAAAACCTCATCCAGAGCTGTTTTTGTAGCAACTTCTGAACAGTGTATCAGCAAGGCGTCACTGATTAGAGTTAAATGATCCACCTCACTTGTTTTTATCTTCCTTGTTACTTGTGCTGCAAAACTGGTGGGCAGTCGTCATGGACTTGTCCTGGTCTCATCTCAAAACCAGACCCTGCAAATCTTAGCTGTTATTTGTCTTGATTTAAACGTAAGAAAGTCCATGAAAAAAAACAAGCACGACTTCTTTTTCTTTTTTAAAGTGAAGTTTCAACGGGTCACTGAGCACAGCCACTATTCCTCAGATGCACACCATCTGTGTTGTGAGCAGAAAAGCTTTTCTCACCAATTTACAAGTTTATAAAGTCAAAATTACATTATTTGTTGTTGCAATGTTATGAAGTTTAAATTTCTGATTGTTTGTTTTATTTTACATCTTACTTTCAACAACTGCATATTAATAAGAAACAACAGCTTAATTTGACTAATTTCGCGAGCATGGTTATATTATTTTACACAAAACAAATCTTGCACGATGTCACCTGGGACTCTGACGAGGAAAAAGCAAAAACAATAAATAAATTCACAGACTTTCAGCTAGTTTACAGTTCACTCTAGCTCCTGTAGATAGAAATGTATGAAATATCTATCCTGCAGATAAAAATGCCTGAAATAACAGCGTTGCCGGTGTAATCTCGTGTTAAAAAGTGCACCACTGACACCCCGCCTGGAAACCGGGTAGCCTTATCGGCGCCTGAGGCCTCCGGTTGCACCTGTTGTCAGCGCTCCAGCATCTCCAGAGACATCTCTGGATTAGATCTTAATTTTGTGCGACCCAGAGCTGCACGCAGCCACGAGGGATTAAAACCTGATTTCCCAGGACTTCTAAAGGTGGAGCATTATGTGAAATTGGATTCCAATCCCTTCCTGTCAGAACAGCAGATGTGGATTAAAATAAAAAAAAAAAAACTAAACAAAAAAAACAAACATATAAAACAAGTGAAACTGCTCACGCCTTTTTAAAGTTAAAAGTTAAAAGGGGGGCAGCAAACTAAACTCCATCCTTACAGATGAATTATTCTTTCCTTTTATGTGCCTTACAATGAAAAACGAAGCCCTTACAAAAATAGGCATCTAAATCTCGTGAAGCCAACAGGAGATCTTGTTGAAGCGTTCCTTCCACCTCGGACAATGTTCCCAGTGGAGGTCAGCAGCTCCCCACCCCCACTGTAAACGGCGTTTACTGCTTCCTCAGCTTCACCCTGAACATGTACCCGATGAGAACCGGGTGGAGTTCTGCCTTTTTCATTCATTTCAGGCTTCAGTCTTAATAACAAGATAAATAATAAATTAATCAGCCGATGTTGTTCATGCCAATACATCCTGACAAGTGTCAGATTGTAAAGTGCTGCAATTATATATGAAAAGTAATGGAACTCGTGCCCCAACGTTAAAGATTTAAGATCATGATGGCTTTTAGGGAGTCAAAAGCACTACGTAAACATATTAAAATCAAGATTTTAACTGGAGGCCATCTTTTAGTCATGTTTGGAAGTTGAGTTGGGAAAAACAAAAGGAAAGTGTTTGTGCTTGAGTGAGCTTTTAGCGTACTTTGGGAATATGTGATTGGCGTTAATCACAAAGCGGAAGAAGGCAGAACATGATGGTCTTTGCGATTTACTGAATTATAGCTGTGTAATGAAGTGGCAATTCTCAATTTATGAGCAGTCTGAGCTGACGCACTTAAACTGCGTGGCGCTTTCAGCTTCCCGTAGACACGTTCACCTTGTACATAAAATCAATTTAGATGTGTGCAAAAAGATGATTTATGGCCGGCATGCGAGCTTGTGCTGCACGCAGCTGTGTTTCCAAGAGCTGTGGGACTTAACCATTTAAAATTGTGACATTTCTCACAATTAAATTGTGATTTCAAGTCCTATGCATCATGTATTTGGTTTGATTTAATATGAATGAACCAACTGTGCACAGTTGCTCCCCTCCCAGGCTGCTCATTGCTTTCTATCATTTATTCTAACTCATACTTATTTGAGATCTGGAGGTTGACTTGTTCCGGTACCTTGAAGCACCAGAAGACTGGCATCCATGCTTATTCGGGTTATGGACACTGACATTTATTTATTTATTTTTTTTGTTAAAATGTTTGTTTAAATCTGATGACCATTTACAGTCTTGCATAAAGAACTATGAAACAATAGGTATTTAAAACCGTCATGTTAACGCCCCTGACTGTGTCTGAGTCTCTTTTATTTTTTATTTTTGGCTTATTTACCACCAACCTTCTGTCCCTTTGATGCAACTGAAGTTCATAGAAAAAGCCTTCAGGAAGCATTGGTGACACAAAAACATCCTCTGCTGGGAAATGATAAGGTCAGATTAGATTTATTGTTTACTTTGAAACAATGACAAATGGATTTTTTTTTTAAATCTTCACTCTGTCTGCGTGCAGGTGTGTATTCTGGGACTACACTGTTGTCTGGTTTTCAGAGAGCATCCTTGGCTTTTTTTGAAGTGACCATATTTCACCTTTACAACCGCAGAGGTGAATGCACAGCGCCATTTGTCCAATCATGCCGTGGCTTTTCATGGATGTAAAGGTTAAAGACAACGGCAAATGTGTCATAACGAGTGCCTGTCTGAGAGACGTGGAAAAAAACGTTTTCTTTATTTTTTCTTTATCAACCTTCTCCTCTGTAATTAGTTTCTCGTGCTATTGTTTCCATCCCTTTGTCCATCCATCCATCCTTGTAACAGATTGCAGTGGAGGTTCTGGAAATCCGGAGGATCAGACCACACACACACACACACACACACACACACACACACACACACACACACACACACACACACACACACACACACACACACACACACACACACACACAAAGCCATACGAATGTAATCAAGTCAGCAGTGGCACATGCCAGGATTGTGGGCAGACAAGGACAAGAAAGAGGAGATTTAGATGTCCTTATAATCTCTGTGTATATGTACACATGAGTGTGTGTTTTTTTTTTTTTTTTTTGGATCCCTTAGTGGGGCACAATAGTGGCAAGCTCTCTAATTTTTAGGACTTAGTCACAAATGCATCTTGATTTCACCAGCGTGTGTGTGTGTGTGTGTGTGTGTGTGTGTGTGTGTGTGTGTGTGTGTGTGTGTGTGTGTGTGTGTGTGTGTGTGTGTGTTGACACATGGTGAGGATAAGCCTGCAGGCTCAGGTTGGCTGCCATTCTGTTCTGATCCCCCCCCCCCCGTGCATGCTTGTGTGTGCATGTGCATCGTCATGCATATTTTACGTGAGTGTGTGTCCCCGGTGTTTGTTTCACGCTACACATTACTGTCTCGAAACCCCACTGCTGCTCCTTGGGAGACTTTTTTTTTGGTATTTTTTATTTTTCCAAAAGTTGCGTTACAGTTTTTAGTTTAAGATTCAGATACAGAGCTGTAAAAAGCAAAGTACCGACTCTGTCAACTCAGAGTTTAACATAGTAGGACATGTATATCCTCTGCACCGTGTCGGTAAAGTCCAGGACTTACCCTGGCTCTTCCCAGTGTTTTTATTTCTGCATCCATTAACCTCCGCTTGTCTGAGTTTGGGTCACGGAGCAGCAGCCTAACCTCGGAGGCCCAGACTTTCTCCTCCCCAGCCACCTCCTCCAGCTCTTCCAGCATGTTCTGGGTCTCCCCCAAAGTGCTTCACCTGATTGGACATGCCCAAAGTACACTATTGTGCCAAAAGTATTTGCTCATCCATCCAAATAATCGGAATCAGGTGTTCCCATCACTTCCATGGCCACAGGTGTATAAAATTAAGCACCTCGACATGCAGACTGTTTTTACAACTATTTGTGAAAGAACTGGTCGCTCTCAGGAGCTCAGTTAAATCCAGCCTGGAACTGTGATGTCACAGAGGCAACAAATCCACTGGTGAAATTTCCTAAATACTCCACAGTCAACTGTCAACTGTATTATAAGGACATGGAAGTGTTTGGGAACGACAGCAACTCAGCCACAAAGTGGTCGGACACGTAAACTGACGGAGCGGGGTCAGTTCCAAGTGGTGTAAAGCACGCCGCCACTGGACTCTGGAGCAGTGGAGACGCCTTCTCTGGAGGGACAAATGGCGCTTCCTCATCTGGAAATCTGATGGACCAGTCTGGGTTTGGTGGTTGCCAGGACAACGGTACTTGTCTGAATGCATTGTGCCAAGTGTAAAGTTTGGTGGAGGGGGGATTATGGTGTGGGGTTGTTCTTCAGGAGCTGGACATGGACCTTTAGTTCCAGTGAAAGGAACTCTGGATGCTTAAGCATACCAAGAACTTTTGGTCAATTCCAGCTTCCAACTTTGTAGGAACAGTTTGGAGCTGGACCCTTCCTCTTTCAACATGACTGTGGACCAGTGCACAAAGCAGGTCCATGAAGACCTGGATGACAGAGTCTGGTGTGGATGACCTTGACTGGCCTGCAGAGTCCTGACCTCAACCTGACAGAACACCTGTGGGATGAATTAGAGCCCAGACTGAGAGCCAGACCTTCTGGTCCAACATCAGTGTGACCTCACAAATGTGCTTCTAGAGAAATGGTCAAAGATTCCCATAAACAAACTCCTAAACCTTGTGGACAGCCTTCCCAGAAGAGTTGAAGCTGTTATAGCTGCAAAGGGTGGACCTACGTCATATTGAGCCCTATGGATCAGGAATGAAATATAATTTAAGCTCGTATGCAAGTCAAGGCAGGTGAGCAATACTTTTGGCTCCTTCCTAGGGAGGTGTCCAAGGGGAATCACCAACCATAACCAAGTACCCAAACCACCTGTACTATTTTCTCTTGGTGTGGAAGCACAGGGAAGCTACTCCAAGTCCTTCCCAAATGGTTTCAGTCAAGTTTTAGCTGTTGGGCAAATAGCCTCACATCTCCAATACTTTGGTTTACAGAGAAGCTCTGTGACCACTAGGTTCATGGTTTCATGGTGCACCTGCAGAGCCTGAGATGGAGCTCCTGGGTTTTTGACAGTTTTTCTGTCACCTTGCTGGGATGTCCACTCCTCGGACAATTGACAACTGTCATGCACATTTTCCACCTGTGAAAAATCTTTCTTGTGGAAAAAATGAATGTTTCACACATTGACGGGCAGCAAAAGTCACTTTTCTTCGTCTGCATTGTGTTAACACCGTCCCAAATGGTCAACACCAGGCTCTGTCCCTCGGAGCACGTGTTTTTGAAATGGACTTATGTTCTCTTTCCATACGTTAAATTGCGATTTTCTTATACAGTTGGTTGCATAATTTCAGTATTTCCAGTCAGCATTCTCAAGGATTTTAACCCACATTTTGCAGGGTGCAGAGTTTTCAAACACAGCTCTGCGAGAGTTGCACGATACTTAAATGTCTGGATATGTGCAGTTTTTTTTAAATACAAAAGATTTAAAGTAGTAAATTATTTCTGGTGGTTGACAAAACCACTGGAAACAGTGCAGGTGAGGGTTTAAACGTGTGAAGTTAATGTAATGAAATTGAGCAGGTGCTGGTGAGCCTGTGTGGAATCACAGAACTGACTCAAATTCAACTCCACCTCAAAAGATGCTGTCTGAATTTTGATCTAGAGCGTTTTAATTATTAACACTATTACCCGTCTAAACCCTGGATATTGATCTGCTTTGTCTTTGTGCTCCGAGTAGAAAACTTTGACCCTCACCAGCTCGTCCTCCCTGCTCTTGTCTTTCTCGTGTTTTCTTTTGTGAACCGTTGAAAAACAGATGATGACGAGTAATGTGAAGTCTTCCGCTTGTCGATCAATCATGCAGGATCTTCGTGAATATTTTATGTGCAAACAACCCAGTGCATCCTTTACTCTCTTGTCATCCTGCATAATTTTCACATTTATACATTGCCCTGCGGTGAACCACTGTCTTCCTCTTATTCAGGGTTGTTGCATTATTCTTCCAGTCGAGATCCACTTTAATTGCAGAAAGTCACCTACCTGCAGAAGCACCATCACTGCTCTGGCAACTCCGTTCTGATTTATTCCTTCAACAACTTGAACTCTTATTCACTCCCGAAGCGATTGAGGAATCCCACTGAGCTTTATGAGATTTAACACTCTCTTCATGGGGAAAATTGCAATTTATTAAAAAAAAACATAGTAATTTAGCCCATTTTTGTTTTGCTTTTTGCTTTCATAAATTGGTGCTGAAAAATTAAAAGATTTTATGATAATGGGATACATATACAGTGTGTGTGTGTGTGTGTGTGTGTGCGTGCGTGCGTGCGTGCGTGCGTGCGTGCGTGCGTGCGTGCGTGCGTGCGTGCGTGCGTGCGTGCGTGCGTCAGACTGCACATGAAACAGACAGGGTGTATGTGTGTGTGTATATACATATATATATATATATATATATATATATATATATATATATATATATATATATATATATATATATATATATATATATATATATAATTATTAATGCTTCATAATGTTTGTAAATGACTGAATTAGTTATTGTTAATATTGTCCTGCTGCCTTTTTTTTTCGCTATTTATGTCACTGAATTCATTTTTTATTTAGTCACTTTCAGCCCCACATACCCGAGATTTCACTGCGTTTAAATTTTATTCCTCTGCTTTGTTAAAGAAGCTGTGTGTCCTTGTAACACCATTCATATGAACCGTCTCTGTCACTGTGTGTGTGTGTGTGTGTGTGTGTGTGTGTGTGTGTGTGTGTGTGTGTGTGTGTGTGTGTGTGTGTGTGTGTGTGTGTGTGCAGCACAGTAAACGTATGTATGCAAATCTTGGCTCCACCGCCCGCGTGTGCATGAGAGTCGCATCCAAACTCAGGTCTGGGCTACGGCTGACCTTCTACGACATTTGAAGAAACTCAAGACACACATACGATGATGCTGACACATACGTGACCTATAATCTGCATAAAGCACACTCATCCGTCCATGTATGAATACATCCAGTCCTCCATGACTCAGCCCCGAACAGCTGGTTAAGTGTTACATCCTGTGTGACCCGCAGGTGCAGGACCTCTGTTCCTGTCTGTGATTGATTCTGTGTGTGTGTGCGTGTGTGTGTGTGTGTGTGTGTGTGCGCACGTGTTCGTCTGTGTATCATTGGAGGGTTAACTGGACCAAATCGGGTGGACGTGTTTTGTGGCATCTTCTCTCAGGAGAGCTTTGAGATACCATAGTTTGTGCGTGCGTGGGTGCGTGCGTGCGTGCGTGCGTGCGTGTGTGTGCGTGCGTCCACGCACACCCTGAAGTGATTCACCTGCTGCCTGAGTCATCGTCCCACATTCTCACATATAGAAAGAAACACACACACAAACTGCACAGCTGCATACTCGCACACTGTCACAGTTTGCCTCCATCTACACAACACACACAGCAGCGTCCACACCCACCAGTGACCGCCCTGCCCCCCGCGACTATGAAGACAGAAAGCGGACATCATATAATTTGAAGAGCAGCTGGGCGTCTGCTTTTTCATGACATCACTGTAACATTAAAATCACCAGCAGTGATGAAGAGCATCCGCTGCGTTTGAAGTCCGATTGGAGGTCAGTCTCTTTCAGAAATGTCTTCACTAGTTCCTCCTGACCTTTCGGCTTATGAAAGCTTTCATTTCGACAAGTCTTCAGCTAGCGCCCCCACAGGCGGCAGGAGGTATTACCCCGGAGAGGTTTGTTTCTCCCTCACATTTGATCAATTTGAGCACTTTTGACATCGGAACAAGCCAAGAAGTGCTCTCGAAGTAGGACGAGAGGGTGCATGGCAGCTTTGCACCCCAAGATTAACAGAGCAAATGCACCTTCACTTCTGTGAAAGAAACTTTCCTTGAACAATTGAGTCACTTTATTGCTGGGGAATAATATCTACCTTCAAGTTGTGAACTTCCGTGTTATTGGTTGCCTTGGTGACAACTCAGCATTGGGACACATGCAGTTACACTTTTGTCACTTCCTGGTTGTGTTTACTTAGATTAGGCTGAAACCTGAATATGTTCTCATACCACACTAGTGTCACACTAATAAAAGCTACGTGGATGTCTTAAAAACAATGCAGTACCTTTCACGTCCACTAGAGGTGTCATAATCTTGAACCGTAATTGCAGTTATCTGCATGAACAAACAAAATTCATCAAATGTTTGCAGAGACGTGGGACACAAGCTTTTTGATGGATCTACATTAGTTTGTTAGGACTTTAGTTGTGCTACATTTATGTGACTTGTTTTGAATTTCATTCATGCGTGTGTTTATTTAATCAGACAGTTAAAACTTTTTTTTCAGTTTTTACCAGTTTTGTTATATCTCACTATCTGGATCATTTTTTAACCTGCCAATGACAAAATGAATATTATTTTTGTTTATGTAAACCCATGTTTCTGGTCTGTTGCTGATGACTGAGGGAAGCATGGAGCTGGAGATGGGCAGGCGGATCAGTGCAGCATCTGCAGTGTCTGGACTCTGCACCGGTCTCTTGTGAGGAAGTCTCTCTTGAGATGAACTCTCCGTTCACCTGCCAGGCTCCATCTCTCCCCTCACCTATGGTTAAAAGCTGTGGGTAGCAGCTGCAAGAATGAGAAGAGTTTACTTCACAGTGTGGCAGGACTCTCCCTTAGAGAGAGGGTGAGACTCTCTATCATTTCGCAGGAACTTGGAGAAGAGTTGCTATTCCTCCTCATCAATAGGACCCAATGGAGGAGGTTTATTTACGAGGCTCCCTGGATGCCTCACTGAGGTAGTGTCACTGGCTTGTCCAACCAGGGACAGACCCAGGACATGCTGAAGAGATTACGTCTGTCAGCTGGCTTGGGAGTGATTCTTTATTCCAGCAGAAGAGGTAAAGGACGTGCCCAGAGAGATGGAGGTCTGGGCCACAATTCCAGCAGACCCTGAAACGTCCCTGGCAAGACATTTATGGAGGACTCATTGTTTTCCTGGTCCAAATGGGATGTTTGAGTGATGATGTCAGTCTCTAATTGTCACTCTACCTGAAAACTCCACAACGTGCTCACAGACATGGTTAACTCAAGAAATATAATTCACAGGATTAAGCTTAACAAAGAACGTATTTGATCCGTGAAATACTCGAGTAAAGATTCTTGAGCAAAGAGATGGGCTGTGGAGCTGCTCTTGTTGCCAGGGTAACGACTAGGTGTCAGCGGCATAAAGAATGAAATCTCACTTTCACATCTATACAAAATTCAGACGTGACTTGTCTTAAATCTGATTACACACACATTTCTAATTAATTTGGAGCATTATTAATTTTTTTCCTTTAAATCAGACAGCTGTGAATCAACAAAGTGGTCTTTTCGTTCTGCATCTTGAAGGCATGTCGTGGCACGAACATTTGCAGATAAGCTTAGCAATATTGACCTCCACAATCCACACTGGAGTTTGTCATGACGTTAATACACATCCAGACAATATTGGAAAATACGAGAGCTGCTGATGGATTTCCAGCGCTCTCTCATCCGTGCTCTTGGCACTCCCTTCTGATATCTATCCGTCCATCTATCACTCTCACCTCTGTCTAATAATTGCAAAAAAAGGCCTGGCCTCTCACAGATAATTGATGACAGTGACATGAAGAAACAGGATGAAATGATACATCTTTTGGAACAGATAATGTCATTTCTTTCAGCTGACTGCATCCCAGACAGAAGCTGAGCAGGTAATTGAAGCAGGAAGCCCTGCCCCTTTCAAGCCTCCCCTCAGTGTCTCAAATGCAGATCAGGCTCCATGATACTGTCTCTGCTGCCTCGCTGGATAATTACACTCCGAATCCCCAAGCACCACTGTTGGGCTGTACTCAAAATGGCACAGTGTCACACCACACCTTGTCAAACTGTGTTTAAAGTAGATCTGGGTCTACTTTAGAAGGAAATTAAATTGCTCTATCCCTTCCTCTGTTCTTATCGGCTTCTTTATCTCATCCTCCTTTTCCATTAATTTCCACTGTCTTCCTGTCTGCCTTCCCTTACTGTTATCTGTGTCGCCTGATGACCCTCTTTGCATATTATCTTAACATGCATTCTGGATGGATGGAATGCAATCAGGCAGCACAAAGAAGAGTAAATCCATATGAAAATATATTCCAAATTCACTGAACTTGTCATCTGAAGGTGGAAGAAATTTGCAGCTGGAACAATTGCATCTACACAAGCGGGAGGCGGCTTTTCGCTGCTGATGAAATAACTACACACACACTAGATTTCAAGTTAGTTGTTAAATGCAGAAATTATATACAGCTAAAAATGTGTTCTAGGACACAGGGAAAGTAGAGAAGAGCCAATGTTTTCATATGAGATTTGCCATAATAGCTTGTGCAAGACAGAAGTCAAATACACTGATTGCACAACATCTGTGAGCACATAGTCGACTGCAGGGCAGATGTAAATGTGGCCAAGGTTTCATTTTTCATGCATTATTTAGAAACATCTCAGCAAACTCTTTTTTCCTCAATATGACTGCCAAGGTGATTTGTCTTGCTTTATTTTGAGAAATTACATCATACAATCACATGGCCAAACCTTAGCCCTCTAGGTGGAAGTGTTGTTAGCCGTCATTATCTCTGGACTATGAACACAGAGGGAGTAAGTAGCTGCCATAGCAACAAACCGAGGGAAGAACTCCTTTACCTTTACAGTACTTTCACGTTAGCCACATAAAATATACTCAGTTCAATCCAATTTTATTTTTTATAGCGTCTTTTACAACACAAGTTGTCTGTAGGATCTTTCCAGAGACTCAGAACATGACCCCCGAGCAATTATTACATAAACAACGGCAGGTAAAACCTGATAAAAACATTAAGCCAAACAGTGGCAGGAAGAACTCCCCTTGTATAATTATCCATCAGCAGCAGAACTAAGAGTTGGTGATCTACAGAGACGACTATATAAACAGGTGTAGACAGCAGACACTGAGGTGGTCAGAGGGTGGGACTGCAGGTCAGCATGCAGCTCCTGAGGCTCGGCAGACCAGCACAACAAACTACAAGAACAATGGACCACAATTATGTTTATGAGATACTTCTAATTAATAACTATGGATTGAGCTAAAGAAGGGAATAAGAAACGGAGGTGGTGAGGGGCACCAGTCAGTGGATCATGTTGGGGTCCCCCTGCAGCAGGTCTTCAGCAGCACATCTAGGATGAAGCTGTGTTGAAGACCAGCTGCACGGCTCAACAGAATTGTGGTTCTTTTTCAGCCTGGCTACAGTGCTGAACAGAAATGTGGGTTATTTTTATTATCCTCTATCAACAATGAATAATAAGCCGTTCTAGCTTTGCAAAGGGCATTTTATATACTATTAAACTATCTTTCTGCCCTGGATAGACTGGCGACCTGTCCAGGGTGTACCCCTGCCTTTCGCCTGATATGCGTCGGGATAGGCTCCAACAGACCCCCGTGACCCGGAAACGGATAAAGCGGGTATAGATAATGGATGGATGGAAACTATCTTTCTATGCACGATAAAAATCTACAGACCTACAAAGAGTACCACTTTCTTTCCATTTTACGCACTTTCTGTTTCAGCATACAATTATGCTAATTATACAAGGGAGTTAATCCCCTATGGTTAGAGACCCTTTTTCTCAACGGAGCAACTGCATCTAAAGCCAAGTGCAGCAAATCTGCAGTGCTACCGACAAAAAAGTCAACATCTGCAGAGGTAGAACCGAGGTCAGAGCCCTCAACTGCTTCACTATGTTCCAATGTAGGAAGATGAAAAGTTTTATTCAATCGTGATCTCATATTTTTATGGTGATATACAGAATGATTTGTTTGACTCTTCCTTCTCCTTCCTCTGTTTTGTTCATGTCCTTAATGTCTCCCCTTAAACCCAGCCAGATTTAAGGTCTTTGCCATTGTTATTAATACTCATATCATCCAAACTTGCAATGAAAAACTTTTTTAAAAAATCTGCATTTTTATAAAAAAAAATAGCTCAGTTGAAAATATCAAGATGATGCAAAGATAGACAGAACATGATGAGAGCTACACCAACAGTCTGTCACCGGATGCAGAATCCTAGATTGAGATAAACACTGCTATTGCACTCCCTGAGGAAGACCTGGAATTTGAAAACAGTCAAGTGAGACAAATATCAGTGTCAAATAGACAGAATTTGTTATTGTCCACTGAAGGGGGATGAGTTACACCAAAGCTTTGTATATGCCAGTAATTTAGGGTTTTTTTAATACCTAATAGTCCAGTAGACACTGTACGATTGGTGACTCTTGGGGTTGCGAAATTCAGCAGGCTCGAGTTTGCTTTTACACGGCGCTTTGTCAAACAAAGTTTAGAATCGCATATTCCCGTCCTCACCTGTGGTGGCACTGGATCAAGAATTACTGCAAGAGAGGACGAGACAATCTAGTAAAAAAAAAGAAACTTTGCACATCTAATTAGTGAATTATTAATTCACTTAAATGTTCTTGGAGCCTGCACTATAGGTCATATTTACCCACAATGCCCTGCATTGTGGTCTGGTTCTTGCATTTGGGTCACTCGTATCCCAACCGAGTCCCAAGCAAACGGGACTTTCAGAGCAAATGAACTCCAGCTTGTTTAAAGTGCACATAGCAGGTCTGGTGTCAATGCACCCTTTGAGATGCTTGGAAGTCGGCTAAATTATGACCGTTTTCCGTGCGGTTTAGTCCACGGAACGGTGTATCCCAGCTGTCTTCCTCTTGCCTGCTCTGGTCACCTTTCTACGGCAGCTACAGCCTGAAGTTGACCCTTTTAAACTTTACAATTGAAACATGATGTGCTTTCTTTTTCATGTGACTCAACATAATAGGCTACTCACACAAAATAGATTACTTACAGAAAAACGGGTACATAAAATTCACTGTCGTTCACAAACATACTGTCCTGCCATGGTCGACTTCGGGAAAAGGAGTTTGTGGATGGATTATAATCACATTGTGTTGCCTGGACCAGTGCCTTGGTCCCCTGCTCATCTTGTCCTCTGAAGTGGCGCACTGTCTGCTATCCACATTACACACACCACTCTAAACCTTCCATGCTGGATGTGAAAACAGGATTAGTGGAAACGGACTTTCATGCTTTTTTCCAAATTTTTTCAAAATCCATGCTGGGATTTGCCGATCTGACTTAACTGTGGGCGCGTAATTATGGACTGTGTTGTGCCCCGCTCAGCGGGGAATCCTGGGGTTTGCAATTAAGTTCATATACATCACAGTGTGATCTGGTGGCTGACTTAACAGTCGTTGAGGTAAACTGTTAAGTCTGGCGGACCAGTGAACGGATGCTGGTATGACTCTCAACTGATTGGGTCATGATGAAATTGCAACAAGAATGTTCAAGTGACTGTTACATACAGTGCAGCTCACAGCCTGCTGCTGGACATGTAAATATATGTGAAAACGACCTATAATTCGGCCTTAATGCCGTTGTGGCTGGCAGCCTCTTCGTTTATGCGTAGACTACCCGTGTAAGGGTACTTGACAACCTCAGTTTCGACCAACATGTGGTGGCATCCATAATAACAGATGGTCACCTCAAGTGGTGTTGTGTTGTGTAGAGGCATCGTCGGTCCTGGACTGTGATTGTGGTGAAGTGGCCGATTGTTGCGTTAACAAAACTAGGTTTAACTTTTACGTCATCGTGTTATTTCTGCACAGCAGGGCCGGAAACGCCACAATGCAGTTCTTACGCAGCAATAGTCCCGCGTAACGTAGGATGACTGCTTCCTGAAGGTATCGAGAACTTTCCCTGAATCTGATATAAACAGCGCCGTTGCCCCTTTCAGACGCACCAAGGAACCCACTAATTTACTGCCAAGGTTTTCCATCTGAATGTGTCCAAAACAAAACGCTGAACCACGCACGGCTCGGGGAAAGTGGTCGCACCAGAATCTCTGCAGCGCGCTGTTAAAGCAGAGTCGATGCTTATATTCAAAACTGCGTCAGTTTACACCCAAAAATTCAAGCTGGCAGAAGGTCAGAAGAAAGAATGGAACAGAAAATTCTGGAAATTTTCAAAATAAAACACCACAATTGCATCAACATGATGTTAGACTGTGGAGGCTGTGGACGAACGATTTACTGGGTCTCAGGTTGCAACCACGGATGGAGGGTGGGTCATTTCACAAGAACCGGTCGGCATCAGGGTGAAGGACAGGTGGAGATGTTCTCCAGGATCCTGTTAAGCAGCAGTGAAACTAGTTTGGAGCCGGAGCATCAGGAAACGACGTCAAATCATTTAAGAACAAACGCTGCAGCAGCCTTTGGTGCTTTTGAAAATTAACGTAATATAATGTACATTTGTGCCTATTTATTTATTTAAACAATATTTACAAGAAGTGTTTCCAATCTCAGACATATTTAAAGTTGCATGCAATTATATCTTATTTATTTAATTTGTTTTGTTTTACACAATTTTTAAAAATCATTTTTAATGAATGTGTTTCAGTTTGATGTGGTCTACATGCGTTTAGTCAAGATGGATATAAATGAATGATGAATATATATTTTTCATACAAAGGTGACCTGAGTGTAGAACACGATGTAAGTCCTGTAAATGACCGCATTACAACGAAGAATGGCATCGAAGCGGTGAAACAAAAGAAGGAAAAGAAACGAGCACGACCAGGTTTTGGACTGCAGGCAGCATCTTGCTCTGTCCTCCCGGACCAGGACTGATGAGCTGATCTGCAGCTGGAGCAGAACGCGAGCCGAGCAGTCATTTCTGTGTCATTTCTGTGGAGTAAATGTGGTGTAAACCAGTCGCTGGTGGGGGAATAAAGCAGAAACACACCACAGAGCTGAGCCGCTTCATCCTCACTCCACCTCTCACGCCTCCATTTTAAATTCCACTTTAAAGGCTTTCAGGTGTATTCAGACTTGCAGCATCTCCTCCTCCTCTCTGTGATGTCATGAACTACTATGTTTCTTTAACTCTCTCATTCCTCCGTTTGCATAACGGCACCATTTCTCATCCCTCACCTGTGTTTCTTGACCTCCGCCACCTCTGTCCTGTCTTTCTCCTCTCCTCCCTCCCTCCCTCCCCTTCCCTTCCTCAGGTCGGAAGCAGAGTCTAGATGTTTCTTGTTAATAATTTAATAAGGAGGGAGTACTCCCTTCTTAACCACGGCTTTGAAATATTAACCGGCCGGTCCGTGTGAATGGCATGTGTTGGTGCGTACACCGCTGCTTTCATCTGATGATTAGCCTTTTGTGGACGTTTTGGTTACTGTGTTAGTGTTTGAAGCATTATGGAATAATTGCCTGTCGAAATATGATGAAGCACGTCATCCGAGAGGAAACCATCTCTGTCTGCAGCCAGCGTCTCGACGGTTCAGAGTGCGTGGAGGTAGATATCAGGGGAATATATGTCATGTATGTTTTATAAGAGCCCTTCGGCAGTGCCCGGTAAACATGATGCAGTCTTCATTTGTCTTATCCTGAGTGCACAAACGTGCACTTGTGTTGTTGGAAGTGTATGGTCGCTGTCCTGAAGCGTGCGTGCGTGCGTGCCTGCGTGCGTGCGTGCGTGCGTGCGTGCGTGCTTGCGTGCCTGCGTGCGTGCGTGCCTGCGTGCGTGCGTGCGTGCGATTTGACCCTCTCAGTAAAGGCAGTGTGAAACTGACACCAGCGCAGGAGTTTGTTTGTGTGATTGCTCCTCTGCTTCTCGTCAGTGACTTCGTGCATCTTAATTAACATTTCGGTGTTAAATCAGACAGGTCTGTTATTAGAGACAGTGAATTTTTGTTAAGGACAAAAATTGCCAGTAATGTCATGCGAGTAAGTGCCAACATTAATTATTACCGGCTGGTGACTGGAAGGAGATTTTAGATAAAACCCGTCCTCACCTCGGTCTGTCTGCAGAACCGTGTCTACGCCGTCACTTAATTGGAATAACATTTCTGAGTCTGGTCAGAGGCTTAAAATAACTTTTTTTTGATTGCCTGACTGCTGACATTAATGACTATTTTGCTGATTCAACTCAGCTCTGTTTCTTTCAATAGAAGAAGCAGAATTCATCAAAGAGGACTGTTGCTAAAATCAGTTTATGTGTCTTTATAGACGCATTTCATCTGTTTGGAGTTTGTTCTTTCTATATAAGGCTAATTTAACAAGTCATGTAAAGATTTTTTTCAAATAGAATATGAAATGAGATAAAGTTATTGCGATGGGATGTTTGACTCTCAGTTTAGTCAAAGAAAGAACTTTTGCCAAGAAAACAGAAGTGAGAGGTAGTGACATGATGGATAAATATCAGAAGAAGAGCTCATTGAGTGAAGGCGTGTCTTTCTTCTCCTCCTCGCCGTCTGTCCGCCAGCAGCAGCTGTGAGGTCTGCATGTGTCGTTTGTAACGTCGGTGTCTGCTGGCCGGTGTGAGTGTGTCTGCCGTCATCTCAAACATACTGTGTTGTCCGGTGAAGGAAAAAACCTTCGTGCGTCATTTGTCTCTGTGTGGCTCGGTTCTGGACTGGCAGCCTCTGCAGGGTCGACCCGACTTCTGCCTCAGTCGCAATGGGCTCCAGCCTGGTAATGTTTCTTCTGTTAATGTTTTTTCTGTTAATGTCTTTACGCAGTAGCTTCACAACCATGCACACTTGTCATTTAGGACGGGATAAAACCGTCTCTAAAGAGCTCACGACTCCAACAACACTTGCAGAAACTTCTCTGCCGGTCCAAAAGCGTCTCACTGCAAGGTTTCGTTGGACCGCCCGTAGCTTTGATTACTGTGGCATCCTTCCGACAAGCTTCTCCGATGTCACAACATTTAGTTATTTCTTCTCTAGGACATCCCAAAGATTCTCAGGGGCTCGGGTCTGGACTCTGCCTGTGAAAATGTCTCATGCTCACTAAAACCACTCTTTTCCCATTTTGAGCCTGATGAATCCTGGCATTGTCATTTTGGGATGTACTTGTGTCACCAGACAGGAAAAAATGCCACTGGTGGAATAACCTGCCCAGTGAGAAACTTCTGGTAGTCAGCTGACCTCATAACGTTGCTGAACCCTGACCTGGCCAGCCACAGATCATGGCCACGCCCTCACATGCTTGTACAGTAGGTACTAGGGCTGATGGGAGCGCCACTAAGTCTGGACTCAGACCACATGACCTTCTTTCATCGATCCAGAGTCCAATCTTGATGCTCTCTAGCAAGTAGAAGCTTTTTTTCATCCCTAATTAGTCTCACTGATAATTGGTTTTCGTAAGGCTTCAGGCTTTTTCAGTTCCAATCCCGTGAGTTCCCTTCATGTTGTGCACGTGGGAATGTTCCTATTTTCACTTTTAAACAGCCGTTTTTTTCCGACCACATTTCTCACTGGAAGCTGACAGTTCCCCGCTACCGGTCCTGTTTTTGATCACGTGATGGACAGTTCCTAACCCAGTTTCAGTAGTTTCAGGTGTTTTCTTTGCTTGACGCCAGAAATTTGACCCGTCTAAACCGCAGCATGTGTCTTCTTACACGGTTGTTGGAGAAAAGAGAAGCTCATCAGTTAGTTTGTCAGCTGAGACATAATTATTCATGCGCTAGTCGTCCAATGGGAGGCTCCTACCTGCTTGCTTAATTAAATCCAGGTGGTGATTTTTTGATTATTTTTTTTTTTTGGACAGACAGTGTATAATAAACTTGCCTAAAACTATTCTTCTATTTGCACACCCACCCATCCCTCAACTCCGAGGAACATTAGCTCAGTACATAAGATTGATTGATTGATTTATTGATTGAGAGAACAGTCAGTCACGTTAGTGATGGAAATATTAAGAGGAACACAATCAGCCGAGTGACTGCAGCAGTTCTACCGCCAAAGTAAAGGAAACTCCTCCTTTCTCCTCACCACTTACCGGCACTTTTCTTTCCATGTGGAGAAACGCACCGACTGAATTTGCATCGTGGACTCACATCTGTCAGCCACGACAGAGACATTTGTCCAGCTACACGAGGACGCTGCACTCCTCGCCGTGAAGTTTTAATTGGACACATCTGTAGGATTTCACAGAAGTACCACAGAGTATCAGCGCTGCAGTTGAGGGAGAAAAGCCTTATTAGCTCCTCACCCTTCAAAGTGAGGCAGACGTGCGCTTCCCGAGTCAGTGTGATCCTGGGAACAGTTCACGGGTTAATTAGCTTCAACAACTAGCTGGCTTGAAGCGTTTACTGATGGGAACTTGGTAAACTTTTAAATTTGATCTTTAATTGAACGTGAGTGTGCAGATAATTCATACTGATCTCTGCAGATTTGAAGTCATGCTTTTATTGAGACAGAGGTGAATGAGTGTACATATGTTGAGTTTAGACAAACACACAGAAGTCAACATGCTGCAGGCGCTTTGCACAAAAATGAGGGGAAGTGATGGCTTGTTAACTTCTGCTTTGAGATCTCAGGACTTTGTTTGGGGGCTAATTAGTGTTAAGCTTTGAAAAACAAGACAAGTTGAATGTAGAGGTAGATGCTGAAATGGATAACATTCTTCCCTCTTGCCTGGATAATTTGTCACATGCATCAAAAATGTTAATTTTTAATTTCCTGGGAGCCTGGAAAGAAGACAGTGAAGTCTGCAACCTGCTCACTTTGGTGTGCTTGCTGTTGCCTCAATGCTCTGCATGTTCCTCTTATCACCAGGTGAGGATAAAAAGATTTGGTCTTATAAGTAAAGTCAGTTCATTTGTTGTTGCTCAGAAGACCAGAAGAAGCGGCGGTGGAAACAGGAGGCAGTGAACCTTCATCTTGTTTCAGGGCGACGGCTCTTAGACGCTTTCTGTGCACGCATTAATAAATCAGGGAGGTCGCTAAATGGTTAATGGCCTGCACTTGTGCAGTGCAATATTTACGTATGAACTGAAGAGGCAACAGCAGCATCCCTGCAACCACCTCACACAAATCCGACAGAGGAAGAGCTCCACAGTAAAACTCCCAACTCACGTTTTCACAGTTTCTCCGTCAAGCCGTTTTTAATCAATATTTTTACACTGAGAATCACAAGAGTGTATTGCAACAATAATCAGAAGGTCTGAGGGCACAGTAACGCGCTGGCCGTGGCGATTTGAGTTTCAAATTGAGTTCTTGCTCATTGTTTTGGCCACGGCAGAGTTCCCAGCCTGCCGGCGTCTCCGGAGTTACCCGGCAGGCGCCGGCACCGCCCTGGTTGCAGAGTGACTGCACATGTGAGCAGCCGGATCAATAAGCAGCATGAGGGACCTGCATGTGCTCAGAGTGAATGAATGGGAAGTTAGTAAATGACAGCAGCGGTCTCCCGCTGAGACGCGGGGATACGTTAAATGTATTTCCAGCTCTGAACATCTCATAGGAAAAAAAATTCCTATGGTGAAAATAATTACCAGAAATGTACGATTGATCAGCTGTTCACTGGGATTGGATGATTTGTTCAGATGGTTGATTATCTGACATGCGTACAGATTTTTATGCTGGGGCTGACATTGTTTTCTTTGCTTTTCTTGTTTTTCCTTGTTTAACAACAACACGTTCCTCAGATTAGTGTCGCCGTTTTAAAGGAATTTGATGCCTCTCTTTTTATGTAGCGTTTGTGTTTTTATGCGTCTTATTATTTTTCTGGTCTTTTTTATTTTTGTAGATGTGCCTTAGATTCTTTATTAGCTTTGTCTTTTTCTTTTGAATGATCTCTGTGATGAGAATGACAAAGTGCGTCATTTTAACCGTCTTCTTTTGAGAAAATAATGATGTTCAAACTGGATATGTGAAAAGCCATGAAAACAGTAATTATTTAAAAATGCGGTAACTGCTGTTGTGTGTTTGTGCTTCCTGCATTAAGACTGCAGTCAGAAACAAGAAGAGTTGTTTCAGATTTGGAGGCATCGTGTAGTTTTAGCAGTTCGGTGTTTGTGCGTCAGAAAATTACACTGAGTTATGTTGTTTTTCAAGATGTCAAAGTTCACCAGAACCAAAAGTCTTCGCCTTAAAAATGATGAATGTAAGTAAGTTTGAGGTCTTTCCCCATATGATGGTGCGTCCTGGGGATCCAGTCAAAAGCCAGTCGGTCCGTTTCAGCGCGTTGTTCGTGATGCTCTTCTTCACAGCGGCAGTGCACGGCCGAGCCGTCTACGGGAGCCTCTCTAGGTCAGGTGTGAGTGGTACAGCCTGTAGTTGGGTGGAAGTGAGGACACGGAGCTGTCGCGCCATAAACGGCTACCCAAACCGAGTTTCCACGTCTCTGGAGGCGTCCTGGAGCGTCCTGGAGATGTTCACGCTGATCCCGGGGAGCCGCTCGCATCAGAGCGATGACACTCTTAGACTCAAACAGAAGTGATGCTCCTCTAGGGATGTGGCTGCAGACTCGTTTCATCTTACAACACACAAACACGTGCACCCGCATGTGCACGTGCACGTAAGAGCAGTGAACTTGGAAGATGTTCCTTTTCTGGCCTTGAAGTCCATGAACGGAGGAGTCTTCGGGAAAGACGCTGGACGTCACGTTTTGTTTGGGTTCGGTTTTGCAGTTGTTCTTGTCCTTCTGGTCTCCTCATTTCTGGTAGACACTGTACGTCTTGGAGACTTCCACCGCCAGCTCCCCGTCCCGTCATCTTTGCATACAGATGCTATTCGGTTTTTTTCGTCCTCCTCTAAGTATGTTTTTAAAATAGACATGTGAAAAGCCACTAAAGCCTACGATAATTATATTAAATAACAGGTAACTACGTTCACGTGTTTGTGCTTCTTGTATGAAGTCTGAAGAGTTCTTTCAGATGGAAAACATTGACGTACCTCTTCATCCAGCTTTTAACAGCTCGCTGTTTGTACCTGCATCATAGCGTTTTATCCGCTCGTGTTGTGGATAAAACCCTCGTGTAATGCAAAATTCATATTTCTTTCAGTTTGCAGGAAATCACAGTGAGTCATGTTGGAAATCATTTCTCAGTGTATAACAACATGTTTTTGTTTCTTCCAAAAGAAAGCCGGCTATTTCAGTTTTCCCATCTTTTAGTTACGGTCGTATTATTGGCTTATTTTAGACAGAGCCAAAACTGTCGTACCAGCGTTTATTTAATGCTTTAATGATGTTGATAGTGCATATGCGAAAAGCCGTGGAAATGTACTATAATTATTTTAAAAGACAGGTAATTGCACCTTGCTGCTTCGGTGATTTTAACTTTTTTCGTGTTGAAGTCAGAAGTAACAAGAGCTGGTTGCTTCAGAGCAGATGCATTAACGTACCTCTTCATCTCACTTTTATCTCACTGTTATCTGTTTGTCTGAGTGCCTGAAAACGCGTTTTAGTGTTTGTT
Organism: Xenentodon cancila; assembly: GCA_014839995.1. Taxonomy (NCBI): domain Eukaryota; kingdom Metazoa; phylum Chordata; class Actinopteri; order Beloniformes; family Belonidae; genus Xenentodon; species Xenentodon cancila. Next base: position 3,776,604 of record CM026217.1, on the reverse strand, counting down.
AGTGTTTTCTCAACTCTTACTGCAGGAAGTTTCTCCAGGATGGACTGGAGAGCCCTCCAGGCTGCTCAGCTGCCTTTTACCTGACAAACTGGGTATGAAACAGTCGGTCACGGACAGCTTACAGGCACACGAGGAAAATAAGGCAACTCTGTGTAACTGCTTGTAAAGTCAAAGAAAAATATGTACCGTTTCTCTAATTTCCTGCCTCACCTGTTAATTGACTGGTTGGATTTACGGAGGCTCGTTGATGGGAGGAGACGATGGATTTCAAACATGTTCGGCTGCTGTTACCAGTCAGACGCACTTGTTCAACATATCAGCAGATAATCAGCGCGTTTAAACTTTGTTTTGATGATTTCAGCACGTGAAGTCCTTCTGCACACGTTGAATTCAGAATTCAAAGATCTCCGTAAGATGAACCTCAGTCACAGATGCAGATGATATTAGACATGGGACCAAACCGATCCCATATCAATACTTGATTTTTTTGGGTTTTTTTTTTTGTCTTTGGTATGTTATATTAGTATCCGGTTGATGAATCGAGGATGGATAAATGGATGGATGGTACCCTGAGAATCAAATATTTTGTTCAATAAAACAAACGATTAACGTCTTTTTTAAAGCTTTCATCATGTCACTGAGGATGATTTTATTTAAATAAGACTGTAGCTGAGGCAGGAAACACGGAGGAAACAAATACGGCCTTTTTAGTGACGTCTTAACCCTTAACCCCCGTATATTTTGCTTGGCTGCTGATTTATTTCCTCTGGCTATACTCACATGCACATGTTTCAGAGTGCACGATGACGTACTCGAGCTTATATGTGTATGCATGCACTAATTTGTCCATGCATGTGTGCACTTTAGTCTGCATTTGTTATATTTTACTATTTATCTTTTAAATCCCTACATGATGGTATTCCCACTTTCTCTCTTCGTCACCACATACTTCTCCCAACACACACACACACACACACACACACACACGCACAGACGCACAAATATAATACTTAGAATTCATTTTTACGCACCAGCATACTCTTCATTGTCCATCTGTCACAAAAAAGTTAAATCTCTTTTTAATTTTCTCAGTATGCTGCTCTTATATGGCTTAGGCAGCAACCCGAAGCGCACACACGCATAGACTCAGAGGAGCAGCACTGGCCACCAAAGGAGGCACACGGTGAAACTTAACTAGCGTAAAGGAAGAGATTTAAATAAAATAAAATGGAATTAAGAAGTCATGAAGGGGGATTTAAAGTAAGTAAGTTAGAAAGCAACCAGGAGAGGAAGAGGGAGAAAAATAAAGAGCGAGATAATAAAAGAGCATAAGAGCATGTAAAACTCAGGAAGAAAAGGATGGTGACAGGGAGTGACTAAGAGGAAGGAAAATTGACAGCTGTGGAGAAAAGGAATTCGGAAAGATTTATGAACAGAGCGGTAAAAATACCGACTTTTCAGGGAAGTGGAGTGACAGAGAGGGAGAGTAAGAGCGACAGATGTGAACAAATGACAGACTGAGAAGGGGACATGAATGATTAAAAAGCTGTGACAGAGTGACGGTAAGGGAGGGCCGACATGTGCAGGAGTCGACGATGATGGGGGACCGATGATCTGTTAGAAATAAAACTACACGTGGAACTATATTCGGTACGCAGGCCTGGAAAAAGCTTCACTGGACTACGCAGATGCTTCTGCAGCAAATCACGCGTCGCCCTACTGCGTTTCTTTTCCGTTGGCCCTCCTCTTTTAGACGTTTCCTTCAGCCGTGTCCACAAAACTAGGAACATTTTGTTCGCTCTGTGTTCATTCGTGCTCCAATCAGTGAGAATCAGTTTCTCTTCCTGTTCAGGGCTTAATGAACAAATAATAATACCACGTTATTTAAGTAAGTCGATGGACGACGCAGGTTGGCATGAAAAACCACCACAAGTCTCGTATTTAACATGAATTCAGATGCCAGTCACCTGACGCCTCATCTTCATCACACATTACACTCGTCTCCATAACTCCAGCCCCACCACCTCCTCCTCCACCACCACCACCTCCAGCACAAGCACCTCCACCACCACCACCTTTAGCACCTCCTCCAGCCCCACCACCACCTCCAGCCCCACCACCACCTCCAGCCCCACCACCACCTCCTTCATCTCCTCCACCACCACCACCTCCACCTCCTCCAGCCCCACCACCACCACCTTTAGCACCTCCACCAGCCCCACCACCACCTCCAGCCCCACCACCACCACCAACCCCTCCTCCTCCTCCTCCTCCACCTCCAGCACAAGCAGCTCCTCCACCACCACCTTTAGCACCTCCTCCAGCCCCACCACCACCTCCAGCCCCACCACCACCTCCACCTCCACCTCCTCCTCCTGTACTGTATGTTCATGCAGTTTTTCAGTGTCTTGTACGTCTGCGGCTGTAATTAATATATCTGCTGCCATATGCTCATGTCTGCTGCTAATTTACTGCACTTTGGGATTGAATTTATCTTTTTTTTTTTTTTTGTCCTATGTCAGTTTTACAGGGATGCCTGACTACCATCTTCTCCACAATGTCAATAATACGTTAGCTGCAACTTATTGTTTTATGATTTATTTACCAAAATGTTTGCATTTATTAGGTTTGAATAAAAGGGTCATGTGGGCAGAGTTCATGAAACAGGTGTTTCAATTCTGTTCAATTTTCACATCTGGGCTTTGGCTTGATGCCAAATACTATTTTTTTAACAAATTAAGCAACTACATTTTAACATTGAATAAAGAATATCAATTAAATAAAGGAATACAGGAATTCAACTTGACATTCAGCCAAAAATATACAAAATAAGAAGGTATTGACATTTGAAGACGTAATGAATCATAAAGTTGATTGTCTGCACATTTAGACGACATAAAACCTGTTCAGTGAGTCCAAGATGGTTTATGGAAGTTTCAAAGACGTTTTCCTGACCTGGGAAACTGTATTGTCCCTCCAGATGTTCAAAGACGCAGTGAAATCTGAAACTTTTTTTTTTTACATTTTTTTACATTTCTACATTCATCTTTCAGTTTGACGCTTTTCATTCTTTTTAACATTTGCTTTTGCTTTTCATCCAGGCCACCTCTGGAAACCACAGCCTTGCATCATGAGCATGTTGCATGTTGCTGGTTGGATTTTCCAGCCTAGAAATATCCGGTTTTATCTAAGAAATTATCTAAGAAATCATGTGCCTCCTGCTTCTCCACTTGGAGACTCAAAAGAGGAAACTGTAAACCAACATTGCAGAGCAACAAAGAACTAGGATTCTGTTTATATAAATGACATGGTATCGGATGGTTAATAGACATTAATACTCAGTGTCAGCGAGTATTAACGATGCTGGTATTTGAATCAGAACAACTGTCGTATGAAGTGCTGTGAATAAGGTGCAGTGTAATGCATCTCCCTTTATTTTACCTGGTGGTCTGGGGGATAAAAGAAGTTGCACCTGGTTGGAACCAGCCAGCAGAATCTGACACAGGTTTTTATTAAGCACCACAAACCAACAACAATGACAGGATTCAAGAGCATTTATGGGCCGTGCATGTGTCACAACCCACAGGCTTTTTAGACAAGGACTTTCCTGAAGGAGCCAACTCAGATATGGTCTTTCAGTAACATGAAAGTGTGTGGGTGATTTTTCTTCAGAGAAACTTAAAAACAGTCTTAGAACTGAGGGAGAGGAGATGAATAGAACAGGCCTTTGAGGAAGATGAAGCAGATGAAAGCAGAGAGAGATGGTGGTGGGGGGCATTAGATGAAGGTGAAGACCCTAAATGATGGAGATGAGAGAAAATGAGCATGAGAAAGGCAGCAGCAAAGCAACAATGAGTGTCTGAGAGAGGAGGACGGGGGGCTAACCTTGAGAGCTTGCTGGTGACGGAGGGGACGTAAGTGACAGAGACAGAGAGAGGAAGTAAACATGGCAAGGTGGAGAAGCAGTGCTGAGTCTGGAGGAGACTTTCCTCAGTAGTTTGAATGGAAGCAGTCACTTAAAGTCTCAAAAGAGAAACATAATATAAAGAAACTTGAATAGGCGTCTTTATTAATAGCTATAAAAACACAAAATTCCCAGATTCTGAACACATTTTCGCACAACGCACGGCGTTGTTGACGACTGCAGGCCTCAGTCTTTCACACAATGATGGTCTCTGCAGAACTGCACAAACCGCTCGGCAAGTTGAAGGCGCTAGTATCAACTGAGAGCAGGAAAACGAACTTCCCCAGGTGGTTACTGCTACAGGCATTTGTGTACAATGTGCAGAGGACCAGGAGCTTTCACATCCCCGTTGGGCACCTGTTCTCATGCTTTTAGGCGCTAAAAGGGTGTTGTTGGTTCTGACCTTCTGTGTCAGTTTTGAGGAAGAAGAGATTCCACCTCAGTAAAGAGTCTGATCTTCATTTGCCTCATTTTCTTTCTTTGGAGGGGCGAGTGTGGCAGTGCGGCACAGTGTTGTGTCGATAAACGCACACCAGGGGGCCGAACCTGTGCTGCAGGATCATCAGGGTGCATGCAAGCCTGAAACTGCACATACATCCAACATACGTCGTTCATGCGGTCACCACATCAGCTGCTTTCTCACATGACTTAAGGTACAAATGGTTTTTAAAGCACTGGGTTGGAGACTGAAAGTTTACAGCCATTCCCACCAGTACAGAACCAACTGCAGCAGAGCAGAAACGGCTTCATGCACTGATTTATACAGCACAATTTAATTATTTAAATTGTAAAAACTCACCTTAATTTGAGTTGGGGTTGGGGTGTGAGTGAATCTGTCCTGAGTGTTGCACCGCTGTCTTGTCAGCTCCTTGTGTATTTATGGCCTTGTCCTTCGTGGTCTCCCTGCTGGTCCGTACCAGCACCGTACAACCGTACCAGTTGTACTCCATCCTGTTGCCTTGGGTTCTCCGGGTTTGTTCCTCTGAGTGTGGGTTTCTGGGTTCTTGAGATCCGAGTTTTGTTCCTGTTGGTTATACTTTTGGAATCCCCGCCTAGAAGCGCTTTTATTTAAAACAAAACAAATCTTTTCGTATCTCCTGCTTTCGAGTTCTGCTCCAGTCTGCATCCGACCCATGCACGTGACTGTTACCCCCAGGTTTCTCTTATAGAGGAGGCCAAAGAAGTCGTGATGACGGGACGTTTCTGTTCAAGGGCCTAGCGTGAGTGAAAATGCACAGTGGTCTGTGCATGTGGGTTTCCTGTACGTGTCAGTGCTGAGACTTGTGTCAATGTGCACAACTAAAAAAAGCTTCTTAGAATGTTAAATGAGAAAAACCAACACAGGAGGCGGCCGCGGGTTTCATCTCTCCAACACCGATTATGCAGCCTTCCCAGGCAGTTTCACGGCCATTCACTCCACTAATTCCTGGGACTAAAACATCTCACGGTTGCTGACAGAGATGTAAAGTACAATGTCCAGTGGTGAAAAGATCCTAATGACCCACAGGAGAGACATAACTGCAGAGCGCCAGAACCCTAAATGACGTGTGGGACGTCACTAAGCTCCTTGGTAAAGCCATTAACTGAAAATTGTCTTCTGGCTTCTGTGTGCCAAAGATATAAAAAAAAAATGAATGGACTAACAAGCAACCACGCTGGCTCACAGTCACACCTATAGACTGTTAGCAGTCATCCTCACGTCCACGTTTTTGGACTGTGGGAGGAAGCTGGAGTACTCGGACAAGAGCCCACGCAGGCACGGCGAGAACATGTACACCAACAACTCCACACAGAAAAGCACAAACGTGACTCGAAACGAGAACGTTCATGCTGTGAGCAACGGGGCTAACCATCAAACCAACTTGCCGGCTGTTTTCAGAGCAGTCATTGCAACATGAAAACATCCTGCAGCTGAACATGGTGTCGCTGCAGGTATTAATAGATGCAGTATATGCAATAATCCCACAACTGTTTGCTGTCAGAAAATCTTCCATCAGATTTTCCGACTCGGCTGCATGAATTTGATCTTCTTAAGTCACTTTAACACTGTATTAGTCATTAAGCGATGATCCCAGATGGAAGCCTGTTTTACATGTAGTGCACGAGGAGTGTCCTTTCCGTGGAAAGAAAACGAAATGGAGCCATAGCTTCACTCCACTACAGCAGTTCAGCTTGTCTACCCTCAGGCTGATAAGACTGTCACACTGCAAGCAGGATATGGTGACACATTGTGGGAGCCAAGAGGCCAGTAGATGGATAATAAGAGGCACAGTGAGTTGTCCAAGTGAGGGAGGACGGTGAACAGCGAGAGGGATGTAAACGCTGGAATTGAGTCTGGAGAGACCGGAGCGGAAATGCCACACAGCTGACGTTCTGGTTCCTTTTCATCTTTGGTCTGTTCTGAAGAAGTAAGAAACTTCCTTTTGCAGGCAGTTTCAAAGGCAGGTAGCGTCACACAGCGGATTCATTTACTTGGTGAACTGACTTGTGACAGTCAGACAAACTTTGATTAGTGTTTTACAGATAAATTTAAAGTAAGTAGCACATGCGTCAATTACCTGGTTAAGAGTTGGATGCAGGGTGCTCATTGAGATAAAATGCATCATAGCAGAGGACGTACAAAGGCCGGCACGCTCGCTCCAGACGTGACAGCGCAGAACATGCCCGTTTCACAACAGGGGCTCACAAAATGATAAAATAACGACTTTCTAGGATTCCACGAGGCCATGTTTTCATTACAATAGTTTTCCATTACAATTAATGGTCAGCATGCTTAGAACATTACATGCTTACACTTTCCTTTGCAAATCGTTGCATGTTTTTAATGACATGAAATTGTTTAGATTTATAAGAAGAGCTGGCGGATGATGAGACCTGGGGGCCAAGTTTAGGCACCGTCTGATACCATCCGAGGACAATTAATGATCTTTTTTACTTCCATCTTAGTTGAGAAGGGAATGAAATCGAAAAATAATATAGACAGAGGATGGAATGGAGAAAAACAGGCAGAAGGGAAGAGGACAGCAAGTGAGCAAGAAGAAGGAAGTTATGTGAGAGGAGGCAGGAGTCCATCAGATGGAAGGAGGGAGGCGAGGCTGACGGCTTCAATTGAGGAGATCAGTCTGCTTAGTGTCTGTCAGTAGGACAGGAGAGAGACCGAAAACAGCTGGAGGCTCTTACTGCGTGTGTGTGAGTGTGTGTGTGTGAGTGTGTGTGTGTGTGTGTGTGTGTGTGTGTGTGTGTGTGTGGGGGGGGGGGGGGTGTTATTACTGTCAACTGCCAACACACACAGGCTGCACTGTGTCTGGGTTATGTGTGTTTACACCAGAGAGAGGGGGGGGGGGGGAGGGGGGGGCATCGCAAGGACAGCCAGAGATCAAAGACACAACCACATATATGTACACACACACACACACAAACACACACACACACACACACACACACACACACACACACACACACTAACCACCCTGTGCTGACAGTGATTGGTCAGCCACTGCAACCGCTGCATGTGATCTTGATACCTGCAGAAATAATAGGTTTGGAGAGGACACACACACACACACACACACACACACACACACACACACACACACACACACACACACCACCTGCAGAAGCTTGGTGGCTGCAGCTCTGACACTCTTAATATGGCAGAGATGTCACGGCTGTACAGAGACACAGAGAGGTTGCAGGGTTGAATTCAGCACGAGACAACGGGGAATCCTTCAGGGAGCACGCAGAGATGACTACTTATGTAATTTAACTATAATGTTCAGGTCATCCTCATCTACCTCCAGGTCCGCATCCATTTCTTCTGTTTTTACGTCATTTGTAAAGACATAAAAAAGATCCTTCAATCAAAAGTTCCTCTTGCTTATCTTCTTTGCTGACATGTTCCTCACATGTTCCTCACATGTTCCTCACATGTTCGTCCTCAACTCTCCCAGCGTCCGCTTGAATGGTTTTTCTCTAAATTTGTTTGGCTTGTGCGAGGGCTGGACCCAAATACTCGGATATCCTTAGATGGACATCTGGCATGAAAGAATTTGGGTATCAGACATTAATTTTCCCTTTTCCAACAGCCGGCTGTAAAAATCCAACGCTGCCACTCTCTGTGAATGTCACCAGCTGTAACGCCTCACTTCACTTTTGGCTGTTAAAAGCCTGTTAAAAGAGCACAACTTGCCAAAGACCTCATGTGAGTGACACCGGTTTAAAGTGAGCGATGAGAAGACTGAGGGAGCCCGCCAAATTCAGGCTGCAGTAGAAACGTGGGACAGCACGGCGGCTTGGTGGTTGGCAATACCGCTCCACGGCAAGAAGGTTCCTGGTTCGAGTCCTGGCAGGGACAGCACGGTGGCTTGGTGGTTGGCAATACTGCTCCACGGCAAGAAGGTTCCTGGTTCCCACCAGCTTAGACCTGCTGTCTCCCCGCAGCCATCTCTAGGACTAAAACCAACTAGTCTTCTAGTCTAGTCAACTAGTCTTCTAGTCTAGTCTTCTGGTCTAGTCTAATCTTCTGGTCTAGTCTTCTCCTGGCTGCAGTATTCAGCTTTGCTTTAGTGTGCTGTTTAAGGTAAGCTTCCTCACTCTGAATCATTTTGTTAGTCTGCAGCAGCTTAACGAGCCTGTACACTGTTGCACAAAAATATATCTTTATTCGTGACACGTATAGTCAGAATTAAGTCTCTATTCATTTGTTTTTCTTTTCAATGAGTAGATTTGTACATAGTTATCCTAGAAACAATTGCAACCCTTTCGGCCAACTTCCCTAAATCCGTCTCCAAATCGAAGCATCATTTATTCATAGTGAATGATGTTGGTGAAAGGATTGTTTCATTCTGAGAGCTCACAAATTGATTCTGCTTAGAAAAGTGCAGGAACTTCAGAAATTAGCTGGCAGGTGATTGGATGAATCACTTAGGCTGTCACGGCTGTCACGGTTTAGGTTGAAGAGCGAGGCCAGTGGGTTTGTCAAGCTCTCACTGAAGCCGGGAGACAGTCAAGAGACTTTTCCTTCAGCGTCATTCGTTTCTCTGCTCAAAGAGAGAAATCTACCGCCCCAACATGACGGATGCCTTATTTCTTTGCAGCACACTTTGAGTGTGTCCGACACACAAACATTTATAAAAGAATACCTTAAAGCCTGGAAGATGGATTCCACTGTGATCTTGATCTTACAAATCTTGCAAGATTTAAGGTCCTTGAAAAGTGCCGACACGGGGTAGTTCACAAATCCAACGAGGTTTAAACGGAAACAAAGGGCCTGCAACCAACGAAAACGATGTTTTGGATAAGATGGACCTGCGTTCCTGGGCTTTTCCAGATCTGCATCCACAAAAGACGGCATTGTTACTAAATGAAACCTTTGCGATTTTATCAAACAAAGATTAGAGAATTAGAGCTGCCTTGATGATTAACTCTGTTTTTTTAAATCTTTCGAGCCTCTTTATCACACAGAGTTTCCTGTGGAGCTCTTCTCTGTAAGCTGTAATGTTATTTGTTGTGCTATTTAGATATATCAAAAATAAAACCATTCAATCCTATGAAGCAAACAGGGATGAAGATGAGGACCATCTGAATCCAGCGCTCCTTAAATGAGGCCTGAACTGAACCTGCATGAATAAATACACATGACATTTTAGTGATGATTCTTGGAGAAACTGTGACTTTACAGTACAATTCTCTTGGCTTTTTTTTTATTATTTAGTTGTTTTTTTTGTTTGTTTTTTGAAGGTTGCCTTCCTAATTCCAGCTTTGATTCTGATTATCTGTCTAAAAACGATGATCAGTAACATGCAAAATCCTTGTTTAAATCAGCGTGCCTTCCAGTCTGAGTGCCAACCTTTTATGTGGGTTCCCATAAGACTTTTGACTTTTGGCTATAAATGCTTTAAGCTTGTACATGAAACTGGAAGAGAATTACTAACTCTTTGATGGAACTCTGCAGTTTTAACGTCTTCCAGTTTTGGACCATTCATGAGGTTCTGAAAGGTTTCCAAACAGACAAAGATAGTTAGGCTCTTTACTTATTTGCAATCCCATGAAAACACTTTGAACTCCTCCAAAAATCCTGATTTTAGAGTCACTAATTGAGTTTCTTGGACTTTCAGGGCCATTACCATCCCACACCAGATCTGCGTTGTTGTTAGAAGTAAACACCAATATTCGTCTCCTGATCTTCTCTTGTTAATTTGTGCTTAGCTTTGTAATCCTGTTATTTGCCACTTGCCTTTCATTCTGGCAGAAAATATTAGTAATTAGGGCTCCGTGCTTGGCTGGCCACACAACACTCCTCTTAGTGTTTTACCGAGGAGAGCTCGTTAAAACGGACCCATGTCGCTTTGAAATGAAATGAGCCAGATCCACCCCCACAGTTGGATTCCAGCCGTTTATCTCAGCAACTCGCCATCTCGGCCCAGGAGCGATGAGCCACAGCCTGATGTCGAGAGAAATGAGATTAAAGACTAAATGTAATCTGGGAAAGCGGATAAAGTTTTTAGAGTTTGCGGCAGATTTGTTTTGCTCGCTCAGACTTTCATTCTTCTTGGCACCGTCCTGTTTCTGATAATTAAAGTTCACTCTTGTCTTCACCGTGATCTATGATAATGGATCCAGCGTACACACATGTAGATTACTTTGGTGTTTTATCAAGTAGAAAAGCTGTGATAAGCAACCTAACGTTGTCTCCGGTAGGACAGTTGGAGACCCTGGCCGCAGACGAACCTACAATATTGGGGGTGTCGTGTGTGCATGCTTCTTTTACTGAGCCTCTTCCATTCCAGATGTTCCTCCAACATTTTTTCCAGTACTGACTCTGATACCTGGGCTTTAGGCATCAGCCACTACTGAGTACTGATCCAGGACCAATGGTATCGTTTTAAAGAATATTTAGTATTAACCCTGTAGGAATGCTGTTATTGTTATTTGTCCTACCTCCGGTGAAACTCTCTCTGAAGCATGAAGAAACACAATAACTGGCACAGAACATCGTTTATTATCTGATGATAAATCAGTATAAAGTACAGTATGTCAATGAAATAAAGAGTTTCCATGATCCTATTTTCATGCAGCATCACACTTTGACGTGAAAAGTCTGATGGCGGCATCGTCTCCACGTTGCATGATATCCAACATCTGGCATCCTTGTCTCCATCATGAAGCTCTTTAAGCTTCAGTGTCATACAGTTTGGGGACAGCATTGTGTTTCAAACCTGGCAAACCCCACTGCAGATCCACGTGTTCAGTTAGGTGATGAGACGGGACATTTTTTAATCACATACAGTGACCAGTCATCCAGGTCACCCGTCATCCAGGTCACCAGTCATCCAGGTCACCAGTCATCCAGGACACCCGTCATCCAGGTCACCAGTCATCCAGGTCACCAGTAACAGTTTTGCTTTATCTGTCTTAGCCTTTGGCTTAAAGAGGTTCTTGTGCGCCTTCATGCAATGGCTACTTAAAAGCGTATTATATTTAGCAGTATTTGTGCAACCTCTTGAAATCACAGCCGTGCGTAATGAGCACGTTAAAGTTTTCCAGTATAAAGTAACTCTGTATTGCTGAATACTTCATCTAGCGCCGCTTCGCCCCGCCTGCTGCCTGAAAAAGGATCTCAGGAGGATCCTCTCCAACCACAACATACTCGTCCACGTCAAACCCAACACCACCCTCAGACAAAAGCTGCCAGAACCCAGAAACTGAGCAGAGTTAAGTACGCAGGCCAGAGTACCGAGGAGTGCACGGACCTTTTTCTCAGAGAATCGCATCCCGTCAGCTCATCAGGGCAGGATTCTCCAGTCCACCTGCATCTCAAGGATCAGGGACACTCTTTATTTTTAGACGAAAATTTACATGTTTTGGACAGAAAAGACAGATAGTTTGAAAGAGGAGTAAAACAAAGCCATAATGTCAACTAAGAGTAACCTGCTTTAAACAGAAGATATTGCAGTAATAATTCACTTACACCTGCAAGGGAATCTTGAGTCTTCCACCCAGGTCGTTTCACATCCATTCACACCTTGATTCCGTATATATATATATATATATATATATATATACGTATATATATATATATATATATATACGTATATATATATATATATATATATACGTATATATATATATATATATATATATATATATATATATATATATATATACGTATATATATATATATATATATAGACAAAATCAATCCTAGAAGAGTGTCACCAGACGTCATCCTGCAACTGAACCACATTCAAAAGTGTTATTAGGCCTGTTCCATGAGTGGGGGTGTGGAACAGTTTTAAAGGCCTTGAATCATTTATGCATGTCTCCAGTACCAGCAACAGTCTCACAATTATTTTTTTTAAGATCCTTTGCAGGTCCAAAAGACATCCCTCTATTGACTCGGTGCAGACATGATATACTAGGAGCAGGAGGTGATGTTGTTCGGCCATCTCAATGTCCTTGTCAAGTACAAGTGGTTTGTTTTTCTTTTCTTCCTCCTTCGTTTAATCAATAGTGGTTAGCAAATGGTAAAACGGGTGCACTACTGATACCAAACGGTAGTTTGCTAAGTCAGTAGGTCCTATTGGGTCGGTCACTATAAATGGACAACGACTGAATGGACCCTAGAGGAAGTTACAGACCCTGTTGCACTTATAGCTTTCTAGATTTCACTCCAGAATCGTGCTAGCACACATAAATGTGGATATAACAAATAACAGAAATAAGGAAACCATCATCTCTGCATCCCTGTAAATATCTGTTACAAAAAAGGAAAATTGCAGAAATTAAGGGAAAACACACCTGCTGGTGCATCACTGTGTCCATGCCTTTGGTTAACAATATAATCATCTGTAGTCTGAACCAACAGTAGGGGAAAATCTGGACAACATCCCAGCAACAGAGATGACAGCATGTTCATTAAAACAACTCAAACAAGCATAAAAAGGAAATAAGGGACACAGGATGGCGGGCTGCAAAGCTGCACTTAGTGGACTGGGTGTAACACGACTCCTTCTAGAGACTCCAGGTCATCAGGACTTTCTTCAGTCATTTCAGAATCTTGTCTTGGTATTCACGATGCTCTCATGAAATCCCCGTCTCAAATTTAGTCTTCTGAAGAAGACATTTATAATAAATACATATTCAATAGGGCCAGCTGTTGTTTTCTCTCCATTCAGGTTTAATTTTCTGAACAAACTTTTATGATTCCTAAAAGGCAGTTTGCACCTGACGAAGCAATAGTAAATCTGGGCCTAAATCTCTTACAATGATTGTCAAATATTCAATGTTGCATTCATGAATACGTTTTAGACACCTGCATCATCACCTACCTGGATGTGTCTGGTGGTCTTTTTATAATTTCACTGTGAATTTTTTCTTCTCACTTTCTAAAGGCAGAGAAAATCCTCAGAAAGGTGTTTTAAAATCCCACTAGGGAACATACCACACAGATCATTTATCAACAAAGCCAGAGTCTGGACAGATGGCTTAGGATGCCTCTAGCAGTCGCAACCATTTCATTTTTGTATTTACATTTTGTATTTATTATGCATTTCTTCTTTTAATGTGGGCTAAAAGTAACAGACAAACGGCAATTAACCTGTGAAGCCCCAACAAAAGAGCGTGCCTGCACATGCTCAGAGGATGTTTCAAATGATCTCTGCGACCTGTCGGGTTGACGTGCAGCCGCATCAGCTCCGACGTGTCGGCGATTCACATATATGTGAAACTGTACTGGGTGGATGAAACTCCAGGGGCGACATCTGGCTTCCCTTTTGAAGTGCATGTCAACTTTTCTGTCGACTGATACAGATGATGATGGTTCGTAGATTTTTATGAATTAATCCTTTTTAATATGTAACTAAAAACAACGGCTCTCAAATAATTTCTGCTTTTATAAAATGTCTTTAAATGACAGATGTTCTCCAGAAAAAATAATCCTCATCCATTCAGATGCCAGGGCCTGTTGATGCCAACAAACGGTTATTTATTCAGGCAAAGCCGGCCTTGTGACGACTAATCTCTCCTTTCCTCTTCTCTCACCGCGTTCTTGATCAATGTCCTGTTCCTGAAAAGCCAGCGCGTAAAATGCTGTGATGATGAGCTGTCAAATGCCAATTACTGGTAATTCAGCTCTCCGGTGTGCGGCGCATGAGACAGTTGCTCAGCTCCAGCCCTCCCACACACCTTCTTTTCTATTTCATGTCACCTCTAAAGAATTATCTCCATCCGTTTTTATGCATGAATTTGATGAGCGTAAGATTTTAATGGATGTTGGCTTGTTTAAAGACTATGCCGTGTATGAAAACATTGTAGCGCTTACCAGATTTTATAGCTCGTATTTCCAGGATAAATTGGAAATAATACAAACGGTTGAATATATTTTTCTGCAAGAAACAAAAAACAAAACACTGATTGCATAATAACGATAATGTTACCACCATATGTGTAAAAAGACGCAAGTAAGCCTCAGAGTCATTTCATAGATCCCTTTGAAAGGGCCCATTTTATGAAAATTTAAAAACAAAACGCGTGTGATGCATTCAGATTCACAGATTCACAGAACACTGTGACATCACAGACCCAAGTCGAGCGTTATCCAGCTCCTCATGTCTTTCTCCACCCAAGTTCACGCCGTGATGCGTTTGCTCTTCCTCTACAGCGTGAAGGCCAGACGACCCCCCATCTTTGCGTCGGTTTTGAAGGGAGACGCCTGGACGCTCCGGTCCTGAAGCCCGTAAATGGCTGCAAAGTCAACATGGCAAAATACCAAAACTGCTGTTGAGAAAGTGAATGGAGGCAACTTGCTGTGCATTTCTTTATACTGCTGTTTGATGTGGACGAACTTTACGCACACCAAAACACGATAAAAGAGGAGAACAGACACTTTTTAACAAAATGAGTCAATTTGTCTTGATTTCATCTCTCCTCTTCTCCTGTTGGTCGCTCGTGATTCTGCTTCCTGAGGCTGTTGCTGTTTCATTTTGACGTTAATTAAGTTATTCAGGGGTCTGATTTCTGCATTAACTACTACATTTACTACTTATATTGATAGCCTTAAGCTCCATTTAAGCCTGATCTCTCTGTACGCGTGACTGTTCTCTTCGACTGAAGATGCAACACTGCACTTGAGCCTGCGGTCATATCTCAGCAGCAGCATTGATTCAAGAAGAAGTGAAAGGCAAACCCGTTCACCTGGAGGTTATACCAAGACGGGTGTTGATTATGAAAATGGATAGAAATAAAATAAGGACTATTGAAGCCAAAAATTCATTTTCTTTTAAACGAATAACAAGAAAGCATGTTTAAGCACCCAGAATGTGTGAATGCGCGACAGCTACTGTGGTCCACGGAGACCACGCAGATTCAGATTTGAGCGCCGTTACGTCCACTTTTCCGTGTTTCCTTTGCTGTCAGCTGCAGTTGGTTGAGCCTCGTCTTAAACATGAATGATGCTGACCTCCAGCAATTTCAATCTTGTTGGACACAATTTCTGCACCTTTTATTGCAACCCTGCCATATGTGAACAAACATATCTATCACACGGTGTGAAGAGTCCAAAGGCCGGTGAATTAACTCCATGCAACAAAAGTGAATGCACACAAGTTAACCAACAGGTCGACGCTGAAGTCACACTGAACACCTGAACACCGATTTAACCACGATTATAAAATGACCAACTAATAACAGAACGTCCACCGGTGTCCATGTCTGCCTTTCCATTAAAAAAGAAATAAAAAAAGCCCACCATTGCTCCTAAAAACTATTGCAAATATTGAGTTAAGAGACACAATCCTGAAAATATTTAAATTGCAGTAATATTGAACAAGGGCATGCTCCCTTTTTTATAAACTGAAGCTTGAACTGCATGTTAAAGTGGAGCTGCAGCTCCAGCGTTCGTTTTAAAAAGGCATTTGTGTTGCATTTTAACTTTGACAGCTGCTGGCACTCATCCAGATAAAAGCTGACATGGCTGACGTCACCAGAGGCTGATGAATAAATAAAAAAATAAATAACATATCAAAACAAAGCAGCTGTGCTTCATTGCCTGCTATTAGTATGTGATTTGGATGTTAATGTGGGTGAGTGAACACCCCATCAGCATATTCCCTGTGTTTACGCTGCATGGCTGTCTGCATGGGGAAGCGCCGCATAACGAGGCAAATGCCACGAGCCTCTAAATGTCAATTAACTGTGATTCATCTCTCTGGAGCATTGGAAGTAAAGCAGAGTGTGGCCATTCATTAAACTGCCTCCCCTCTTTGAATTGCAATTACCTTGAGTTGATGCCCCAGTGTGCAACAGCAAAAGTGACAAATTTTCTCTTGAATTCTAACATCTTAAAAACTTCCTCGGTAAGTGTTTTGTATAAATGTGATGCACAGAGAGAGATCCCAGCTGGTACAGAAACGCCAGCCAGGCAGGTATCTGTGTGTATGTATATATATATATATGTGTACTTACATTTTTGCAAGATCAGATGAAAACAGCAGAGACGCATGTCCATTAGAACATGATAACATGAGCTGACACAGGCAGCTCTGAGTCCGCGGGGCTTTTGCAGGAAACGAAGCCTCCCTGACGAGATCTCATGCTCTTTGCTCTCGTCCTTACAAGGTTTAAATTGCTCTCCTTGCATCTTTATTTGAGCCTTTTCAAACTTTCTCTCTCTTGTTGTCTTCTTTCCTCCTACAGTCTTCTCCTGCTGCTTCATTCCCTGCAGGCCCTCTCTGCTGTATTTACTCCTTCATCCTTTTTCCTCAGTTCCTCTCTGCTATTTTCTTCTGTTGCGTTTTTCTGCCTCCATAAATTTTTCTTTCTGTACAGCTTCTTGTACGCTTTTCCTGACTTTTTTATTATCTACTCTGTAGCTCTTTAGATTTCATTTCTCTTGTGTATTTCTGTTTTATTTTTTTTTCTTCTCTTCATCTCTGTTTTTGTGGTTTTCTTTCCACACTTTATGTGTGTGGAGGTTTCATCAACTGCTACGCTTAACTGACAAGTGTGTGTGTGTGTTTGTTCTTGGCGCCAGGCTTTGTGCGTTTTCATTCCGGTTGGGAATCTGCTGTGATGTGTGTTAATGTGTTTAATTAGGGGCAAAGGAACGAGAAGAAAAACCTGATGGAAGGAGAAACAAATAACACAAACTCTCATGAACTCTGTTTTTTCTTTTTCATTGCTGTTATTTTTGATGAAGTTTCTGAAAAACTAGTCAGTGGAAAAACAGTGTTGCGTGTGCGCGTCCGAGTTAAAATGGAAATGGCTTTCACGTTTGATGGCTCACTGTCTCCCTCAGGGCGGAGGCTGTGCTTCATATGCGCTGACATTACAATGAGAAGCTGTGATTTATGCCTTCCATGATGTACAGTAATCACATACACAAGTACTGTTAAGCATTCATGCGGCTTCGCACAACTAAAATCGAATCTCCAGACCCTGCAGCACACTTCCGACACTTCTTGTTTTGTTTGTGTGACTGTGCTTTACAGCTGATTTTCAGGCTAAATCCCCGCCAGCCCATTCACCTCCATGCAGCAGCATGTAATGTATTGTCCTAATCAAGCCCTCACACACTAAGAGGCTTTTGCAGTGAAACCACCCGGGGCGAGCGAGTGCTTATCCCCTTTACTTGTGGGGAGAGCGAGAGGCCGGCTCCCCGCATGAGTTTTATCTTAACAGGCACAGAGGCGAGCTGAAAGGGGAGTCGGAGGAGAAAGGACCTTGGTACGATTTGATCCCGGGTCAGCGGGGGTTCGTGGCCTGGTTGAGGCTCGCTGCACGAGTCGAGACCTGAAAGTGGTCAAAGAGGCAGAGCGAGTGGAGGTGGAAAAGAAAAACAAACTCCTGTCTTACTAAAATTTTGAGGCTCATGGTGACAAAGTGATTTGATTCGGAGCCACAAACAATCAACGACTCTGACAATGACACTCTCAGCTTCGTGTGATTGTTTCTGGATCCTGCCAGACTCATTCAGCTGCTGGGTTTAGACCAGATTGCATTAAAAAAGGATTACAAGTTGTCTGTTTTTCTCCCTCTGATTCTCCTTTTGTTTTCCTTTCTTACTGTGTTTGAGCCATTTTCCTTCTCCCACACATGATAACAGGCATTACAAGTTCATTACGGTCCTTTTTAATCAGGAGAAATGCGGATTTGTTTGGTAATCACATGCAACTGCAACGTGTATAACTTTTAAACAACTGCTGAAATTAGTGTTGCTGTTTGAGAGCTCGGTTAATCTACAAATGAAAAGCTATTGTTTAGGTCATGCAGAGAAGATTTCTGTCAGATTTTCATGACGCCTTTTTCCACCCAGTCGTAAACGGCGCAAGACGAGGCGCTTTGAAAATATGTGATTAGAAGTACTTGTTTGGATTTTGTTCTACTTCTGTCGAAAATATCAAACACATTTTCAGCTAAATCAGTTTTATTTTTAAGATCCATCTGTAATCCAGTGTAGGTGGTGGTGCTCATGAGTCCTGACAGATTGGCAGCAATGCGGAGCTCTTTTTTATAAAAGAAAAAGAAGCGTAAAAGCATAAAATCAGAAAGTACAGCTTCTCGGGAAGTCTCACAACCCCTGCCTGGTACATCCACTCAAGAAGACCGCATGGAGTTGAGTTGGGCCGTTGCAGGATAAAATCTGGATTTAAAAAAATCTCTTTTAACTACAATTTAAAGTCCTGATTCTGAGCGAGCTGCACGTCAGTGGGTGCTGCTCGGTGTTCGCCACAGGAGCCGTTCTGGTTTGTTTTTAATGAACCTGTGCAAACCCGGCTGACCCGTCAGGCCCTCTCAGTGCTGCGTTACCTGGCTGTTATAGACACAATACAAGCATTCTCAAGATGCAACTGTATACCTTTAACAAAAACAATGCTTTCCCCGCTCAGGAGAACAGCTACAGGTGAAGAGCTTCCACTGTTATGCAAACCCGAGCAGCAGCAGAGTTCATGGAGACTCGTCCCGCTGCGACGCCTCCCTGAAGACGTACTTTACTGTAATGAAGACCCAGACTGAAAAGAGCTGGCTGAGACTCTGCCTGAGGCTGCAAACATGATTTTTATTCTCACTCTTTAATGAACTTGCATCTCTTTTTTTCTCATAGTCTTCAGAGACTCTAATTGTCTCTTGCTCGGCTTCCTTTTTGGTATCAACTATTTTTAAATTGTTCCTGACAGTCAATAAAGAATAGAAGTCTGAGCAACTTCATCTAAATGACACCTGGAACATGTTCAAATGTATTTTATTGTTTAAGACAATTGGTGCAGTGTTGGTTTTCCTGGATGTCTGGGTGACTTCCCCTCCTCTTTGCCACAGGTACTGGTGCTCCAAAAGTGCGCGTGCAGGAGGAGCTGGAGGCGTATCCCAACGAATCTGTTGATCTGCGCTGCCAGTTTGTCGACGGAGGAGGCCACACCAAGCTCACACAGGTCAGCAGATGAAAAACACTGCGGTTCCTTCTTCAAATCCACCCAGTTTTACATCTTGCTCCATTTTCTGTACTTAAGTTTTAGCCTTCTGAGATAATTCCATACTGTTTGGATATGTAGGACAAGAACCTATCAAAACTAAGAATGTCATTTTGGATTTGTCTAATGAAGTCAGTTTTGGGTAAAACGGACAAACCGACTTCTGGGTTTTGAACATTTCAGTAACCATCTGTTGATGAAAGAAGAAGAAGACGTTAATGAAACTATTTCCTCGTGTGGTACAGTTACTGGCATCCCGTATGTCATATTTGATCAGTTTTCTTTGTCAGTATGTGTCTTTTATTTTTCATAAAGTATAGCACCTGTGGACGATAATCTTTAGCTCATCATCGAGCACAGTTTTGTGGCTGTGCTCGATGCTTTGGTATTTATTTCAGGTGTGTGTGAGGTGATGTTTTCCCTTTGTACCTGCTGCTATTTGAAACATTAAATCACTAGAGATAACAAGGCTGTCAGGCTTTGTTTAAACTTGTTGAATACTGGCCAGCTCGGTACAACAAATGCAGACAAACCCAGTACCAAGATAGGCACGCACGCACGCACGCACGCACGCACGCACGCACGCACGCACGCACGCACGCACGCACGCACGCACGCACGCACGCATGCACGCACGCACGCACGCGCTCTTTGCCCTGACTAAACATGTGCTCTGTAAAAAAAAAAAGAAGAAATAATGACAAGTAAATAACTAAATGAAGGCTGAGACTGAACGTCTGAATCAGTGAAGGGAAATTAACGAAAAGAGCAAAGTATTTTTAAATTTGCTTTTGATTTGATCAACATACCTGCATTCAGGAGGATTCTGTTCTGTGTTTACATTCATTTCCAGAGCCGGCTGCAAAACTTGGAGCTTCAAGTATTTCTCACAATGTCCACATCCTCCTCCTGTTGCTTAGCAACAACTGTAACCTTTCCTCCCTCTTGGGTTGCACCTTTCTACTCACCCACAAAGGCACTATATGTGTGCATATATATATATATATATATATATGTATATATATATATATATATATATATATATATATATATATATATATATATATATATATATATATATATATATATATATAAATACTCTTCTGTTGTATTTTCAGCGTCCTTCACCAGCAGTAGGCAACTTCTTTGTATTTACAACTCCAGTCAAACAGCTACCAAATATCCATCAATACCTCATATCACGTCGAAATTAGATTAAGGAATAAAGAAATGTGCAGGCAAAAAAAGACATTATAGATTAAATATATTAAAATAATTATTACTTTTTAAAAATGTAGGCATTAATACCAAGATAAATGAATAAGTAAAAAACAATTAAAGGAGAAATTGGTGTCACATTTTATATCTTTTTGATAAGTTGATTTTTATGAATTTTGCCGCATTGATTGGCATGTTAATTTAATTATTTCACAATTTAAGCATTTTTTTTTTTTTTTTATCATGTATTAAGGATTTAGCAATT
Organism: Xenentodon cancila; assembly: GCA_014839995.1. NCBI lineage: Eukaryota > Metazoa > Chordata > Actinopteri > Beloniformes > Belonidae > Xenentodon > Xenentodon cancila. The sequence goes on along the minus strand of CM026217.1, from coordinate 3,755,693 downwards.
TCATTCTCCCACACGCCTGAGGGTTGTGGATGGAATCAATATGTAATTTGTTCAGATACAAAAAGAAAAAACTGCAGATAGACGCAGCTGTCCTTTTTAATATTTTCCCTCCAAACGGCGGCTGAAGAGAGAGACTTAGCGTGTAATTTGTGTCGACATGTGGATTACAATCTGTCCTCATCTTTGCAGCGTCCTGTGCTTGGGCTCTGCCTTCTCCTCTGGATCCCATCTCACGTGTATTGATTCAGTGTATTGCCTGTTATTCCTGGTCTCCCACTTAAGTGCCAGTATTAGTCGTCACTACAGAGGAAGATGAAATCAATCTGATATCAAATCACAATATTCTCCCTTACGGCAGAGTCTCATACAGTCACAGCAGTTATTGATGTGTTTCTCAAATTAGAAATCTAACAGAAAAAAAGCTTATGAGGGTCCTTGAAAGAGAGTTTGCAAGTGAATCAAAGCTTTTTCTGTTACAATGAATATTAAAGAAAAAAAAACCGCAAGACATTTCAGAAAGGCAACAAGTTACTGTTCCTAATGGATGCAGTCACGAGCTCCTTGTATCTTCAGTCATAATGTCACAAGATGCACCCTACGGTGAAGAAAATAAGTTATTCTTTGACAGAAGAGTCAAATTATTGATCCGCTTCAAGCAAACAAAACAACAAAGAAAATGACTAAAACCACTAATATTGAGTTCAGAGCTGTGTAATGAAATGGTCATGACTGAAGATCTTTTTAATGTTCGGTGAAATTCTTATCAAAGATGACAAACAACAGTTCTTGCAACAGTGTTTATGACAATAAAAGCATTTTTCATTTGCACCAAGTCAAAATAACTCAATGTCTTAAGACTACAGAAAACCACTTGTCAGAAAGGTTAAACTGATTTAATTAAACTTAACAAGGTTAAACTTCAAGGAGGAGAAGTGAGGAGGCTTGGGCAGCTGTATCGGATGCCCCCTAGAGGCCTCCCTGGAGAGGTGTTCCAGGCATTTCCCACCAGGAGGAGACCCCAGGGAAAACTCAGGACAGGCTAGAGAGAATGGCCTCGGGATTCCCCGGAAGAGCTGGAGGAAGTGCCCCCGCAACCCGGTCCCGGAGAAAATGTAGAGATGGATGGATGGATGGATGGATGGATGGATGGATGGATGGATGGATGGATGGATGGATGGATGGATGGATGGATGGATGGATGGATGGATGGATGGATGGATGGTTAAACTTATATAATTTATGAGGGAGCACACAGATTTCAGCCTGGAGAATTGGAAAAAGGTCGTGTGGTGTAATAAGTCCAGATTTACTCTGTTCCTCATATTCTTCAGAGTAAAACAACTGGTGGATAAAGTGATATACCCATCATGCCTTGTGTCATCAATATTGTGGGCTCTTGAATATACTCTATGAACTGGCTTTAACATCAACATCAGCAGTTCAGGAATGATTTTCCTTAAGGATTGGCCTCCAGAACGTAACCCATTTGAGGTTCTTTGGGATGTGGAGAGAAGACTCCGTACAGCACTCCAGGTTTCCCTCATCAGTCTGTTTACGTGGAGCTGACTGGGTATGCTGGAGGCATGAAATGATGTTGTTCAACCGTCTAAATGTCAATTAATCAATCACAGGATCAATCTCTAAAAAAAAAAGTATTGACCAAAGTGGTTCACAGTTAAAATCAAAAGCCTGGACTACATAAACATTCATAAGACACAAATGTTCCCTCTCATTCCTAATAATCTCTTCTCTTTCATTGCCACCACTGCTACCGGCAGAGGTGCTGTAACTGCCGCCGGCAGGGGTGGGGCAACTGCCGCCGGCAGAGGCGGGGCAACTGCCGCCGGCAGGGGTGGGGCAACTGCCGGCGGCAGGGGTGCTGTAACTGCCGGCGGCAGGGGTGGGGCAACTGCCGGCGGCAGGGGTGGGGCAACTGCCGCCGGCAGGGGTGGGGCAACTGCCGCCGGCAGGGGTGCTGTAACTGCCGCCGGCAGGGGTGGGGCAACTGCCGCCGGCAGAAGTGCGGCAACTGCTGCCTGGAAAGGTGCGGCAACTGCTGCATGGAAAGGTGCGGCAACTGCCACCGGCAGAGGTGGGGCAACTGCCGCCGGCAGGGGTGGGGCAACTGCCGCCGGCAGGAGTGGGGCAACTGCCACCGGCAGAGGTGGGGCAACTGCCGCCGGCAGGGGTGGGGCAACTGCCGCCGGCAGAAGTGCGGATAGGACAAGGATGGTCCCGTTACAGTCCCAGACTCCTACATGTTACATTCGGCCCACACAAATAAAAACTTGTCTATTTACGGATGTCAGTTACACATAATCTGTGCTATAGGACATAAACGACTGGAGGAAGTGCCCCCGCAACCCGGTCCCGGAGAAAATGTAGAGATGGATGGATGGATGGATGGATGGATGGATGGATGGATGGATGGATGGATGGATGGATGGATGGATGGATGGATGGATGGATGGATGGATGGATGGATGGATGGATGGATGGATGGATGGATGGATGGATGGATGGATGGATGGTTAAACTTATATTATTTATGAGGGAGCACACAGATTTCAGCCTGGAGAATTGGAAAAAGGTCGTGTGGTGTAATAAGTCCAGATTTACTCTGTTCCTCATATTCTTCAGAGTAAAACAACTGGTGGATAAAGTGATATACCCATCATGCCTTGTGTCATCAATATTGTGGGCTCTTGAATATACTCTATGAACTGGCTTTAACATCAACATCAGCAGTTCAGGAATGATTTTCCTTAAGGATTGGCCTCCAGAACGTAACCCATTTGAGGTTCTTTGGGATGTGGAGAGAAGACTCCGTACAGCACTCCAGGTTTCCCTCATCAGTCTGTTTACGTGGAGCTGACTGGGTATGCTGGAGGCATGAAATGATGTTGTTCAACCGTCTAAATGTCAATTAATCAATCACAGGATCAATCTCTAAAAAAAAAAGTATTGACCAAAGTGGTTCACAGTTAAAATCAAAAGCCTGGACTACATAAACATTCATAAGACACAAATGTTCCCTCTCATTCCTAATAATCTCTTCTCTTTCATTGCCACCACTGCTACCGGCAGAGGTGCTGTAACTGCCGCCGGCAGGGGTGGGGCAACTGCCGCCGGCAGAGGTGGGGCAACTGCCGCCGGCAGGGGTGGGGCAACTGCCGGCGGCAGGGGTGCTGTAACTGCCGGCGGCAGGGGTGGGGCAACTGCCGGCGGCAGGGGTGGGGCAACTGCCGCCGGCAGGGGTGGGGCAACTGCCGCCGGCAGGGGTGCTGTAACTGCCGCCGGCAGGGGTGGGGCAACTGCCGCCGGCAGAAGTGCGGCAACTGCTGCCTGGAAAGGTGCGGCAACTGCTGCCTGGAAAGGTGCGGCAACTGCCACCGGCAGAGGTGGGGCAACTGCCACCGGCAGAGGTGGGGCAACTGCCGCCGGCAGGGGTGGGGCAACTGCCGCCGGCAGGAGTGGGGCAACTGCCACCGGCAGAGGTGGGGCAACTGCCACCGGCAGAGGTGGGGCAACTGCCGCCGGCAGGGGTGGGGCAACTGCCGCCGGCAGAAGTGCGGATAGGACAAGGATGGTCCCGTTACAGTCCCAGACTCCTACATGTTACATTCGGCCCACACAAATAAAAACTTGTCTATTTACGGATGTCAGTTACACATAATCTGTGCTATAGGACATAAACGACTCTTGTTGACGAGCACACTGATTCATCGTATGAAGAATTTTCCTATTAATTGATTGAATTGATTCTCACGCTTATTCTCATTCTTCACAGGTATCTTGGATATGGGAGCCTGTGGATGGCCAAAGGGACAACATTGCTGTATTTCACCCGGTCTACGGACAAAGTTTCCCCAACGTGGCCTTTAAGGATCGAGTCATCTTTCTCCAGAACCGGTTGGAGAGCCCCTCCATCAGGATTTCCAACCTGAGAATGTCTGATGCCGGCCGCTACACCTGCGAGTATGCCACCTACCCCTCTGGAAATGAGCAAGCGACAACCACCCTCATCATGCTCGGTGAGACCTGACAAGGATGTGTAGCTTTTAGATGCAGCCAGATGCTTGTCAGCTCCAGTCATGAACGGTTATAGCACCAAAACAGCATTTCATTTGTCTGAACAAAATCGATTCTCTTCCAGTTGTTCAGCCTTTACAGATGAGTCTCTGTGGTTTTACATTTGTTTTGACAGAAGTTAACTTCAGACCTAAAATCTACTCAAACTATTTAAAGCATTAGCAAATATTCTTAACATACATATTGGTTTAATGTAGCACAAAACAAAAGACTACCAGGAAAGGTTATTGATCTGAATGTGTTGTCATGAATCAGCCTTTGTGTGCTAGTAGACACATACATTTAGATAAATGTGTCGATGCGATCAAGATGAAGTAAATGGGGGGGTTGTTGGAGAAGTCGCTACTCAGGTGGAGCTTCTAAGCAAAGCAGATTCTGTACAGTGTGTTAATCAATGTTGAATTTGTCATCAGTCTAATCACATAAAACAGGTTTGGTTATAATAATAATTATAATAACCAGGTCAAATCCCCGGATAGCCTTCTATTTTCAAAACCTAAGTCTGGGTTTCAGCTTCAGTGGTGCAGTCACACCACTAGTGGCGAGTTACCTGTCATATGCTTTTCATTTTAAGAGATGTTTTTAATTCTTGGGGGTTGAGTAAAAGGTTTGTGACATCCATGAATCCCCCTAATTTGTTTTTAATTGGTTCTTACATATTGTAACGTTGATGTACTCAGAAGCAGCAGAGACGTTAATGCCCTCAGCATTGATGAGGGACAACAACACAAGGCAATAACGGGCTGTTGTCACGGCCGCCACCCACACCGAGTCCAGCGGGGAGAGCGAGCATGACAGAACACGCGTGCATCATCACCCGCCCAGAAATCCAGGCGCACTCTTAAAGGCACAGCGCCATCCTCCACCGCCGTGACCATCACAGACAGACCATAACCAGATCAGCTGTTGACATCAGCATCAGAACAGAACCCTGCAATATTTTATTCTTTCTATCATATCATCTTTGAACCCACGTTTGGTGGATCCAGCAACATCATGTGGAAGCCTTAATATCGCCGAGATGCTCTTTCACACCCAGCATGGTAACAACACATGTGGGTCAGGAACTTCGTGTCAACTCTGGCTGTTTTGTTACCTATAAATAAATCTGATATTTCTGCACCTGAGCACATGATCAGGATTTACCTTTGCTCTGACCTCATTAAAGCATTTTAATACAAAAAGATTTCTGTTTGACTGGTTTAACATCTGTTTTAGCAAAATAATAGACTCAATTACTTGTCGGGTGTCTTAACTGTCATGTACGGCAGCGGTACGTTTACCCAGGCTTATTATTCTACGATCAGAAGATTCCTGTCACATGTTCAGACAACATTTTTTAGTCTTATTGATGTAATGAAAAAGAAGTAAAAGTAAACCCTTTTTTATTCGTTACAAGCTTACAAGGAAAAGCAGATTTGAGGCCTGATGGGAGCATGTCGTTTTTAGACAGCGGAGTGCGTCTCTGCTAGGATGGTGGAGGTTTTGAAGTGGATATTGGAGGGAGATCTTGAAAAGGACAAGAGTTACGGTGTTTAAAGGAGAGGAAGTGGAGTTGTTGGAGGCTGACCTGCTGATTCGAAGAGCTTCCCGGTCAGCAGTATCTGCGATCACAGCACTTGAAAGATAAAAGTGTATTAGCCTCTTAACATCATCACTCTCAGGAACACATTTGCTTGCAAAGAAAAATGTCTTAATGCTCTGTTTTAATGTTCCCGTTATGAAATAATTGAAATACGTGTGCATTAGGGTACACTGAACATCAGATTAACAAATTTGTCGACGTGAAAAGCAAATTAAAAACGTGTCCCGGGAAGCTCTGCTCTTAATTAGTTTTCAAACTGTAAGATATTGTCAATGTATGTTGGTTTTTACTGTCTGGAAACTTTCGCCGTCTGTTATCTGCCCGAACACTTAACGCCAAGAATGTGAAAAATGAAAAACAGCTAAACGTTAAAGTGCCAGCTTTGTGCTGGAGACTGAGTGGATCTGTAGTTGCTGTTAACAGGGAACACATCCTTTTTGTAATCAGAGACAGCTGGTGTTATTCATCCACCCACATGTCCTCCTGTTTGTGCATGAATAACTCCTGTACGCTTGATTGTTTCGTGAAAATGCTGCTCACACAATAAGCATAGCCTGTAAGCATCAGTACAAACCTCCTACGTTAAACGCTACTTTCATAGTTGGAGAAGGCAGAAATGTTAAAGATCAGAACCAAGCAGTTAAACCGACTCTTTTGTTTTTCATTACTTGCTGTTCAGACTAGGATCATATACATTTTTGAGGCTTTGGTTGTCCCAAAAATCGAATGCATTTTCAAAACCTTTAATGTATTTTTATTATTCAAAAATCTGCTTGAAAGCCTAGTGCAAAAATCAGGCAAAAAATTACAATTAATTGGTAATATTGGCCCAGACTTTGGAGTCTTTAAGTTTTCTGTGTAAAGATTTTCTACTCTGAAATTGTCTCACTGATAAAGAGGAGACGGGACAAGTAGAGGTGGCCCGTTCTGTTCATAGCGGGGCTTTTATTGTGAAAATACACAATGCAGCAGACATGGATGATCCAAAGTGGTTCAGAAATAATGAATCAAATGACGCCGTTGTAAGATAATAACATGTCACGCTGACAAATGTGCAGTCCAGTCAAAAAGGGACAATTATTTATTTGAACTGATTAGATGACAGTGGTAAAAGTATAACATTTCCATCTTGAGCATGCATGTCATAATGACAGCCATGCAACCACCCCACCCCCAACCCCCACAATCTCATTACACTTTATTGAAACCAAAAGTGCCGGCAGCCAATCATATTACCTCTTATTTAATCTAGAAACCAGCACCCCAATCATATCATGACTTATGTAACATTGTATACATTATCCTGTCAGCCAGTCTTATTAAAACCATAAAACTTATTGGGCTGTGAAAGATAACGCATCCTCGTGGATGGGGACCGTACGGATGCTGGCCGACTGTACTGAATGTTATTTGATTCAGTGAAGCCAGTGAGGCTGCGTTCCGTTTCTGGAACGTTACGGAGCCAAGGCCAAGGCCTAAACCTGCCGCCTGAGGATGAGCTCCACTGCTGGAATAATACGGAACATTGATCTAGGCATTTAAGATGTAGCCCTGCCATGCCTTCGACCTAAACTGGCACAATTCCTTTTTAAAGATATGTATTAGTATTGAGAAACTGCACTGAAAGTGTTTTCTGGTTACAATTTTTGACTGAAATTCTCATTTTTATATCCAACAGAATAACATTAATGCCATGACAGTGGCAATATATTTCAGTTTTGCTTTTGATTTGATTAAATTGTGTCAGTTTAAATTCACACTGAAACTTACACTGAATAATTTATGTTACTGCTGGTGGGGTTTTTTTAGTTTTTGTTTTTAAATGCTGGTCACATGCACTTTACATCTGAAATAAATTCATCAAGTGAAATTCTAGGATTTGACAAACTGCACTGAAAGTATTTATTTTTTGAGAAGTACAAACGTGGACTTTACTGGTTAGTTCATTGCTGCTGTATAAAGAGATGCTGTTTGATCAAATAAAAGTATGGCACTTTGTTTACATTTCCAATAAAAGTGAACTATACGCTACTTTTGAATTCATTAATGGGTTTTGCATTTACCATGCGATTAATCTTGTTTAATCACAGGAACTCATGCGATTAATGCGATTTTTGCCCAGCCCTAATATATATGTATATGTAAGAAGAATTGTTCAAAATTTTTCCTGGATTTAACAAAAATGTAAATAAGATGAAGCCAAGACTGGCGTAAAATGATTTCCTGTGCAAATCCTCATCAGAACCCTCAGTCTCAGCGTTTTGGATCAGCTGGAGGCTGTTCAGAGTAATTTTAGGACAACCTATTAACAAGGAATTACAGCGGTCCAGTCCTGAAACAGCAAATGCATGGACTAGTTTTCCTGCTTCACTCTAGGATGGAATTTTTTTCTCACTTTTACAAAGCTAAAAGTCTTCATTACTTCATGTACAAAGCAATTGTTTGGTTTTCTGTGGTGTCATGAACCCAATAAATGTGAATAACCAGTCCAGTGTTTCTTCACATGTCTATATATTTTGCTCCAGTTTATGTTTTTAAAGCACATTTTTCCCGACTGTGGAAAAGGTACTTTGGGGAAGAGACACTACTGATTGTATCCCTTTAGTCCTGTGTCTATTAATGACTCCAGGCAGGCTAAAAGGCTCCCTTTTTCCTCAGCATCGTCTGCTTAGACACGCTCTTGTCGAGAACCATCATCCCAGCAGATCTAGGTCAGGCTCTCAGTGGCCAGCAGAAGTATGAATACGGCTCTGCTGGACAGCTCCCAGGTGGAGAAATGTGTTAGAGTGAGAAATTGAGTCTTGTGCAAAAAAACAAAACCTCCCCAGATGGAAAAAGGTTAAAGTGGAATTAAAGCAGCAATCTCATGGCCAATCCCAGCACACCTCTGTCTATTTATTGGTGCTTTTTTTTTTTTTTGAATCTACGAATGCAGTGACCCAGAGCCAGGCTCCATATACTTAATTCCCGTCGTCAGCAGAAACACTAAAACAACAACAGCAGTATTTCTGGGTACCAACAACCTGAGGGAATCCACACAATCGCATCCAGCCTTTTCCTTTTTAATTGTTAACGGACATTGAAAGGTATAAAATCCAAATATACAGCAGTGAATCAGCCGAAATGTTGTTAAATCCACTAGCACAAAACATTGTCAACTGGGAGACCTTGAAGCACTCTTAGTGCATGTGTGAGCAGGGTTTAGAAATCCGATGGTATTTGTGTTTTTTTTTAATCTTTTAGTTTTTGCATTACAGTAATAACTCTGGAAAGTATTTCTTTTATTGATTCCTTGCCTCTCTTGGCTACTGCCCTGAAGTTACTTAAATTAAAGCTTGAATAAGCTTGAATTTATGCCCAGCCAACAGCAGCCAGTAATAAGATGTCAAGGCATCACAGACGTACCAAGTGCTGCAGAAAAGATGCCTGAGCTGAATATTTATATTCTCATGCTGTAGACCTAACACGACCCAGTAACCCAAAGGCAATAAGGCTGTAAAACCTGTTAGGTTTTTTTTGTTTTTTTTGTTTTTCATAGTTTGGGCAGTGGTTTTTATCAATCTAGCCAAGTCCACATGTTGTCAGTTAACACATACACTGGTATTTACTGATTTTCTTTTTGGTTACGTAGTCCGTTTCAGCAAAACCTTGCCAGTGTAACAGATATGACCTGCCTCGTGTGGTAAGCGTCTGAGATTTGAAACGGCTGGTTTTTCACTCAGCCACAAATCTTTCAGCCTGGTAGTTTGGTAGTCCTGACATGCCATGCCAAGATTTTTTTTTTTTTTTTTTTTTTTTTTTTACTCCTGCCAAGGCTAAAGGAAAAAGCCCTTTCAGTCAATCATCCTTTTCAATTAATTAGCCAAGCAACTAAACCTCCTGGCTTCATGTTTCATGTTTCAGTGAGCAGCCTGATTCCCTAAGGAATCTGACCAGGTTGGCCCAAATGTGGCCCCATCACTTTCAACACGCCTGAACTACACACACAAGCAAGCGTTTGTTAATCTGGCACATCATCTTCTTTGCAGGATGCTCTCCCAAGCTGCACTTTTAGGTTGTAGTTTGGAGGAACTCCGTTTTCATGGTTCTTGTACAACTGGAAGTCAATAAGAACCATTGTCTGCTGTGTTATTTAAAAGGAACCCATTTATTTCTCAGGCAGAATTGTTAAACCAAACTTGGGCTCTCCTAATATCTTCTGGGTTTTTCACTGTAGTTCCTCCTATGGACGTGGTAGGCGCAGGTCAGTGGAGACGCATTCAGATGGCTGCATCAAATAACACTTTTCAACAAAAGACAGCTGAACTTTTATTCTTAGTTCTTGAAGAGTTTCCACTTGGTGGGAAGTTTTAAGCTTTATAAGATATTCCTGTGTTTTATACCCTTTTTCATTTGTTGACGTCACATGTGGACGCCTGTTTCCCCGGTCCCTTCTGTGGGTCATAAACTATAACCTTGATGAGCTCGGAGATGGTTTGCTCACTTTTAATGGAGGTGTGAATGGTTGAGAAGGAGAGAAGTAGAGTCGAGAGAGGATGAAAAGATCAACAATTATGATGCTGAAACAGTTGCGGCACATCTGTGTGCCGTTCGCGTACACTGAGGTAGTAGCGATAAATGAGGAGCTACGACTCGCACTCCAAGGTTACAGCAGTTTCACAGGGTCAATCTGGTTCGTATGACAGGGACATGTTTCAGCCCATACAGAGTCTCAAATTTTCACATTGCATGGCTGTCCCTGGTAGTGGAGAGGCGTGTCCATGACCTCTTAAACCTACTAGGCCTCTTAAGCCTACTCTGGATCTCCACTAATGGATATCCAGAGTAGGTTTAGTAAAGACTTCTACTTTTGGAGTTTGGATTTTGTTCCAAGTGTCAGTGGTTTGGTGTCCTTACCTTAAACAGGATCCATACAGATTCTGTGATCTTACAACTGCAATCATGGACAGAAAACGTAATGGTAGGACTGTATTAGTGTAAATTGTCATGACAACATGATGTGCTGTAGTCAGAAAATGCTGACCTCATGATATCAATGAAGAGTCCATCATCGTCCATATGTGGGTGCAAGGACGGTTACCAGGGTTAGGCCTGGAATCCGTACCGTTTATAACATGCATTGTTAGGTCCAATAATCGCTTCCTCAGTATAACAAGAGAAACTCCTATCCCAGCGGCAGTGACTCAGTACCATCTCTAGTGACACTGGTATTGTTTTCTCTGCTGTGACCACAGCATAAGCAAAAAACGAATTACTTCCTCTTCCAAATGAGTCTGTATTCTACCCCCACGTGGAGATCTTTTAAGTACTGAAGCAAAAGCAATGAATATTTTGAACACAGGTGGTTGTGAACATGAATGAGTGTGTATGCATGGTCAAACAACAAGTATATCCCAGGCCTTATTCAGTTGATGTCACTCACCTCTGTTAACATTACTACACATCTTCCTACCTCTGCCCTGAGAAAGCTTCAGGCCAGCGTAAACGGCAACAGTGGCCTCATTCGGATGTAGAATCAAAACGACAAGGCTACACCTCACTTATTAAAGCTCCAAGATCAGTCCAAACCTATTTCTGCCTCTGCTTTACTTGCCTGGAAGGTCACTCTCTGTGTTTGCAAACAGCTTCTCTATTTTATTTTTGTTTGGTTTAATTTCCTCTTTTACTAGTGCTCTCTTTCACCTCATCCAAGGCTATATTCAGCTTTTAAAGAGAAAGTATCTTAAAATTATATTACCTTTTTAATTATGCATAACCTTTGATTTTTAGAACAACGTTGAGTGGATTAATAAGGCAAGGCAAGTTTATTTGCACAGCACAATTCAACAACAAGGTGAATCAAAGTGCTTTACAGAGACATTAAGACATCAACTCAACTACAGTAGTGGAACAAAAATCATGATTTAAAATTTGAACAAAAAGAAAGAAAGAAAGAAAAAAGTGCAATAGATAAAGACAGTATTTAAAATGTAATCAAGTTTTTGAAACTCAAGCTTAGAAGTAACAGAGTGCAGATTTGGAGCGTTATTCATCTGCTTTGAGAACAGGTGAGTCTTTAACCTGGATTTAAATAAACTGAGTGTATCAGCTGATCTGAGGCTTTCTGGGAGTTTGTTCCAGACATGTGGAGCACAGAAGCTGCAGGAAGCTTCTCCATATAAACTGATTGTTGTTTAGGTAGACCTGTAAAGATGCTGTTACAGTAATTAAACATACTAAAGATGAATCCATGGACTAGTTTTTCCAGGTCCTGCTGAGACATCAGTCTTTTTTTTTTTTTTTTCTTCCCTTTCTTGTCAGTGTGGACATCGTGCACACGCTGTATGTACGATGCACACCGAAATTAGTCTCTGCTTTTAACCCATCAACTAGTTTCACTAGTGAGCAGTGGGCTGCTAGCAGGGCAGCGCCCCGGGGAGCAATTGGGAGTGAAGGGCCTTGCTCAGGGCCCCCCAGTGATTTACCATTGTGGTAAATTCAAGCCTCCATGCCCACGCCCAAGCCCACCACTGTAACCACTAGGCCACCACTCCCTTATCTTTTATCCTTGAAGTATTCTTTAGGTGATAGTAGGCTGACTTTGTTATTGCCTTTATGTGTTTTTCCAGATTTCGGTCTGAGTCCATCACTACATCCAGATTTCTGGCCTGGTTGGTGGTTTTTAGGTGTATGGATTGAAACTCTGTGGTGACCTTGGTATAGATCTGTGTGTCATCTGCACAGCTGTGGTAGTTTATTTTGTTGTTCTTTATAATCTGTGCCAACGGGAGCATGTAAATGTTAAACAGAAGAGGTCCCAGGATGGAACCTTGGGGAACTCCACATCTGAGCAGACCAGAGTTACATGCATAGTTACATATTGACACAACGTGTTTCCTGTTCTCTAAGTACATTTTGAACCAGTTTAGTACAGTTCTGGAAACACCAGCCCAGTTCTCCAGTTATGTTTTGTTCCTGTAGACCTCCAGGAGCTGACCTCAGTCGTCAATAGAGCTAAACCATCCACGTGTCAGTTAGACCCCAACTTGACTACTCAAAAATGTTTTCTCTGTTATTGGTACAACAATTCTGAACCAGATCAACTTGTCCTTAATTTTAGAATATGTGCCACAGGTTTTTAAAGTTGCAGTAATTAAACCATTACCTAAAAAAACCCTCTTTTGACCCACACATTTTAATAAATTATAGACCGATTTCCAACCTTCCATTTATCTCTAAAATTCTGGAAAAAAGGTTGTTGCAGCAGCTGTGTGACCATTTGTATAGAAATGATATATTTGAAGTTTTTCAGTCAGGGTTCAGAATGCATCATAGCACAGAAACAGCACTGGTTCGAGTCCCGAATGACCTTCTTATGGCCTCAGATAATGGGTTACTGTTCATACTGGTTCTGCTGGACCTCAGCGCTGTTTTTGATAATATAGATCACAGCATTTTACTACAGAGGCTGGAGTATGTTTTGGGGATTAAAGGGACAGCTCTTGGTTGGTTTAAATTATATAATAGATTCTAGTTTGTTGATATTCATGAGGTTCCTTCAGTACAGACGAGGGTCTGCTAATACATTATTAGCAGGATGTCCAAGTAATTCTCCAAATTTCCTCCAGATGATCCAAAATGCAGCAACGCGAATGCTGACAGGAATCAAAAAGAGAGCTCACGTCTCTCTAGTGTTAACTTCGCTTCGTAAACCTCAAATTCAAAATGTTACCACTTGCATATAACCACCCACCCTCTGACCATCCCAGTGTTGACCTCCACCTGTCTGTGTAGACGTCTCTGTTAGATACCTGCTGACATTCTGACCTGCAGTCCCACCCTCTGACCACCTCAGTGTCTGCTGTCTACACCTGTTTATATAGTCGTCTCTGTAGATCACCAACTAACCAGGAATCAGTCATATATATATATATATATATATATATATATATATATATATATATATATATATATATATATATATATATATATATATATATATATATATATATATATATATATATATATATATATATATATATATATATATATATATATATATATATATATATATATATATATATATGGAAGTCTTATTTCTGCTGCTGATGGATAATTATACTTATTTATCCTGTCTTTTGTACCTTTGACAATATATCTATGCTTCTCCTCCCTATGTTCTTCCTGCTCTACCCAACTGGCCTTCAGCAGGAGGGTCCCCCCTTATGATCCAGGTCCTGATCCAAGTTTCTTCCCTCTTAAAGGGGACTTTTTCTTCCCACTGTATGACTTAATGTTTTTCTCCCACTAGGGAAGTTTTTACCTGCCGTTGTTAATGTAATACTTACTCAGGGGTCATGTTCTGGGTCTCTGGAAAGATCCCAGAGACAACTTTTGTTGTAATAGATGGTATATAAATAAAACTGAATTGTGTAATATGTGTGGTCAACTGTATCTAATTCATCACTGAGATCCCGCAAAGACTAACATTTTTCCAGCGTCTGTATTCCAGCATTTGTCAGTAAACACTTTGGTCAGAGCTGTGGTGCCGTCTAAAACCTGACTGGAAGGCATCGTAGCAGTTGTTTTGTGTTAAAAACTAATTGAGCTGTTGAAAAACTGCTTAAAATCTTAATCTTACTTAAAATGGGGTATTTGAGATCGGTTTGTAGTTGTTCATTTGTGTCTTGTCAAGATTGTCCTTTTTCAGCAGAGGTTTAATTACAGCTGTTTTTAGTGGCTCTGGAAACACACCTGACATTAAATACGAGTTCACAATCTGTGAAAGGGGCCTGACTGCAAAATGTTCGTCTTAACAGCAAGTGGAGGAGTTTAGACCGGGTCTTGGTGGACACGGTACACATCCTAAAGCCGCTGCTGATGTACCAACTGCTATTTTAATATTTTGGATTTTGTCATTGAAGAATTTGGGAAAGTCGTTGCAGGTCATGGTGGACTGAAGTTCGCCTGTCGGCTGTAGCAACTAAGAGTCAAGGATCATGATTGTTTTTGGCGACGATGTCAGATGTCAGATGTCTGATGTCAGATGTCAGACGTCTGATGTCTGAGAAGCAGGAGTTCCTTTCATTCCTCCGTTAATAACAATACATAATGACAGTAAATCAGAGATGGAATTGTTAATCATAAAACTAGATTGGAGCCCTCCATCTTCTTTCATAATTGCCTAGAATATGAAACAGAAAAGTTCCCTTACTACCATTTTCACCTTGTGACACCTCTCAGATTTCAAAGGGGGATTTGATTGTCTCTAATAATCACTGGTCTCCTATTTGCTTCCAGTGCTCGATTTGAAAGTGGCATTAGCTCTGCAGATTGGCTTTTTTATGTTGTCTGATTAGTACTGAGTTGACGGAGCTCATTTTTGACTAAGAAACAGTTTCCTGATACACTCAGATGAATAAGACAGTGAGAAGAAGAGGAAGGTCTAAAATCAGACATCTGTTTAACAAAAATTGAAAAAGACCAAAAAATCTGCTGCCGCAAAATGAAACAAATGCTGATCTGCACAGCACGGTTGAGCTCTGATGCATCATTAATGCAGTTATCTAAGACCTGAGGTACTCCTCAAAGCCCCAGGCAAGGTACTGAGCCAAATCTGTGACCAGAGTCAGAGTTGGTCGTGACTGACATGCTCACTTTTTACAGGTAATTCAGTCATCTCTGAAAAAAAACTGCCTGGAGGACGTTTTAATACCTTCACAAGATTTTCACTCATGTGTTAAAATGTGTTCAGCGTTTTATTTTCTCTCCATTCTCCTGTTTTGATGCTTTTCAGTCCTTTGAGCAGCTGGAACATCTGCTTCAAGTCCGTTTGTGGCTCATGAATCTACAGTATTTGAGAATCACACAGTTGTCTCCGTAGCATCCACAACCTGAAGTACAGTATGTCAGCAGGATTAAGAGATCTGGGGCAGAAACAAACCGAGTTTGCATCATTGAAAATGCCCAGGAGCATGGCAGCCTCCCTGTTTTAAAATGGTAGAGCTGCAGAAGCACAAATATAATCCTGTAAGATCTGCCTGTCCAATCAGGACCTGCTGACAAATTACCAGTCAATAAAGACGATAACAACTTTACAGTGGAACAACCGTTGTTGATGCACGCCAGCTGGTGGGCTTGAACGTAACCAATCCTCAAAAAGTCCTGTGATAGATGACGTCTTTGTAAATGTAACCCGTCAGATCCTTTTAGTTCGGGTTTCTGCAATGAGAAATGAGAAAAACTTCCAAAGAAATGTTGCGCCACGCTCGGAGGATCATCCCAACTTACACCTGGCGTTGACGCAAACATGATTCAACTAATTACTAAAGCAAATGTGGTTTAATTTCCTTTCATGACAAAAAGATATATTCTGTACACGAATCTAAAATATACATGTAACTTATCTGCAAAGTTTAGGTTTTGATAAATGAAGTACAATTAAATGGCTTAACGGTGAGGCGAAATGAGACGTTCACTCTCGAGTTCTTTAGTTATTTCCTTAACTACAAATATCTCTGCCGGATTCAGTGACGTTTAGACGTTTAATGAATGATTGTTGGAAAACGGAGGTGTTTTACCGCAGTGATGAGAGGAATGTTTTCGTGGAGTTTTGGCATCGGACAGACGATCCTTGACTGAACAACGTTTTTGTAACTGAACAAGAAACCAATAACGTATAAAGTCACTGTTGTATTCAAGTGTAATGTTTGTTGTTTATCTTCAGTTTATTGAAAACTGTGACTGCAAGAAAACACTCCTTGGTGACGGTGGCTACTCATCAACCTGATTATGCCAAAGATGACAGAATGGACCCAAAGTTTTCACAGTTCTGTCTTATTTAACGTTTGTTTATGTTGTTATTGAATTTTAAAGTAACCTGAGATTGCTCGACACCCCTGAACATCGGTTCAGGGGTGTCGGTTTAAGATTTTAAGCATCTGTCTGTCCCCTGTCCGTCTGGCTGATGCTGACTGCCTTCGGGTTATAACCCTTCGTTTCATCCCACAGTAGATGCATCCGTGTATTTGCACAGAAAACTGATTGGACCTTTTCTCCTCTTCTTCCTCCCTCTGCCTCAACTTTGTCTCATTTCTGTTCTCAACCCATCTCTCTCGTCTTCTTTCCCCCCACTGCCTCATGTCTTGTCTCTGTTCTCCTTTCCACCATCTGGCCTCCTCTCACCTCCTGCCACCCTTCCCACCTCGCCGTCCATGTTGTTTCTTCTCCAGCTAAACCCAAGAACTCGGCCAGCGTTGTGACTGTCCAGGCCAGCAGCAAGTCGGTGGTGGTGGCTCGGTGCGAGGCAGCGGACGCCAAGCCAGCGGCCACCATCAAGTGGCTGGCGTCAGTCGGAGGCAATCACTCCACAAGCACTACAAGCGGGCCAGATGGCACCATCACGGTGCGCAGCGAGTACCGGCTGGTCCCCACGGCAGCAGACAACGGCAGAGAGGTGACCTGCATGGTTGAGCAGAGGACGCAGGAGCGGCCGTGGGTTCACTCTCTCCAGCTTTCTGTGGAGTGTAAGCAGCACACACACACACACACACACACACACACACACACACACAGACACACACACACACACACACACACACACACACACACACACACACACACACACGCACACACACACATTCTAAATTACTCATGTCTTCATTCATTTTTTATGCTTGCCTTATCCCACTCAAGTTCTCCAGGGGCAGGGGAACAGAGTAAACCCTGGCAAAGTTGCCTGTCCATCAAAAGGCTCGCACAGAGGCCGAGAAGCAGAGAAGCAGCACACACAGCTATCATCAGCTGAGGGTCACATATGTGACTTTGGCAATGATGGGTGTCATTATTTTCAAAAGGGATTTTTTTTATTTTTTCAAAAAGTAATTATGTGGCAGTAATATGCAAAGAGAGAGAAAATGGACACTACCAAGTACCCCCTTACATTGGATTTAAGAGTGTACTTTGCAGACAGATGCTGCTGATCATCAGCTCTTGATGAACTGATCATCATCTATACTTCTATACATCTATACATCATCTATAAAAACACAGGTTTCAGCAGTTTGCTGATCAAAAATATTCACATGTATGTTCACTCTGCAGCAAAGGCAATCATCAGTAGGTGCAATATTAAGTCTTTTGTATACTAAAGTTTTCTAATCTCAAATGTGAGGCTGTTTGTTCGACAGGTGAAGTTTGGTAGAAACATGATCGTTCAGCAGGACAATGATCCCAAACACACCAGCAAACCTCCATCTGTCAGTGCGGGAAACTCTTATTCAGGAATCGGGACTTCGGGTTAGAGCTGCTGTAAGAGCATCTACAAGTTTCATGGGGGTACTTAGTATTGCCCACATTGTTAGTTTTTCCTTTTTTTGCTTCATCTTAAAAATGCACATTTAACGTTTTATTTGCTAAGACCCACTTTAATCAATTTCTATTTTTTTATTTTTACACAAAAAAATAAGAGGCAGGAACGTTTTCACATTATTGTAATAAAATTCCTAATCTAGTCGCTGAATACAGTATTTCAAATTGCAAATTGTTATTTGAAAAAAAATACAAATTTATCTTGTGTTTTATTATTTATTTTGTTTATAATGTCAGAAAATGGATTGTACTTAAACTGATCCGTGGTTTGTTAATCTAAAAGCCTCTAAGATAACAGAAATGGGAATAATAATAATTAAAGGTTGTGTTTTCATATAAATATCAGATGATATATTTGATGCGATGCACGCAGCCTAAGCAGTGGTAGGGTATTTTACTGACCCTCTGCAGATACAGAGCAGAGACTCCTGTTTGTTGCACAACCATCATCACACTGGCTGACTTGTCTCGGACTGGAAGCAGCGGCTTCAGTTGAGTTGAGAGGAAGCTTCTGTCGCGTCATCGCTGCTGCTGCCAGCCTGCAGGTGCTTTTTGTAGTCTGGAGCACAGTTGTTTACTGCTGACAAACACCTTAGACCACAATTACCTCCTCACCACGGTGTTGCACTTGTCCTTTTCAGCCATAGATTCATGAGCGTTCATGGAAAAGGCTTCTGACTGATCAGAAGAGCGTTTCAACCTCATGAACTACGGGACATTGCAGTTACGTGCAGGTCACCGACCCTCCCACCCCTCGATCTCCACGGCCACTTGTTTTACATCCAGTTATCTTCAGTTAAAGCTTTTTTACCACTGCACCGCCACGCCACGCCACCTTCTTCGATTTAAAACCCTTTACATACCAGCAGGTTCTCAGGCTTCTCCTCTCAAAGGACAAGTGCCCCCTGGACAGGGCGCTCTGGTAGTCCAGGGCCCCACGCATTCATTTCCTCTGAAACATAATCACAAATGAAACAGCCTTGGGGAATGTAGTTTTAGTTCCTCTGAAAACAGCGAAGGAAGCAAATAATCTGGATAGATTTAAAAAGACCAAGCCGTCTTCAACCTCAAACGCACACGCACCAGTTGGACCTCTGCTTTGTCGGTCCGGCAGCGCGGTGACACTAATGGAGGGGAATCACTTGGCGTTTTATAATCTTGGATGAATTAATAAGGAAAAAAGGCAGAATTAGCCTTTAATCCCACCCTAACATACACATGATCCTTGCTTTGCTTCTCTAATAACTAATATATGTTACTAAGCGAATGGCTTGTCATGCTCACATTACTGCCCTGCTTCCATTACAGCATGCCCTCATTTAGGTTTTTGTGGACCATTATTGATTCGCCATGCAAAAGCAGGGTTTCGTGCTCAACTAACTGTAGCATCCTCAGGGTTCTCTGTCGACTGTTTCTCCATAGATGCTGGTTCCTAATTGTGACAAATGCATCCCTGCACATAAATTACACAGAGTATGTCAACAGATACAGGAAATGCCTGTGTCAACTCCCAGTGTGAGACCAAAACCCGAAACGCCTATTAAGAAGCGACTTGCACACAAGGACTTGAGACAACTGTGGTCTTTTGGTTCTTTCAGGACCTTTGGCCCGATCACAACATGTGCAGACATCAACACTGTTTCATTAAAACCATTAAATTCCATTCAGTTTGCACTGGATTAAAGTATTGCAGCGGTTCTGCTCGGCTTTAAAAAGATTCCGGGATGCTGATAACATTCAACTGTAACCTGCTTGCTGTTTATTTGCAAATATGGAACAGATTATTTTTATTTGGCCCGATTTGATAAGATCCAGTTTATAGACGATAAAACAATGTAGACAGACACACACAGCTGCTGGCGGAAATAACAGGGAGTTGTACATTTGTGAAGTTATTAAACACAAGACTGCCTATGAAGATAACCGATGATCACTATGGAGCTGACGGAGGGGGGTCGAGGATCCATATGTGTGCCGTATTGTATTGCAATAAATCAAGTTGATTTCAACAACACTTTATTCATTCTTAAGGAGAAATTACATTAGTGCCGTAAATTATGGAAAAAAAGATCAATAATTCAAAACCAACATAAACAATGGTAATGTGTGTAAAACATAGCAGAGATGGTCCTGGAAGGTCAAAACAGAGGTGTGTGTGTGTGCGTGCGTGCGTGCGTGTATGTTGTGCGTGCGTGTATGTTGTGTATGTTGTGCGTGCGTGCGTGCGTGCGTGCGTGCGTGCGTGTATGTTGTGTATGTTGTGCGTGCGTGCGTGCGTGCGTGCGTGCGTGCGTGCGTGCGTGTATGTTGTGCGTGCATGCGTGCGTGCCTCTTCCTTGCAGCTCCATCTTCAGCATCAATCCAGCAGTGTTTTCACCCTCTTGACTTTTATGTGTCCAAACCACTTCCGGCTCTGCTTCCTGTCTCCTGTTCAGTGCTGTTGTCTCCAGCCCGTGGAGAAGAGCTGGTCCTAGTACCGTCTTGACAACTTTACTTCCACTGCTACTCTTCTATCGTTGATACGTTTGAACACTCTTTCCTACTCACGCCACGCTGCCCGCCCTCCTTTCTTCACCTTTCTTCCACACTGTCCTCTCTAACACATATTCCCGCCGCTCCTGACTTTCTTCCACCTGCTCCCTACTCTCACCACAGGTCATAGTGCCATCTTTAGACATCGCAGTCCGTGGAGAGTCCTCAGCGCTGATCTTTGATGCTTCCCACTTCCACTTGAAACCCCTCCGTCATTCCCACACACCTCACAGTTGTCATGCCGCCCTCATACATGTCCTGTCCTCATGTCCTCTAACATACAGGATTTAGCATCCATCAAATTCAGAAAAAAAAGGTGAGATTCTTTTAGTCATACACCTGCATGAGTGAGAATTTTGTTTTAGACTAGATAAGTTTGTAGTCTGGCAACAATTGGTCTTATGCTTGTCATGAAGCGCTGGGTAGTTAACACATGTGGACCTTTTGGTAAAAAACACAAATACATCATCACAGCCAACAGCTGAGAATGAAGAGTGACCAGATGCTTCTTCGCCTTACCATTTCAAGTATCACAGCATCTGTTAACAAGCCCTGCACTTCCTCCTTCCTTCACTCCTACTGTTCTTCTGTTGTAAGAAAATCTTAATAGTGAGAGATTGTGAATATATGCACATTTATGGAGGATACAGCAACATATTAACAAATACTTGAGCTTCTATTTATGAAGAGTCATTCAGGCACGTCGGTGCTTACAGAGATGGAGGCGTGATGACACGCACGCTGTGACACCTCACTGTGTGTTAGTTGGGTTAAGGTGTGAACGATCATGTCTTCTGTCTGCTGTGGAGCTCAGATCAGCTTTTATAGGTCGGCCTCTCGCAGCACACACTTACCCTCCCGTCCTCCTCCTCCTCTCAAAGCTTTGACCCTGTTCTCTCCTCACATCCATCGCTCTGTCTCGCTCTTTTTTCTTAAAGTATCTTTTTTTTTTTGTCTTTAGGGTTTTTTTTTTACACAAGAAACATAAAAGCAGAAAGCTACTGAACCTTTCTGCTTCTTTTAACTTCCTACATGTAGCGGCTTGGTTTGAATTAATTTCTACTTAAGACTCCTACATCAGTGACTAACTGATTTTCTCATCCTGCTGGGATTTGAATACTTTGATTTTAGGGGGAAACCTCTGCAAGGTAGCACGTCTTTCTTTGTGACGGCGTTACATTTATACACACAATGGCTTATGAGACTCCTGAACCTCATTTGACTGTTTTTGTATGATGCAACATGCTGACATGTTTCAAACAGGCGGTTCTTCTTCAAAGTTCTTTGACTGTTCCTCATCACCTTCCTCACACAGTGCAGTGCATACAAAACAACTCAATGTTCAAAAAAAAATCCTTTCAACTATTATCCAACAGTTTTATAAACTGTATGAACCTGAAGCAAATGCACAGTAAAGTAGAATTCACAGTAATTAAGTCACAAACCGGTTTATGTTAGAAGTTATTCAGTTATTAAGTCCCAAATTATTTCCAATTATTTCCCATCCTTTTCTTTATCGGTGACGATGTTGGGGATTTAACCGCGTTTATTAATCAAAACTGATTAAAAATAGTGTTAGAAACCACGTGGAAGTTTTTAAATCTGATGGCCATGACGTTGGAGGAGGCAGTGGAAGGTAGGCAGGAGAGTTTGGTAAAAATGCTGTTCTACAGATGTACTGAGCAGTTAGGTCTGTGTTCAATCACATCTTTTTCGTCTGTATTTCACTAAGGCAAGCTCAAGATGGTAAGAGACTCGTCAAAACTTTCCAAACATTCCTGGCGGATTCCACATCTGAGGTGATTAGAGATGTGCAGTTGCTTCAGTGGATTCTGGGTCCATCTTGGGGCTTGATCCCCGGTGGCTCCAGGGAGCTCTAATATCATTTTAACTGTTTTGCTTCCAGAAAAACATCTTCCACAACGACAGATTGACACAAACCCCCACCACCACGTGAACACAGCTGCTATTTATGTCACTGCTGTAAAGTGCAGCGGCATCTTTTACTTGATGGTGAACAATACAAGACATCGTAAAAACCTCCTTTTTTTAAGGTCTACAAACACTTTGTCTTCCAGATCCCCCCTCCGTGTCCATAGAGGGCTACGACAACAACTGGTACGTGGGCCGTTCCGATGCCACGCTGCTCTGCCAGGCCAACGCCAACCCTGCACCCAGCGCCATCACCTGGACTTCGTAAGAATCTCTCACCGTCCGTCTTTGCAGGAGCTCCACCTCCTTTAAGACCATTTCACGTTGCAGTATAATTACAACGTTTCTCTGCTTCGATGATGATCTCTCAGTGAATGATGAGCACAGACATCTTATCCTGATGAACAAACAGATGGCTCTCGGTGGCGTGCGCATGCTTCCTTGATGAATGTCGAACAGGGACATGGAGCGGCTGTTCACACGTCTAGTTTTTTCATACTTTCATCCTGTCCTAAAAACCACAGATTCAAACTTTATTTTAATCTCTCAATCGGTGTAATCCCCCCCACGCCTTTTATCTTTTTTAAATGTCTTTTTTCTTATAATTCCTCTTTTTCCTTTCTTCCCCTCAATCACTGATCACGTTTCTTCAAAATTTCCCTCCACTACCTCCATCCAAATTCCTCCTTTTCATCCTTTCTCCCTCCTTCTCAGGGCCTCCGGCTCTTTGCCAGAAACTGTGGTGGTGGATGACAACAAGCTGATGGTGAAGAAGGTGGATGACGCCGTCAACACCACGTTCATCTGCGAGGTCAAGAACAAGCACGGGGTCAGCAGACACCAGATCACCACCTTCGTCATTGGTGAGTCGATGAAAACGGGACAAAAGTGATGGTGTTTACAGGTGAATTCATACATCTTCCTTCAAATGTGCACGTGATCGCTGCCTGCACCCACAAACACATTCACTCACATACTGCTGCAACATGCTGATGTTTCTCCATACGATCCGTGCAGGTGTAAATGCACATGTGCAGTTTGACCCATCTACCGTGACACAGATGCATATACAGTCCCTCCTCCACCAACAGCAGGTGTAGTCAAGCCTGCACAGAAACCCAAATCTCTTCCTGTAACACGCACACGTGCTGGGATCAGCGCTGATCTGAGAGCTGCAGGGAAGCTGGTTTCTCTCCATCTTCACGGTGGATATATACAATTTTTCAATATGTTTTTTCTACTCTCTGGCCGACTTTGAGCAGGACCTGGTGGAGGCTTTTGATTGACCCTTTTTCCCACAGCAGGGCCAAATTGCAGGATGAGGGCCAATGTTTATAACATCAAATCGAAACCACTCTCCTTGAAATTGAGGTTTACGCAGCCACACCACAACATGGAAACTGTCTCTGCTGGACGTGTGTTAACTGTGAATTGTGGTGTTTGAGTCGGAGAGTGAACCATCATTAGAGCGTTTTGGCCTTGCCGTGGAGACTTTGGTGTTGGGAACATTGGAGGATTTCCAAATCCTCTTAAAGGGTTCAAGTTGGTGTGAGCCAATTTGCCTGTTTTCTTTTTCAGCCTTTCCTTTCTTAATTTTTGTACCTGTTTACCTTTCTTTGCAACCAAAAATATTTTTACTAACACCTCCTGATTTCTTTGTTTTCTTCACTTTCAATGACATTTATTGAAACTTTCCTTTTTTCATGCCGTGGTCTTCGTTAAAATGATGATATTCCTTATTGGTTAAATCACACAGATGAAAAAGAGGAGGCTCAGCATCACTTTGTACTTACAAACACTGTGCTGGTTTCGCCTCCGCTGCCAGCTGCTGGCTGCCGGCCCTGATTTTGAATGTGGACACACAGGATGTTGACAACCAATGGAGATGCAATAGTGTCACCTTGACGGGCCGTGTGAAAAGAGCTGGTGGTTATTGTGTCCGAGTGCAGTCGGGATCTTTTTCCTGAGTTTGACTCTTCGAGTTTAGCGGCCTGACGATTTGGCTGCTGTTTTTTCTGTTCTCCTTCCCTCTGATGCTTTTGCACACTGATTCCACATCCTGGTGACTGTATGCCAGGAAGCCGGCCTTCACAACACCCGCCCGCCTTGTCTCTTATCACTTTTGTTTTTTTTAAAGAATTAGCCGGAATAAACACCATGTTGAGCTTTACAGCAAAACATAATACAAACAAAACATTTTCTGTTTATCCAAAAGAGAGGAAGAAAGCTGCATATAGAAAATCTGTGGGAACACTGAGCTGAAGATTTGAATAGTCTCCCCTGAAAATAAAGATGCTTTGTAGCCAGGCGGTGTGCCGGGAGAGTGGGAGGTTCAGAAGTGGCTCAGGTTCAGAAGCTGCTACTGTTCTTGCTGGAAGCGCAACACTTTGACTCAAAGTATAAAACGAGGGTGTGCGTTCACCTTCTGACACACACATAACGCACATAACACAAGGCTTAAGTTGCCAAAACCTTCACAGACACATGTAAAACCTCCACAGAGTCTACACATACTTTGAACACTTCGTGGGCTCACATTCACTCTTTTTTTAAAATCTCTTTAAGTAGCTGAGATCAAGGCCAAAGACTGTGTGTTTATCCTCCTCTGTGTTAGACGCGTTCCTGATGTTTCCTGATGGCCAGCTTACGTTGTGTAGCACGCTGAATCTCAATAAAAGCATGGTGAGTGTCAGAGTAAGCCCGCTTGCTGTGGACAGAATACTTGATCACAAGGAGGACTTGGGATTTTAGCCGTTTCCTCGCTCAAGAGTGACTTCCCACAAGTGTGAGAGGAATATACTGCAACGCTTGAGAAGCCTTGGTGAATCCAGGCTGATAGGTTTGTTCTCCATAGTTGAAGAAGGCAGCACTGAGACATTTAGTCATGCACAACAGGTTCTTCTCGCTACTGAATCTGCCATTTTATGTCTTTTCTTATTGTTTTTAAGTTAAATGAAAATATGCATAGATGATAAATTATTCATCTCAACAAATTCTAGCTTAGACTGAGTAAGTATTGAACGTAAAGGAGATTTTTCAGCAAGAAACAGTGCCTTTGAGGTTTTTGCCTCAGAGCAAGAAGGTTCCTGGTTCGACTCCTGGGCCCGGCAGGAGTCTCTGTGTCTGGATGTTCTCTGTGTGCTTGCGTGGGTTTTCTCCGGGTACTTACGGTTTCCTCCCACAGTCCAAAACCATGTATGTTGGGGTGATTCACGATTCTAAAGTGGCTGTAGGTGTGGGTCCATAGATGTTTCTTCTCCAACCGGCTGGCTACCTGTCCAGGTGTTACCCCTGCCTTTCACCTGTAATGAGGAGGGGTAGGGGCTCCAGCAGACCCTCGTGACCCAGTACAGGATTAAGTGGGTATAGAAAATGGATGGATGGATGGATGGATGGATGGATGGATGGATGGATGGATGGATGGATGGATGGATGGATGGATGGATGGATGGATGGATGGATGGATGGATGGATGGATGGATGGATGGATGGATGGATGGATGTTTTCGGAAAGTTGACACAGTATCTTGAATGAAATGTCTGTGACATGAAAATACCCCAGAGATGCCTTTCTGGCTCCTAATTTCACGGTTCCCTGCAGATCAGAACCACTCACAAAAAACAACCTCCTCATGGCAGCAAATTCTAAAGTGCTATCACTTCTCATCCTTGATCTGAGAGCAGCCTTTTACAGCCGTATTCTCTCTGACTGACTTTGCCTCCACTGGAATCTCAAATACACTCCTTATCCAGTTTAAATCAAAACTCTTCAGCCAAACTAAGCTAATTCACGTCTGGTCCTTCAAAACTGACCGTTTTCCCGTTACTTCTGGGATTTCCCAGGGCTCCGTCTTGGGGTCTCTGCTCTTATTATTCTTTTAATTCCTCTTTGCTGCATCTTCCATAAATGTAACATTAATCGTCACTGTTATGCAGATGACACCCTGCTTTTTATTTTCACTAAGACCAGTTCCACTCCACAGTTTTGCCTTTGGTATCTACTTTGGATGCCCAAATTTATGCTCTCAGTCACATTATTATAATTATTTTTCAATATATATTCATATGTCCCCTTTAAAGTCCAACTCAGTGTGTTCTCTTAGGTTGTCTGGTTTTAGTTAATGAGAAAAAATACAGTATGTGACAAATAATGAATTGACAGCTTGTTAAGTGTATGCAATGGGCTGTTGTTTGGAGTTTCATCGTTCATGTTTGTTAAAGGGAAGTGTTTGGATTTTACACAGCACCTAAGCATTACCAGAGTTCCTTTTCACACCATCTATGAACAAACTGGAGTAATCAGTTTGCTGAAAGTCTTTTGGGTGAATTTTGTATGCTTGTTCCTGTTCCTGCAGAAAACAAGTGTTTGCAAAGATTCATCCTACGCAGGACAGTGTAGATTAATATCTAATCTCTATTCTGGAATGCAACATGACAACATTAATATGCATTAGCATTGCAATCATGCGAGATAAAGTGATGGAAGCAGGTGAATCAGAAACTGTAATTAGAATCTTACTCAAAAGCAGTTGTGCCAAAAATGGGTGCTAGTCATCAGCTCCAAAGCCAAATCACTATGTTTATTTTTTTATTTCATTTTTTTGGCCTGTTTTTAAGGAAAACCTTGCAGCAAACTCCCAGCGCTCCAGATGGCCTGTCTGCCACTGGTAGTGAATCTCAACAGGAACAGAACATTTCTTTCACTTTTGTGAAAATAATTACAGCATGAGGCATTTATGAAATAATTTTTGTGTTCCCAAGAAGTTGTCCAACTCCCTCAGGTTTCTTCTTCTTATCCAGCCAGCTCACTGGTGCAGTTTCCACCTTCGATATTTGTTGAGCTTTTGCTGGCAAAACACCACTGAAAATGTCAAAAATGTATGTGAACGCTGCAGCGAATGAACGAGTGGGTGTGTTGACATTCTCACTGGTTCCTTATAATTGCAGCCAAACTTAGTTATTCTTGTTGTATTGCAGCTTATTCAGCAGATTCACAGCTCCCAGCGCTCCTTAGTCTGAGAAGCCAGGGGGGGTGTGAAGTCACCTGGTGCCGCCTGAACGTATTGAGCCAATTACTTACAAGGCACAGCTTTGGTTTAAGGAAGAAATCATTACAATTAACCCTTCTACAAAGAAAGTTACCAGTTTTAAAGGTCAGTGTAGTTATCTGATGCTGCATAGGCTCAAACAAAGTGAATTGAATCGGGCTTTGGTATGCCATGCTGCAGCAAAGCAGTTCTATATAGAGAATCGCAAATTAGTTTGAGAGTTTTTAAGTTGGCAAGTTGGCTGCAGCTTCTTGTTTTGGTAAGTAGTGAACACAGGACACAACAACACCATTTACCACTAACTGACGTGATAAATGCCCGCTCCAGTTTCTCAGCTTGAGATGTAAATGTTCAGACAGAAAAGGCTCCAGCTCTCAGCAATAAAGCTGTTAAAGCAGCAGCACTTTGTATACACGGGCCCAGCACCGCCCCGCTAATTTCCCTGCTGACAACGGTTGGCGGCTCCTTTCTGTGCTGTTATGCGGTGGACGAAAGCGTCCCGCTGTCTGGCTTCTGCCGCGATCTCGAGGCATGGCTCCCCTCATCTTGCAACACAAACCAAATAAACACATATTCATTCACCTACACGCTCTCGCAGGTTTCAGGACTAAATGCTTCTGTCATGCAACTGGAGAATTCTGTCTTCTGCTGACGCGACATATAAACAGCACCCCCCACCCACACAATCACCCCGCAGCCCCACCCTGAACCCCATCAGTCTGCATGAATATGATGCCAGCTTTTCGTAGCTTGTTGGGTTGCTATGGCGCCAGCTGGATCTGCCCAGAGCAGCGAGCACACAGAGCAGGAGGGAGGTTGGCAGAAAAAACCGACTGAAGTAGAGGATGGGGGGAGGCAGAATAAAGACAGAGATTATACAGAGGAGCTAAAAAAAAAACAGCGATAAAGGCAAGCGTTAGGAGTGGTGGGTGGGTGGGTACACACACCGAGGGAGAAGAGTGGACAGAGGGACCTCGGTAAACAGCAACTTATGGTCTAGTTTGCAGGAGTGAGCTGCAGGAGGCTGTGATCCTTTCTGTCCTCTGCCTCTATGCCCATCTTCACCCCCCCGCTGCACAAGAAAAACCCTTTCATAGAAAGTCCAGCTGGCACTGGGCATGGGCCCTGTTGCAGGTCAAGCACACACACACACACACACACACACACACACACACACACACACACACTCACACACTCACACATATGCATTCACACCCTTTTCCACTCTCACACACTCTCACATCTATATGGACCAGTGGAGAAGCTTTTTCTGGATCGCCTGCAGATACTGTGAAAGCTGTCCACTGGAAACACTCATACTCCCTTTGAACTCACGCACATGCACACTTGATTTACACTTAAACACTGACAAACCAGGCTGTGCACTGTGCATGAAATAATTAGATGATCTAGCAATGGGGGATAAATTCTGGCTCAGAGTGTCTGCCGTGAAGCCTTGGCTCATCTCTATGAAGCCTTAATGAAACACGACGCACACAGTGTATACTGTATATCTGCAGAGTCATGTGGTTTAAAATGAATGATTATTTAAAAAGAATCCATCCCGTCATTGTTTCGCATTTAGGTGATAATTGTTTCTTTGTTGGCACTTCATTACCTGCTGATTGTACGAAATGCAGCAGCTCACCGTCAAATACACAAGAAACTGTGATCTCATCTCACCAAACCAGGCGGCAGAGCCTTTTCAGTGGTGGCCCTTTGGCCCGTCCAACAGCTTACGCGTTCTTCTAAAAGCTGCCCAGGCAAAGATTGTTTAGCCCAAACTTGGCCCGTATCTGCGGTGCTTCTTTTGACCCACATTTGGCATTCAAACTTTCCACATACCTACCAGACATGGTCCTCTTCTTCACTTTCTCTGGGCCTTTTGGCCACAGCTGGCACTCACTGGAAATGAAATCTGAGCCCCATCAGGCTTACACGGTGCATGCCAAACCCCAGTCTGGCCCAGTTCATGAAACATGACACATGTCTGGCCCACGTAGTACTTTCCAGTGTTGTAGCTGAGCCAGAAGTGCCAGAAGTAGCCCAGAAAAGGCCTTTGTAAAACACTCCTGACAACCATTTATTTATTTATTCATTTCTTTTGCTCTCTGGCCTTTAGACAACCTTTAGACCGCCAGCCACATTGTCCAGTTGTGGTTTAATTCTGATTCGTGTTGATTTGAGAGTTGACGGATATAACTACAAGTGTCCTCATTTGGACTTTCACGTGAAAGCGACGGCTCTATGAAGCAGCACCAGATACCTTCCATCACTTGTCATTTGTACCAACAAATGCAGAATGTGCGGGACCAAATTGACTCAGGAGATTTGAAGAAGGCCGCCGCAGTAACATCGTTGATGAATTTCAGCACTGACTGTCGCACTTGTGCATTGTTGCTGCTTGATTTCTGCTACGCTGCTATGAGTTACTGCGAGCTCTTCGTGCATGTCAAAAGGCAGCGCGGTCACTCGATGCTCGATGCACATGTACAGCCTTATAACTAGTACTCGCCTATTCTTAGTGACCATTTGACATGAATGAGAGACAAACATGAAACAGAAAACCGCATACTGACGTCAGTTCACTCTGGTGGTGCCGATGAAGCTTCGGTCTTAGACAAGCCCCCATCATTGGACAAATACATCTCATTTAGTTACTTATGTTGTTGCTCTATTTGATTATTTATTATTGTGGGATGGGAATTAGTGGCTCCCTGAAGTGGAGGACAGAGCGGTATACTGACTGGCAGGTGAGACAGCATCCGCATCCCTCCAGCTGTGGTACCAGTCAGTTCTGGTGAACAGACAGATTATCTGTAAGGCCGAGACATAGATTTTTACACATTGATCTATTTTTCAGCCCTCATCTATGGTAATGAGCTGTGAGTAATGCTCACAAGAATGAGGTTAAATGAGCTCCTTCCTTCAAAGAGAGGCTGGGGTAATGCTTAAACATGGTGGAGGAGCTCAGAGAAGACCGCTGCTCTGGTCAGGACGCCACCGAGACACCGCGCAGGGGGGCGTTTCAGGCATGTCGCATGAGAAGGAGGCCTTGGGGTACACCCTGGAGTTTCTGGAGCGATTATACCTCTGTTGGCTTGGTAACGCCCCGGTGACCTGCTGATTGAGCTGGAGGACATCATTAGGACCCAGTCGCAGCATCAGCTTTATCAAATTTAACTACGGTTTTTATCTCAGCTCACGATGTACATAAACCCAGCATGAACATAAATAAACATAACATAACAAACATTCAACTGGAAAAACAAGGACAACAATAAGTTAAAGAAAGGTATAAAAATAAGTGATGTGTCCAGAGGTCCGGTATAAATATGTAAATGATTTACAGTGAGGATCATGATGTTCAGTCAGTGCCTCAGATATACAGCAGCAACTTTCAGATGTTAATCAGGAATGAACTTTGACTTGTATTCAACCAACAACTAAACCAGTGTTGTAGAGAAATTGCTCAAAACAAAAAACCAGCAGCAGCAGATCTAAGTGGAGACAGAAACTTGTATAATTACTCAGCAAATCTTTGTGGCTTCCTGTGTAAATTGTCACCATAATAACAGAGTATTTCGGTGCTTGTTTAGCCTTCGCATCTGATCTTCAGCTGAGCAGGTTTAGTTCCCCCTTACTGCTTGTCCTCGTGTCCTTGATCATAAAACTGTGGCATCTGTTGGAACTGTTCGCCTCCCTGCTGAACTTCAAGCAAATGTAAAGCAGATGCTGTGGACCTAAAGTTGAACACCATCCCTGGGAATATTTACACCCAACGAGTGTTCGACTTCCACTGCAGACTTCCAAGATAAATTAAGACGCTGTTTTGTTTGCTTGGTTTTGTCTCGAGGCGATCACCACATCAGATCCATTTCTAATGTCTATTTGTTTAGTGTAATAGTTAAATGCCATTTAAAAGTTTTGCAGTTTTTTCTGTTGTAATTCCATCGTTTTTCCTGCTCCTTCTGATAAATCACAGCTGGACATTTAGCAGAAGTTTATGCGGTCATCAGGGTGCT
The DNA here is from genome assembly GCA_014839995.1 of Xenentodon cancila. Taxonomy (NCBI): domain Eukaryota; kingdom Metazoa; phylum Chordata; class Actinopteri; order Beloniformes; family Belonidae; genus Xenentodon; species Xenentodon cancila. Next base: position 3,724,131 of record CM026217.1, on the reverse strand, counting down.
TCTGCTACACAGCAGGATGTGTGTGTTTTTGTCAGCTAACAAAGTCGCCAGGAAATGCCGTTTCAATCATTATCTGTCCTTTTTCCCCACAGTTCTGGTTAAATAAATAAAGATGTCAGAGAAGAACACAGAGGGAGAGCCGCTCAAAGTGTTTTACGTTAAGATTGTAGCTTTGACATCCTTTTAGAAAACAAGTAAGAAGTCTGTTAAAATCAATAAGAAACACAATGACTACAAAAAGTCAACCGAAACTGCCTTCACGAGAAACCAGTAATATGATCAATGGAAAATAAAGTCCTTATAAGTAACTCATCTTATGTCTCTGGTTGCTCCAAAGCATCTCCAGCGTTACGGATGACTCTCATAGATAAGAGTTGCGTTGACTGGTCAAGTAAAGGAAGGAAATTAGTTTTTAATAGGTTTTGAAATTTTCCAGTGAAACATATGCCAAGGTATTTAAATTGTTCAATCACTTTACGAAAGGGAAAACCGCCATAATTAAGTTTTATTGGCTCATTGTTAATCAAAAACAATTCACTTTTATCTAAGTTTATTTTATTCGGGACAGTTTTATAAAATTATCCAACATCTGGAGTTTTACAGGTAATGACTTAAGCGGGTCAGAAACATACAAAATCAAGTTGTCTGCATAAAGTATTCAAGGTCGCCTCTACGGATGCCCTGCATCCCCCTGCTGCCACGGATCACGACAGCAAGTGGCTCGATTGTTAAAGCAAATAATAAAACAATAAAAGGGTTGGTACACGATACAGAATAAAATATTCTGAATATTGGTTATTTGTTAATACTGGAGCCAAAGGACATTATTATATAACGGTTTTATCCAAGAGCAAAATAAAGAACCAAAACCAAACTTCTCCAGGGTGAAAAAACAAATTGACTCTATCGAAGGCCTTTTCAGCAGCCATAGAAATCAGCCATTCGGCCGTGTGGTTGTTAGATGTGTGGATGATGTCAAACATACATCTAATAGTGTGAAAAGAACGGCTGTTTTTAACAAAACCAGTCTGGTCAGGAGCGATAATAGAAGGAAGGACATTTTCTAGTCGACAAGCCAACAATTTAGCCACAATCTTGACATCGGCGTTCAATAAAGATATAGGTCTGTAAGATGCACCATCCAATGGGTCCTTGTCCTTTTTAAACAGCAGGGAGACACAGGCCTGATAACACATGGGAGGAAGAGCATCCGACTCCAGTGAATCAGTAAAGACTGAACGTAAAAAGGATGAGATATTATTTGAGAACGTCTTCCTGGGTGACAGGGGCTTCAAGATTTTGTCTCAAGTCTGGAGAAAGTGACGGAACATTAAAAGTGCTAAAAAATGCCTCCACATCACTCAAACATGCAGTAGATTCAGGCGTGTACAATCTTGAATAAAACACTTTAAAATTATCATTGATTATTTTTGAATTCAATGAAGTGTTCCCATTACCAGTTTTTACACCTGGTATTATTTGCATGGTTCTAACGTAGCGCAATTGATTGGCCAAGATTTTACTAGTTTTCTCACCGTGCTCATAAAAATCACTTTTATTCCTAATCAGACAGCCTTCAACCTGAAGCTAGAAACTATATTAAATTCAGTCTGTAGCCTCAGTCGTTCCTTATGTAACGGAGGCGATGGTGATTGTGCATACTGTCTGTCTATGCTCAATATTACATCCAAAAGATCCTTTTGTTTCTGTATTACAGATTTTCTTTTAAATTCTGCATGTGAAATTATGTCTCCGCCTTAGGAAAGCCTTCGCGGCTTCTCAAATTGTTTTGCAGGATATACCCGGCGGAGGAAGTTGATGTAACAAATTTCTCATCCGTAAGTAATAAAGGATCAAGTCTCCAGTGCTTTTTCACCAAATCACTGTCCAGTAGAGCCATTCAATAACAAGAGGGGGGAGATCAGTGATTGTAATGCTTTCATAACTGCAGGATCACAACAATAACGCTTAACCCCTGTATAACTTGGAGGGCAAATGCAAACAACCAATATGTGACACACAATAAATAAGACGATGAGCCAGCAGTTATCAAGCAGTCGGACTTAGTCAGTTATGTCAATAAATGTCAGTAAAGTTGAACCTGTCCTGCATGTTTTAGATGCCTTCCTGCTTTAACACACCCAAATACAAGTGGCTGGGCCATCAGCAGACTTGTGTACACTTTGATGACAAGCCAATAACGACCATTAATTACAATCAGGTCTGTTGAAGCAGGGTACCATTGAATTCACGCAGGACAGTGGGCCCTGAGGAGCAGGGTTAAGAAACACTGGTCTAGGATTACGACTGAAACTGAAGACTTTCCCGGAACCTCTCAAGTAAATCCCAAACCTGCGTTGCGGTCAGTGCTCCACTAGCCCCGTTAGCCGCCCGTGGAGGAGCTCTCCGCTACCAGGTCCTTTCTGCTGCCATTGGTGGATTTCAACATAATTCACCAAGCCTTAGTGCCGCCTCAGGTTTGACTGTGTTCAATAGAAACAGGTATATGCTATAGAGCAGCGAATTAACAGTCAAAGAACGAAAGTCAGCAGGAGCCCACAACGTGCTACCTGCTCCATCACCTGCTGTATGCTTCTTGATAAATGGTGACCAGCTGCTAGTTAATTGCTGGCCTGTCTGTTGCTTTATTAGGGTAACTCACTTGAATGTAAATTTCTGTACAAACTCTGAGAAGGATCTCATTCGGATGACTCGCACCCATACAGGTGTTTGAGCAAACCCAATCTATCAGAACGGAGAACACGGGGTCAGGAGTTCTATCTGTGTATAGCAATATGTAACTCTCTGACAATCATGAAAGAAAGCCGGGAAAATCTGATAGAGGTTTTCAGAGAGCGCGCCGCCGTCAGCCCCCTCGGTGTGACCGCTGGGGCTGTGACCATGCAGGGGTGTAACTTCTGTCAGGGAGATAAGAGCCAAGCAGAGGGCCTGCAGGCTTCAGCTTATCGCACACACAGACCTCGAGGGAATACACATGCGTACATATACACACACAGAATGGGAGGGTGTAAAGTCTTCTACATGAGGAGATTTGAGGTTGTGGAAGCTTATATCTTCCTCCGGTATCACCAGATGCACAGCAACAGCAGGTTCAGACAGTTTCTCTGCCTGTCTCACAGCAGGATGAGCGTCCACTCAACAGATCACCTCCAGTGGCGTGTGTTTGCCTTCAAGAGAAGACAAACCGACGTGCATGTGTGCTGCCGTGTTTGTGCTTTTTATTTTGAGCTCATTCAGTGAACGACCAAAAGAAACACAAAGTCAATCTTTGCCTTACGTATTTGTGCCATTTCAGCCAGTGGAGTGCCTTTGTAAGCAAATATTTCCCTTAGGTGGGGAAAACATGGCTTTCCTTGATACGACACACATTTTTTAACACGTAGTTCCACAATGCGTAACGAGGCTGAATTCACATTCCCGCTACACAACCTTAAACCCATTTTACAAGTTGTTGATCTCACTGAAAAAAGCTCCTAACTGGAAGCAACTTGGAGGCAAAGTGACCAGTGCTCCTCAGTTATTCTTTATATGTGAAGAACCACTCAAAATATACATTTGCTGAGATATTGCCAAGTCATCTCAGACACCAGAAAGATCTCTGGCAGGTGTTTTTTTTTTTTTTTTGACATGCATCTAATAACACCACATCATCTGCAAAAAGCGTAAAGTCTTGTTGGCTTCAAGTTGTGATCTTCAGCTTTTCTTGGAGCGGTTCACAGCTGAGTGTAAAGCATCAATGATGTAAATCGGCACCATGGTGAGTAATGACAAAAAAAAAAAAAGAAGATGCATATAAATGACTAAAATACGTTTCCTCCATAGGGTGGCTGGACTCTGCCTTAGAGATATGATGAGGACTCAGGGTAGATGTTGTTTGAGAAACCTTTCTCAGGCGGTGGTTGAGGTGTGCCCATCTGGGAGGAGTTCCTGGAGTAGACCCAGGACAGGCTGAACAGATTTGATTTCTGGCTCACCTAGAAACATCTTTGTATTCCCCGGAGGCACAAGAGGAGGCGCTTAGGCTGCAGCCTCTGTAACAAAATTTTGGAAAGGCAGATGTTGAAGGATGGATAAGATCACCATTGTTGTCAAAGTCAAAATCTACCTGATATTTTCATGTGTGCAGAGGATTATAATGTTACTAAATGGCAAGGATGGATGATGCACCAGCAAGGTTATAACCAATTTTCTTTGGAATAATAACATTGGCAAAAATGTCAATGACAAACACGTATGATGTCAAAAAGAGGAGTGTCATTGCTTTGATGGAGGAGTTTACTAATTAGAACCCCAGATGTAAACAGACCACAACGGTATTAAAATCACACACTTAAAAGCTGTGTTATCTACTTGTAAATTAACAAGAATGAATTCCAGGAAAAGTATTTTAATGTAGGCCTCTGATCCAGGTAAAGAAGTCATTTAAGTCAAACAGTAATTAGCAGTAAGAAAATTGAAATGTAAAAGAACAGGATTTTCTGTCAAGTGGGAGTTTTTGGGTGAGTTTCCTGTAGGATCCTTTATTAGGATTAAAACTTTTAAGTAGCTGGAAGTAAAATATACTTCCATAGAGCACAATAGCTATGCATTCGGAGAAGTTATGTGATACAGGAGTAAATTAGGAGAAAAGTGTGTGGATGGAGGTGGGGTGAATGGGTGCTGCCTCCCCAGAAACAAAGTGTGGTTATTTCTAGGACGTCTCACTCATAGATTATTTCCCGGGACACAAGCCAAACGTTGGTGTTATATTTTCAGTTGGCAGCAGTCCCTTTTTTTCCGTTCAAGATTCTTATAGAACAAGAGACAAAATATAAAAGTAAAACACTCCAGGAGCTCAAGAATGGATGGCTTTTTACTTTTATAATAAGTCACTGAAAAAACATCTCCTCTCTATAACATCAAGTTGGTTGCTCCAGTAAAGGAGTGTAGGAACCTTAAATGATTGTTGTCGCAGTAAAAGCTTGTTTATCTCAGGAGTCATTTGCAATTAGCAGCTGGTTCTGGCCGGCCAGCTTACTGAACCCCACCTTGCACCCCACTTGTATGTCACTTTGGATAAAAATATCAGCCTAATTAATGTAATACATCATAAAGACAGAGTTGTAGGTCTTGCCTCTCATGTGAAAGTCCATCTTATCTAATGTTTCTGCATTCACCGTTACTATGGAAACACGGTAGTCCTGCAGGCTCCATGGAACGAGCCCTACACCATCTGTCAAACAAAAACACCACCGTCTCGTGATTGTACAACAAATGAAAACAGATTAGTCAATATTATACATCACCATCTGAAATGGTGCACTAAAAGCAATAGAAAAGCAGTAATTTAACAAAAAATACCCCCACATAAGGTCTAGGTAAGATTAAGAGTTTCCTTTTTTTTATTTACTTGTTCAGTAATTAAGGATGTAATAATTAGGTTTTTTTCATGTGTTGCACATGCACCAAGGACGTTTTTTTCCAGTCAAAAGCTGGGCAGTTTGCAAAGTGGTGATTGGATATTTTTATTGATTTTTGTTATCTTTCACTCTTCAGTCAGGCAACTCCCAATGCCTTTACTTACATTTTCAGTTTTGTATTATTAAGGACTCAGCCATCGATCACACACTGAATTCTAGTCCAAAACATACTCGATCAGATCTGCGGTGTCATTTCTAGCAGCTAGACGAGGCATGAAAGCCATAAACAGTGGTCACATGCACACACATATACACAAATCTACATTTGAAATCAGGCTCTGACTCGTGCAGTAGTGTGTAATTTTACATTAGATGATGAAAAGAAAGCCACATATACACATTACTATTAAAAAAATGGCAAAAGAAATCCCAGTGCACATTTCTGCCTATGAGCGTACTTGCAGTTTTACGGCTTTTTCCAAACCACGTTGTCCATACGAGGCATGTTCTGTAGTGTGTGGTATGTTCTGCAAACTGTAATCATGATAGTACGTACTATCCCACCATAAAGGAGATGTTATTTGTAGCATGCAGTAGAGATTTATTTATTTATCATTTATTGTGTCTTTGTGTTTAAGTGAGTACTCTGTAGAAACAATGTTCCGGGGAAACATACCTCACTCCGAATCTAAATGGTTTACATGTGGGATGGTTGTGGCTGACGCAGTCGTGGTTTCAAGACTTTCCCATTTACTCGTTCGGTGCAAAGTGTGACCTTATTGACAGAGCTGAGCCAAGCCAAGGCACTGCTGGTTTCAATCAGGGCGCGGCAGCATGTGGGTGACTCCTGAATGCACAAACGGGCGCGCTCGCACTCACATGCACTCATGACGTAACGGCGCCTCTCCCCTGGGCTTCTCTCCATTTCTTCATTTTTCTTTTCGGTGGTTTTCTGAGTTTGCTTTCAAAGGCCAAACTTCCTCAGCTGTCTGGCTTCTGGCAAAATTACATATGATAGTTATACATATATGTAACATACTGAGTTTCATTAACATCCTTATATGATCGATGTGCTCATACAGCTGCGGTTTTACTATGCGGTTCAAATTGCAGTGCTGCAATTTACATGCACAAACGTGTGTTTGTGTGTGTTTGATTTGCCTTTGCCCACAGATCCACTTTGTTGTGCACGCATTTGGCGCTGGAATCGCTCACAGCCTCATTCTTCTCTTGAATTGCAGGGTCAGATGTTACCTGTAGCTGAGGCTCGTTGAGGGAGCACTTGATGATTACCTCTGTGCTGCTGCTACTTCTTTCAATTTCAATGTTAAAGACCCCAGGCCACAATCTGTTGCTTCTTTTTTTTCCATTATTATTATTATAATTTACTCCCACACCCAGGTACAGATACACACCAAATGCACAAAGACTTGGACATGTACGGATCAGTAGGTACTGTACAGTGTATGCACACACACACACACACACACACACACACACACACACACACACACACACACACAGGCTTGGTCCCATTCCTCAGCTTCATCAGTGTTGCCACTTTCCTGTAAAGTCTCCATAAACCGCCCAGTGTTTATTGGTGTGTTTATGATAATGGGCCAGACTGGGCCGCCGCTAATCCTGCACACCAGCACGCCGTCTTTTAATTAGCCGGCAGCGAATGTTCGGGGTCAGACTGCTATCACAGTCTGTAGCTAATCCACTGCGAAATGATCAATGCCGAGAGAAATAGGATGGGTGGAGGGTTAAGAGTGAGGCGAGGCGGAGGGACAGAAGGTTAGATGTCTGAGAGAGGCGGAGAGCAGGGCTCATATGCATAATGACCTTTAGGAAGATAAAAGGAAAAGACAGGAAGGAGACGAGGACGGTGAGTGGATTTGTTTGCACGAGTGCTCTGTGGAGCCACAGATGGCTCTGACAGCAGCTTTTACTTGATGATTCAATTGTAATTAAACCAAAAGGCCGAAAGGTCCTTCTCTGTCTTCTTGTGCGGCAACCATAGACTGTAAAAAACAATGCATTCGGTCGGAACCTGTCGGTTTCTGTAGACTGGCTGTGAAGCCTGCTTCTTCGTTCGGAGCGCAGCCGTGTCGCTCAGCAAGCTGACGCCCACTTTCCAGCAGGAGACACCGCTTAACATGCCGGCGCTTGGTGGCAACCTAGTGTGTGGTTAATGGCTGCCAGAGTGGAAGTGATTGACGCTCAACATGTCGACTAGCAGAAATAACACCCATTAAGCATCTGCGATCACACGGATATAAACATATAACACCTGGAACAACAAAATTAAAACCTTCACATGTTCACATGTGCATGTTCCTGTGAGGGACATGATGACAGGTTGTTGACAGTGTGTGTATGTGCAGGATGAGGACCCACATGCAGCAAAAACACAGGTAAATGTAGAGACAGAAGGCTTCAGAGCAGATAAAGATCAAACAATCCCCTGAGGCCCTGAAGAAATGTCGCTGACATGCTTTGGGTAAAATACCACAAAGATACACTACAAAAGCTCGCTTCTCCACCAAGTCTGTTCACGGTAGCCAGTTTTAGAAAGGAAGTTGGCCTTTAATTGGACTCCTGCACTTTCTTCTGCAGACTGTCTTATTTGAAATCTGTCCTATAGCTTAACTTTCCCACGCAAGCAAAAATCTAACAAACAAACAAAAACAACGGTGGAATAATAGATGTTATATAGGACTTATTAACATTTCCTTTGTCTGCAGACTGGTCACAGACAGTTTTGGGTTCAGGATTGTTCAGTTTTGGTTCAGTAGACTGCAGACGTCACTGCACCGCTGGTCAAATATCAGCAGAAATGACATCATGCAGACGAACAACAATTTAAAGGTAAGGTATGGTCAACATTTACCAGCTTTTAAAATTGTTGGAAAAGAATAAGTTGTCAAAGATGTCAGAGACAAACTGCAATGATATTTTTCAAATCTAGGAACATAGGAGGTTTATGTTGAGTTATTAGACCCTTTGGACAACAAATATAAGCTTTTTGTTTTATTATTAACCGAAAATATTTAATTTGCTTCACAGAAAACTGAATATCTGACAATACAATGCAAGAACACAAACACTGGTAAAGAATGGTAAAGAATCAAAAACAGGATGGGCAAGGTGAACGGACAAACGGAGTCTGAGACGGCGCTGTACCTGCAGACAAGGTCAGGCAGGAGGCGCGAGACGCGACGTTATACCTGAGGGAAACGCCCCCTCAGCACAGAACCGGAGCTTCACAGCAGCAGCCCCCGACAAGCAACCCGAGTCTAAAACTGGCACAGACAGGAGAACTTAACAACGCATAACCCAATCTGAAAAGCCTTGGAGCGTGACAAGCGCCTCACAAAGCCAAGAGCAGCGACAGCACTCGTGAAGCGCTGCTCGCTGATGGAAAGTCCTGTTGTTGCGGTTTCTTACCCAGAAGGGGGACGGGATTCGTGTGCTTGTTATGATAAGAACGGTACTCTGTCACTTCCACTTTTCTCTCTCACTGATCACTGCACATGTTGTAGTCAGAATCGCCCCACAATTAACCATTTCTTCCTAAAGTGTTTACGTCAGCAGTAAGTGGGCTGACACGAGTATCAAAAGTAGAGCGATTGATTGTCCAGCTCTTTGATAGTTACTGGAATTACATGCAGCTTTTACAGAAAATGCAGATTGATTTACCTGAGTGGATTATTGGGGTCCCGATGTGAGCCAATATGCACTTGTTTGTGTTAACAAACTGTCTCCGCGGAGAAGAGAGGCCACGCACATTCTTATACACGCCACAAACATTTACACGTGCAAACATATTCAGTGAGTTTTTCTGTGTTTAAGCAGGGGAGTGTGCCTGTCCATTTCCATTAAAGTCATTAAAGTGCTGGTTTAGAACCAGGAAAACTGCTACTGGTCCCGAAACTCCACGGCGCAGATGCTGAACACGGTACATTCGTGCACCTTCAACTCCATGGACTCTGGACAGGATCTGGAAGGAAACTGCAATAAATGACACCTCACACACCTTAAATACTGCTAATAAATAGTAGTCATAAATACTGGGCAGCATTTGGAAATACTGCTTAGGACAGCAGAGAATATTCACAAACACCAACTGCTGTTTGTGGGAAACTTTATTAATATAGACTGGTCAAATGAAGAAAATGCTTTTGAGGGAAAACTAGATAATATCTGCGCACTGCGGTTCAAACAACACTGCAACAAACATGATGGCCTGTCTCTAAGGAAAAGAACTAGAAAGAATTCCTAAAAGGCTCCTGAACTGACCCTAATCCCCTTCTTCAGGTTGGTCATAAAGGGTCACGAGCACCCCAGATGTTTTCCAGCCTCTAAACGAACGTTGGCGTGGATGGATGCATGGGCCAACAGGACTCTTGAGGACGAAGACGTCCTGTTCATTAGGAGGTGCATAAGAGTGTCTACTTTAATTAGCATTTTTAATCACGTCCACTTGAGGTTTGAGTTGTTCTCTCAGGACTTCCTCTCTCTCCCTCCTCATGTTTTCCTTCTTTCTTTCTTTCTCGAAACTCTGGAAGTAATCCATGTAAAATGAGTAACGACATGCAAACGCACATTGATTTTCAACATACACGTTCCCCCTGTCTCTCCGTCTTTCTTTCCACTTTTGTGGACCTCTTTAGGCCCCCCACCCATCCACCACATCTCATCCACCACCCTGGCTATTCGCAATCCAGATTTGCTTAGAAATGAGTCACTAGACCTCAAATCGGCCCATTTAAGAGGGATGGAGCAGTGGAAGAGTGGGACTTCTTTTTTGAGGGGGGAGGGGGCTTAAAGATGGAGATGAATTGTTTGAGAGAGGCGAGAGGGATGGAGAGACTGAAAAGAGAGCAGGAGGCTGATGGCTGTTTTTCACTCAGCTGATTTTTGTTGATTGATATCAGCAGCCGAGGTCTGGATCCAATCAGCTCCCTGCATTCAGCCAAGCAGAATAAGACTGAAAATAAATTTGACCATGCACACACACACACACACACACACACACACACACACACACACACACACACACACACACACACACACACACACACACACACACACACACACACTGTATAATATCCAAACAGGGTGTGCATAAGCAGAAGCTCTTAGCCAGGATTTTGGACTATGACAGAGGAGTGCGCTTGTGCTCGTATAGATGTGTGTGTGTGTGTGTGTGTGTGTGTGTGTGTGTGTGTGTGTGTGTGTGTGTGTGTGTGTGTGTGTGTGTGTGTGTGTGTGTGTGTGCGTCTCCATATCTGCACTGAATTAATGAAGCCACGGACATGAAGGTGTGAGGCATCACACTAATTACACGAGCAGCACTGCAACCTCACCATCAATAATGTTCATTAAACTGCCGAACTCACTCCGGCTGACAGCTCAGAGTGTGTACTGGCCGTGCGTGTCTGCATGTGTGTGTGTTTGGAAATGACTTGCGCGCACCACAGTTGGGTGATGGATCACCAAAGATTTGCATTAAATGCTTCTTCATTTGGACACGGCTGGCTGGGAGAGGCTATTTTTTTATCATCTCTACCCGATCCAAGTTTCAGGGGCTGAGAATAAGAAATCTGGAGCCTCATCTCGTCCACAGCTCATTCGAATAATAAACATTTCAAGCGTCAGAATCGTTATTATCGAACAGGAAGTGTGATTCTCCTGAAGTGATGAACACATTCACGATGGCTTTTCTTCAGCTTCCACTTGCTCTTGGCTACGTGAGTGAAGACAGCGTGTTTAAACCTCAACGAAATTCCCCCTAAGTGCATTTCCAAAAGCCATGTGGGGTAGTTTAAGAGTGTGGGACTTCACCCAAACTTTCAAGGCTGTAGTAGATTTATTCCCTCACATTTATAGCTGATATGAAGCAGTTTTTCTTCCCTGAAAGGCAGTGTTAACAAATTAAACCTGCGGGAATCTGCCGCCTGGACAGATGCTCCACTAGTGCCTCACGTGTTCTCAGAGAGAGACATAGCAGAAAAGAAAGGAGCAAAACCTTTACGGGAACTAAAATCACTTTCACCTGGAAGTTTGTCAGCTTCCCAGAAATGTCTAGTAACAAAAAACAAAAAGAAAACATGGCACGCTGTGAGCCTTCTGGCTATATTTTCACAAGCCGTAGTTTTCTTGTAATTAGGCAAAGAGAATGTAGAAACACGGTAAACGTGGCTTGTAAAGTGAAGAGAGGAAAACAAGTTAGATGTGGATAGGTCTAAATCATGACACGGTGGGTTGTCTCCGTAATCACAGGCCACCCCACCGGCCCGGTGGGTAGTGTGCACTCGTTTTACAAGTAGCAATCAGGGAGTGATCAAATTAGACGTATCTCTGCCCACCTCACTCCAGACTCACCTGTAACAAGATTTAAAAGCTCATTACGGAGCCAGTCACAGGGAGCGTGACGGCGTTAGAAGACGTGCATTGATCCGATGGCGCTCTCCAGGTCAAAGCACTCATCTTGCAAGATCCACGCATATTGGAGGCGAGTGTAATGCTCGAGGATGTCTCACGATCCTGCATAATCACACACGTGAAGCTCAGGAAATGTTCTAACTGAAGACATTTCCGTTGCGTTTTGCCCTTCGCGTCGCCTCAGAGGAGTGCATCCGTGGAGATTTCGCTTATGAAAAATGTGCATGTGGCACTAGAAGCATTTGAGAGCTTTTCATTAAACATAAAAGCATAGTTTCCTGATTGAATATCCGTGTGTGGACTCCAGGAAAGGTTTAAGGGCTCACAGACTTTGAAACTGACTGCGTTTCAGCTGGAAAAAAGGGAAAATAAAAAGCAGTGTAAAAGTCTGTTGTGGGCAGAAGTAAAGTTGAGTCTGTTCTCTTGTTCTAGTTACAGCAGCGCAGAAACAACCACTAATATATACAATTAACATCAATCAACTGTCATTTAAAAGAAAAAAAACAGCCTTTGGAGGCACGTTAAATCTATTTCAGCATTACATCTCTGATTTCAGAAAGTCAAGCTTCAACTTCAGAACGATACTCTAACTTGAACCCGTTTGGTCCGATGGTCCCTGTTTGTGTTCAGTCTCCAGAACACCGTTTTGGACCAGAGATGATGTCAGCTGCTTTTAAAGGAGACAAATTATGATCTGCTTTTTCAAACTGGTTCCCGGAGGTCTCACTGAAATGTCTGGACCTTGTTTGGGTCCAAATGTTGAAGAGAGGCAGGGCAGAAGGTGGTTTCACCTGATGGATTCAGCCGCTCAGCCTCCCTCTTCTGATGGGTGTGGGTGGAGCCATCTCTCCATGTTTTGTTGGTATGTGACATCATCGCGGACATAAAATGACTCCCCGCTTCATAGTAATGAAAAACTGCACCACATCCACCAATCAAAACAATTAGATGGCAACACTGAGGAAGAGGAGGATAGTTGTGAGGCAGTGATGGCTCGTGTGGCGACGCCGCCTCCGGTGGAAAACGGCGGCAGAGACACGGCTGCAGGTGTCTGCAGGACTGTGATGAGTCCTGCAGACACCTGCAGGACTGCGGTGGTGTGTACCTCTCGTTTCTGGAGTGCTACAAGTAATTCATGTGGCATCTTATTTTGACTTTTTTTTAAGTGTCAAACACCACGTGAGGCAACGTAAACAGTTTTTCACGTGAAAACTGTGCTTGTCGATGTTCAACCACAGACTTTAACCAGCAGACTCATCCAACCCCCCCACCCGTCCCAACATTTCCTCAGGTTCGATTATTTATAGTTTGCTTTAGTCTGTGCATTAAAATTACATGGTTGAGGTTAAAAAGTTATTTTGACAACAGCATGTATTTCTGCTGCAGGCAAACGCAGGTCTTAAAGTATCAAAAAAAACAAGTTAGAATCGTTTTGGTCTCAGTTTCTGCTCTGTAAAGTAAATTATATACACATTATGTATTCAAATTACCCATCTGGTGCTTGTGCATGTACATGTGCTCAAAATCAATACACAGTCCTTCACTTTGTTGTCTCGCACTGTTTTTATGAGCGCCTTTTACAACCGTACACTTAATCTGGGCTCATTAAAACCCTACATTTTTGTGGGTTTGTGTCAGAGCAGCATGATTGTGTAATGTACGTTTATGTGGACACCACAAATCTGTGTGTACATGCACCTAATTACTGCCACAAACTCGTCAGAAGTAATTTTGGGGACTTTTGGCTGCCTTGTGTGTTTTTTGTCGGAGCGCTGACGAGCACTAAATGTGCATCTGGGGGTTGTAGTTTTCATGCTTTTACACTCCAGGCTGAAGGGGTTATTAAGGCAAATGGAGCCGGGAGTCGGTTAAATGTGCGTGCCGAGTGCTGGTGAGAGCAGTGGCTGAAGTGCTTCAGGAACCTCCCGAAATTCACATCCCTGCAGGGGGAAGGGCGATAAAACGGCCAAACTTAATTGGGCTGAATACGTGTGCTTTTGTGATTTCGTTGTTGTTCTTAAGCCCGGGGATTTATTTCAACTCTTAAGTGAGCTGTTTTCCTCAGCCAAAATATATTTTTTTCCAAACAAGCGTACTCTGTCCATCCATTCCTTAACAACACCGTCTTCATCCACGTCCCATCCTTCTATCTCTTCCCTGTCTATCGTCTGACTTCCAGACTCTGCGTACATTTGAGTTCCTATCCGATTTGATCCCTCGGACGGAGAGCAGCGAAGTTCCAAGATGTTTCAAAGGTCGTCTTTTACTTTCACTATTCTCCCTAAAATGGTCTGTTTTTGTTTGGTTCACACCAGCTTTATTATGTATATATATATATATATATATATATATATATATATATATGTTCTCTGTCGTTCTCGCTTTGCTGCTCCGATTATTTCCTCGCTGGTGAAAGTGAGTTTGGGTGCTTTGCGTGATGGGGGTGGAGGGACCAGCGAGGAAAAACTCCTGCTCGAGTCCTTGATGAGGAGACTGAACTAGAGTCATTTTGGGCAGGAAATGTCCTCCCTCACTTCGGCGTCAAGGGGCTGCATGAGGAAATGATTGGGATTGTCATGGAAACGCCGGAGGGAGGGGGAGGGGAGCGTTTGTGTTCAAGTGTGTGTGTTTTTCTGTGTTGGAGTTTAGTCGTAAGTCAAATGAAGAGTGTGTGGATATCAAGGGTAATCAGGCCTAATTTAATAGTGAGTGTGCACGTGTGTGTTGATCCGTGTCATCGAGGGTAATTAGGCGGAGACTATGATGTAGACTCACTGTGGCTGGGTCAGAGTGTGACACAGATGAACACTTACGTTGCCGGTGTCTTCAGGCTAAAAGGTGCTTTGAAGCTCTGCGTGCTCATGAAAGTGCACGTGTAACTATGACCGTCCGACGTGAGGTTAACTGATAACATTCGGGTGCATTCCTGCATTTGTGTATGTCTGAGCGTGTTAAAGAAATGTAGCTGTCATCATATCCTCACATTAAAGGAGGAATGTTATTTAAAAAAAACGGTTGTTTTCTCCTTTTGAGAGCAAGGACTCGGGTTTCTGAGGTGACTACAAAGTCAATAACGCTGACATATTACAATCGTGTGTCCAGGCCCCCCGAGGCTGAAAAAGCCCCAGATCAGCCGAGAATGACCAAACATGGATGCACCTGCTGCAGCAAACAAAAGGGGCGGAGTCACCTCAAGCTGCTGACTCCACCCAAAAGCCCCTGCTATGAACAGAGCTGTAAAATCGTGCTGGAAAAAGAAGCTCTTTTACTTCACCAATTTGGTATTTTAACCAACGCACGTGACAGATGTTTCATTAGAACTTTAGGACATTTTGACGTGTAGTTTCACTCTTAATTTGAATCAGCGCCGTCACTTTTCGTCCGAATATTCATCTGAAAGCTGGAAAAGAAAACAATATAATTCCAGCTGCAGCAATCTATTCGAGCTCATAGTTTAAATCTTTATGTGCAATCATTTGCTTAGTGAACCAGTAGACTACACTAAAAAAGTCTTTGTAAGCTTGATATAATGCACAGCCAATGGACTTGTCAATGAACTGCTAACTACAAGGAAGCAAGAGAAGACCAGGGCTCTAAGTCGACTTTAAACTCCAAAACAATGAGACATCTGCAGGATCATGCCAGTCTGCAATCAGACGGAGACTTTGCAGGCATAAAAGAAGCAAAAAAGAAACGTTATTGTAAGTGGCCTTCCTAGTCGGCAGTCAATATTGTAAATAATGAAAACTGCACTTCAGTTAAAAAACATGAATTAAAGTGTTGTTAATGTATATAGTCTTCAAAATAATTTATAATGATATTTGTAACAAAACAAGATGTCGCTGCAACTGCAGATATACGTTGCTGTTATCACCCAGTTTCTTTAAGATGAAAAGCCTCCTTTTCTTTCTGACCAGCAGCATCACTTTGAAGGACGTCCTTAATGGTGTTAAGTCTGCATCCCTGCCCAGCCTGTGGCTTCATGTTGCCTGCACCCTTATACCCTCACACGAGTCCCACATGGGTCTGTCCATGTGCCACTCCTGCAGGATCACGGCATTCGCTTGAGGAATGTCATGTAATGACACAAAATGTGCATTTAATGGGAGGCGATGAAGTTTTTTGGAACCTAAATGTATTTCCTAATGATGTGAAATTTGCACTGAAACAGCATGTTGCCGTGCTTACCTGAGGACAATTTCTGGTTCAATTCTGGCTTTTATGTCAAGTGTCCCCACCGAGTCAGCTCATACTTACATATAAATGCCTTTAATGGACCACGTGGACTTTTTAAGGTCCATTCATAGGGACCCAGCATGTTACTTCACAATGACCCTTTGTTCTTTGCTTTTTCATCCATGAACAACAGCCGATCAGATCAGACATGCGCTGCTCAGCTTTCAGTCTTCAACATGAAAAGCCTTTATTTGCACTTTTTGTGTATTTTTCTGCCTTTTTTTTTCTTTCTTAACCTCTTGCTGAGAACAGCAGAGTTTAAATTCATATTCTTAAAAATATACCAAGTTGGGGCTCCAGGTCGCTCGTTGAGCGGATGCACCATGCAGAGACCATCGGCCTCGTGCAGCCGGCACATATGTATCTGCCCACTTTGTCACAGTGGGCAGATACATATGTTTATCCCTTCTCAATGCTCTGTGAGTGAAGAAGTTACCACATCCTCTTTGTGTCGTACGGCTGTGATTTCTAATCTGTGTTGTCTCTGGGTCTCAGTAACCCATCATGACAACGCTTAGCCTTTGCCTCCTCCTGTCCTGCCCTCCTCCACCTCCTCCACCTCGTCTCACAGCCTCCTGTTTCATTATGAGCTTCTTATGTACGAGTCTCTCAGACTGCTGATACGTACAGTAAAGTCAAGACTTTATTATACTCACATTGCTTCCTTTGTGCCAAGCTCACATTGTCTTATTCTTTAATGGTTAAAAATAAAGTAAAGGCTGTTTAAGAGCAGATGTGCAGAGAAGAGGCAACAAACAAAGGCTTTTACATTATTTCATGAGAAAAAAAAGGTGACGCTTGGTTTGCACCTTTGATTGAATTTAAAACAGGAAAGAACTGACATAACTCAAATAGAACAGTCTTTTTATATAGACTGCAGTTTGCAATACTTTTGCACTCTTATATTAAGTTTTTTTATAAAAGTTTTTTGTTTCTTACTTTTAATTCTTGATGATGTTTTGACAGGCTGAAGGCCACAGACTTTGAATTCAGGTGGAAACGCGATGAACCAGCAGCAGCGTCAGTCTTTTTACACGAGCAGCGTGACGTTTGAGTTCGGTGTGAAACATTAAAACTGATACTTCTGGTTCTGCAGCTCTCTCATTTGGTTTTGAACACGGTTACATTATTTGTGAGCACGTCTGATTCAACTTTGTCGAACGTTGAAGATGTTTTCTTCCCAGCTGTTTTCCACTTTAGGGTTGAACTAGTATGTTTATGCGAAGCCTCACTCGAGGTCACTGGGTTTATTTCTCCCCGGCATTGTGTCAGCACACACCTGAACGTTCCCAATCAGCGAACTGACAAAGCTTCATAGATGATGATAGATTGCTGGTGATCATTTAAGCAAGTGCATTTGATTAGCAGCCCCTGTCGGCTATTAACCCTCTGAGTGTAGAAGCAGGAAGCCTGTCATTACTATTACTACTATTTTTTTTCTTTTCAAACATCTTGCATTTTGTCTTAGTTTTTATTTGACAATGACATTGTATGACATGATATCCTGCATGTCGTGTGTTGTTGTGCATCTGAAGTTGTATTTATGTCAGGTTTAAGACTTGGGAAGGGTCAGCTAATTTCTTACTTTGTTTTGATGCATAAAACGTTTGAATTAAAGGAGATTCAGACTAATAACGTTACATCCAGTTTGTGAGTCCACCAGTGCACACCCATACTGTCCCAACATTATAATACCAGACTAATATTAACATTAAAGTCAGCTCTTTCGACAGATTTGTCTTTTCGGTCTTCAGAAACTACTTCCCTGCTTGTCTTAGATGTTTCTCTGCCTCAACACACCTGGTTTAGATGAGAAGATCACCATCTGCTTGTTCTGAAGGTCTGCACAAGTCTGCCAGTGACCCACTGATCTGAGTCAGAAACATCTAAACCATACATCCAGAGGAAATGGGTTGAAGAGCAATATTTTAGACCTTGTTAGACGTCCGTGACCAAAAGCTGCATCGAAGAAGAATCGATCCCTTCTGTGGACTAGTTGCAGTGACATCCTCTGGTATTTTCTTTTTTTCAAGTCACATTTCAGTTCTAATAACAAAAACAAGAGAAGGAGAAGAAGACTGCACTTCTTTCTTAACCCCTCTCTCTGCTCTGCCTCTGTTTGTCCTTCTCTCCCAGTCCCTCAGTGACTTCCACCTTCCCTTCCCACATCCAAAATCAACTAATTTAGATTATCCCCACTGCAGCGAGTGCAGCTGAGCAGAAATGGATAGTTTTCATGGGTCTTTCCCCCCTGCCTTAATCTCCTCCGTGTTCATGACACTAATACAGAGTCTGATCTAAGCCCTCCTGCCTCTCTCTATGACATTTATCAGTGCGCTTCCTAATCCAGGCAGGCTGCCTCTGTTGACGAGAAATAAGAATGACAAGCATGCCCTATTTTCTCACTAAGGATAGTCTTCACTTTTTTCCTTTGCTTTTTTCACCTTTTTGAGGAAAAGTATTCACACAGAACTGTGTTTACTCAAGCGTCGCACGAGGCGGTTGACAAGAGTTTGACACGAGCGTTGATCATAAATCTGGCCCGGATCTGAGATCCATTCGTGTTGCAGATTCTAAAAACAACCTGAATCTGTTAAAAGAGCAGTGAACATAAATGTGCTTTTAGTAATCTCGTGAAGCATTTACAGCGCTCTATCCAGTACGCCTTTGATGAGAACAATAAATGAACCATTTATTTGAAGAACCTCTATCTCGCTGCTCTATGTGCAATGTCGTTCTGCGTTGGCAGTAGGTGTAAAAGTCAAGTTTTAATGACAAGCATATTTATTTTCAAGTCTGTTTTAGATGCAAAGGCTCTCTTTAACCTAATTTATCACTGTGTGTTCTGTTTGTATTTTAGTGGGATGCACCAACATTTGGGGATTGGTTCGGCGTGGTTTATTCCTTTATATCAAACTCTGGATTTAACAGCAACAAATCTGATTCCCAAAATGTTGGAATATCCCAGACTTTTGCACAGTATCATGAATATGTTCCTGCAACCATGTCTTCCTGAACTTTCAATCACTACATTCCCAATATTGGAAAATGCTTACAATCAACATGTTAAAACTAAATTTTGGTTGGTCCATAACTAAATGTAAGGATTTTAAGTTTATGGAGCGGTAAAGTCGAGATAAAACAGTTTCATTTGTGAAATTGTTGTCCAGGCGCGCAGTGGCCATCCTGAACCAGTAACGCTGCTTTCCAACTGTAACGCGGCAACGGTCTCGTCTAAATAAGACCTTTTCTCTTCAAATATCTGCCATGGCTTTGGACTTGGAGGGAACACAGAAATTCATGCTTCTATTGTGTTTGACCTGATTATATTGAAAAATGAACATGCCAGCTCTAATGGACTTGTCTAGGCACATTGTTCTTTATAGCCTTTACAGAATAATAGATTTTTAAGCACTTGATTAACAGACGGGCGACAGCCACCGAAGACCTTGCACAAAACCCCATTATTCAGTTGTCTTTCACTCAGACACTTGATAAATGCCACTAATGCCTAAAATATAAATGGTGCAATAAATATAAATAACACTTTGGCCCACGTGTTGTGTTTCTTTGCCAATATGTAAGTTTGAAAAGAGAGAGAAACTAGGACAGGGAAAGTTGGATTCATCATCCTTAATGCCTTCTGTCACTTCAATTGGATATTACCCCGACACTGTCCCCTAATTTAGACATCATATCCTTTCCCAAGAGCCCCGCCTCATCCGAACAACCCATCTGTGTCACTCTGGCATAACCCTCCTGCATCCCCATGTGATGCCAGAGCAAGAGTCCCTGAAATCAAACCATGGCCTCCCTTTTCAAGTCTCCCTCATCTCCCTTCTTGCCACCAAAAACTTGCCCTCTGCTTTTTCTGCACTCTTCTTGCTCAATCTCTCTTCTTTCATGTGTTTTTCTTTTTCCTGCACTAAGCTCAGACTGAAGGATTTCATTGAACTGCAGTCATTGAGTCCTGACTCGCATGTACTGTACTAACGCCTCCCCCTTGCTGGTTTGTTACCACAGCTCCGATGTGCCAGCCTTGTACATACAATACATGCCAGCCGGTATCCAGGGTGCTGCCGCTGAAAGAAAACTGTGTCATTCTCAGGCCGGTGCTGCCCTGGCATGTGAACCTACACTATTCTCAATTCAGTCAACCTTAGATGGTTTGATTGGCCTCCCCTGATGCGTCTGCCAGGAGAGCTGGCACAGCCATGCTGTCATTTGCATGGAGCAGAAACGGGTCCAGACTTCCTGCCATTCTGTACTCCAGTGGTCTTACCTCAGCACAAAGAAAAATCTGCACGTGATTCACAGATGCGTTAAAGACAAACACATGCACACATTAACTGGCTTTGTGCAGCTCTGTACTTTGGCTCAATACTACGTCTTGCTTTGTTTGAGACTTTGTGTCCTCTTTATTTTAGGCCAGCATGAATTTTCTTGCACAAATCCTTCCTTGTCTGTGCCAGAACCTCATCGCACTCATATTCCTACAGACGATCCTCGTTGAAATGTCCTGGCATGAATCTTACTCAGCAGTGGCAAGTGTGCTGTTGGTCAGTGACATCTGGACTTGGTCCTGGGTAACAGCAAGTAATTGAAAAAGATTTGAGGATGGGAGGAAATGTCTGAGTTTGGTCCTATTGGGTGGGGGGGGGGGGGGGGGGGGGGGGGGGTGAAACAACAGGGTGAAAATGGATTGTGTTCATTTCACCCTCTTCACTCCCCCCCCAGCTTCTATGTATTCGTGGCTTTAACCACAAACAGAATTGGGTCCCATAGCGAACCCCGGGTTGCTGATGGTTCAAACTCATCTTCACTTTTGTTTCAGTCTTCGACTGAAGCAAGACTGGAGAGGCATATTTGGCTCACACCAACTGAAAGTGTAAAACGAAGGACTGTTTACATTTTGAAAGGCTTGACCCCAGCTGGCAAAAGAGGGAGGGGCAACAGAAACTGAAGGGCCAGCAGCTGGACAGCTCGACGTGCATGTCGAGCAAAAAGTCTGAAAAATCCCAGCAGAGCGAGTCGCTGGGAGAGAGTGAATCATTCCCATTCAGCCTGATCCCAGCAATGACTGACTGCACCCATACCAGGGGATTACACTGGGAAGAACATTACTACACACTTGTAAGAGGATTGTAACACATGTGCACACTTACAATGCAAGAAGAACTGTGAATACCTCCTCCAAAACAGCCATCAACTCCTACCTTTTTCTTTCCCTCCACTCACTTTTCCATCCCTCCTTCCAACCCTTATATCCCCTCTGCAGAAGCCTTGGAAGATCCGTCCAGTACCGGCGCAGTGGCAGGTGCAGTGATCGGTTCCCTGCTGGCCCTGGTATTGGTCGTGGCGCTCATTGCAGTTCTCCTGACCCGCAGCCGCCGCCAACAGAGGCGTGGGTACCCCAGCAGCGGGGATTCCATGGCAACGGGTAGTGGTGGCAGTAATGGTGGAGACTATGGGAACAAAGCCCGTCTGCTCTTCATCAGTTCTGGAAACAGCAGCAAGAACGGAACCAGCGCAAACAACAACGGGCCCATGTACACCTACCGGGAGGGCTGCGATGCCACAGGGACGCTGACAGAGAAGGCCAACAGCTACCACCATCATCACCTTCATCATGACTCCTCCGGCAACCCCCCGACTCCCCACGACATCCTCCTTTGTGGTGAAATAGACGAAGCTGAGAGAAGGAAATTTGACCTGGATGACAGCATGGAGGAAGAAGAGGAGCGATATGATCATTTTGGAGTTATCGGGGGAGGCGGAAACATGCTACCACCGTCCTACCACGCCCAAGGAGTTCGTGGCAGTGAGGAGGAAATGGATGTGTACCTCGATGATGACATGGAGTCTCAGAGAGATGGCTCTGTCATTTCCAGGACTGCCATTTATGTCTGAGGATCAACGAAGAAGAAAGAAAAGGAGAGGGCCGAAAAATAGAGAGAGGAGATAAAGGTGGGGGAAGTGAGGAGTTCGACACTGAATGAATCAAAATCACCTCCATAAGCTTGACACATGCCTGCTTAACATTCAGCTTGATCAAAGAGTGGCCATCAGTTATTTCCTCTGCGTTTCATCACGGCTGTATAATTTTATATAAAGGGGACTAATAGAATAATAAAAACAAAGTTAGAGAGAAGTAGTCGTAACGCTAATGGTGGCATTCGTGCACCGTGGTTTCTTGTGTGATGGTGTTTGTTCTGAGGGGAGACGTTTGAGTCGGTGCAAGTAAAACAGAGCAAAAAGCTGAACAAACACTGCCAAAAGCAGACGGAAACCACCGCAGCTCCTGCTCATTGCTACATACTCGTTTCTTTAGCTTTGCTTTGTGATTATGTGCTGAGTGACTGAAGTGTTTATATTCGATAGAAAAACAGTTTCAAATACTCGCAGCACCGTGATCGCTATTCCAAAACCACACTGTTCAAAACGTGCTGCTTGGAAACCACAGAGAGGAATCCTCGCCGGAGTGTTGAAGTCAACATCCGCCATGCGACTGCTGCCGTCACGCCGCAGAGGCCAACTCTCGGACTTCATCCGTGCACAGACTGGCTGACTTGTGTTGTGTCCTCCTGGCACCAGTAGGTGGGTGGGGGGGAGGGGGGGTTCCTGCTCATCCCAGCGATGACTTTGTGTGGGTTCGCAGTGACTCCCGCTGCACCCTTTGACACCTCCTGGCATCCTGACGGGAGCTGATGAAGCGAGGGGCCACCAGACTGAGTAACAAAACAGACTTGACAGTGTGTGCTAATGTGTGGCTGGCTGTGCTGGTAATGATGTGCATCATCTATATATGGAGCGCCGTTGCACTATAGCACAGTGGTTGTTGTAGTTGTTGTTGTACATGTGTTATTGTTGTAACTCCTGTGTATTGGTGTTGATCTTGCAAAGGGAAAGATGCACCGGGAGCCTTGGGGGTTTCACACAGTCCCACATTGGGTCATTACTGACTCATTAGCACACAAACAAAATGTGCATTTTTATTGTTTTCAAATCTACTTTTTCTCTTTGCTTTTAACTTTGTTTGTGTTTCCTCCATGCCAGCTCCTTCTGTTCTTTCTCCAGCTCTTTCTCCGTGCTACATCTGAACTTCTCGTAAGCACATATTAATTACATCCATTCCTTATTTTTCCTCTTTCATTATTTGCATTTTGGGCAGCTATGACAAGTGCCGCTGTGACTGTGCGCAGAGAAGGGGATAACTTCTATCTGTGCTCCCATCTGGGTCACATTCATTCATGAGGAAAAATACTTGCAGTCTTTGTTGTAGGCTGCTGTATTTAATGTATTCATTTCAACATCATGCAGCATGTTTTTCAAGCTTTGTATCGAAAAACAGAGTCCAAGACGCAATTTGCTGGAGCTGAAAAAATCAAAATGTAGCATAAAACTTTCAAAACTTTGTATGTTACGCACTGCAGAAACTCTACAAGATCAAACGATGTAACTCATGTTCACAATAAGAACATGATTGAAAATATTGGCCCATCACACGCTCGTATATAATTTTTAATTATTGAGTACGTTGAGCAACTAGGGTGGGATGCAGCAGCACCATGCGATTTCATGTGATCTTATGGGGAGGAAGAGTGTCGAGCTACAACGCTGCCGACACGCTGCACCGAGGAGAAACGATAGCAGGCGTTTCAAACAACTCAGGATGAGGAAGTGGTTGGGAAGATGTGATCATTTGGGTTTAAGTTGATAACGATAAGACAGCCAAAAGTTAATTGTCCTGCTTTGCAGTTACTCTCCACAGCTGAGGCAGGATGCAAGAATCCCGACATCAACCCACGCTGTAAATGTCAGATGTGTTTGATATGATCGGGACAGCCCTGACAAATGTAGGTGCTACTCAGAAGGTTTTCGATTGGATCTTTAAATCCCTCACATTACTAGATAATCTGGACTCCAGTTTGGTACCAACGGACATCTCAGACTGGATTTTTCCTCTGAAGGTCAAAAGCAGTGGTTCAAACACTAAATGTTGCAAATTTGCTCGTTATGTCTTTTTTATTCAATAATTCATTAAACTACATGTTTAAATAGATTTTGATTCTTTCAACACTTTCCGGTCCAGTATAACAAGCAAAAGTTGTAACGAGTACGTCTGTCTGACAGGAAGAAGTCTGACGCTGAACTGGTAGAAACTGTGAGACATTGCTGAAAGAGTAGTGTCCTCTAGAGATGATGGTACTTTGTGGTCCATCAATATTAAGACATGGAATCATGTACATTTGTCAAACCATGAATTTTGTATCATCTGAACTGCGAGCATTCATTCTCACTCTCTAACCGTGTATTTGTAACTCCATCCATTTGTCAGTGACAGTGAAATGGAGAAGTAAAAGGATCATGGAAAATGTTGCGCCGGAACCGGTGGGGGAGATTATCGGCTTTTTCTTTATGTGGTCCTGAACATCGGCGAAGATGAGGTAAAACTGCAGTTAAAATGGATCTGTGATATAAGGTTTAAAAAACCATCTAGGATTTAAAAAAATCAGGAATTTGATCAGCGTCTGTGGGCAGGTTACACCATCTGGGGGCGAAGTTGTCCTTCAAACCAGCAACTGCAACTTCAAAGCAGTGAAATGACCTCAGCGTTCCACTCAGCGTGGTTGCAGTGCAGTGCCTTCAAGATTTAGAAGATTGTGCAGCTTCCTCCCACTTCATGTAAAATCCCTCATAATTGTCTCTGAAAGCAAAGAAGGCATTACGCTGTTGGACTCCCTTTGCAGCCACACCAGCTGCACCGAGTCCGACAGGAACCCGTTAAACTTCGTGTCATGTCACACTTCTCTTAAAAACTGGTTGCCCAGCAGAACTCCCTGAAATTACACATGGAGCAGTATCTGTGACTAGTATCTTCTAAAAAAGTTTTGAGCTTTCAAGCAAAAAACTAAAAAGAAAACTACCTAAAGCTTGACTTCGATATGTTACGGTGTGAGAAATATGTTGTTAAATGAGATTTCCCCAGGGTTTTTATGTGATCTCCAGATTTTTAGGTAAATTTATAATCTCATAAATCCAGGTGAACACAGTGCTTCTGGATCATTCCTAGGACAGCAAAACCTCCTAGGACAGCAAAACCTCTGCCAAGCTGGACCACGGTGGTTTCGCGCCTCACAGGATCCAGGGTGAGAACGCAGTGGTTCATCTTACCCCACGCTCCCCTGCCGATCCTGCGGTATCTGCGTGGCACGCAGGCGTCGAGCATAATCCCCATCCGCCGTCCACATCAATGATGTAAAGTAAGCACATAGTCACACACATAGAAAGAAGTCACATGTGGCTGCTTCTCCGTTTTCACAGAGACACGGTAAATGAACCAGGAACATGTGGTCATCATAAAAGTTTCAGCCTTCATCGTAAAATGCTTTCTCATTGCAGACCGACGTACGTGCGTTTGAGAGATGGGGTTGCACTTTTAAATGCATGAGAAGAGGTGTGATATTTTCTTAAACTGGTTTTACCCATTCATCCAGATGTTTTCCAGATATACTCTAAAGGGCTGCATGTTAGAGTGACATCGTTTCTGAAAGCTGCATTTAAACGAAACACAGCGTGAGGCATGCGGGCGCATCTGCAGCGCAGAATCAGCAGCTGCTGGTGTGTTTGTGAACAGTAACGCCAGATCAGACCGTCATCGCCTTATTCAGCGGAACATTTTTAAGGCTCTCACAAAATACACCATTAACCCTACCAGGAAGAAACAATCTGTCTCACGCATACATTTCCATTTCTTTCTTTTTTTGCGGTTTCCGACTGCAGAGGTCGCCGCAGCAACCGTTGAGTTCAATATTGATTTGACATATGTGCATAAAACAGATGCCCCTCTGGACACAACATTCACTACTTATCCAAGCGTGGCACCAACACTATGACTGGGTGGGGCAGTGGGGCAATGTGGTGTTAGTTACCTCTACGTATGCTGTGAAGTCTGAGGCAGAACGAATGGGCCGGTACTGCAGGTTTCAGCAGCTGATTGTACCTCATCCTCTGCTATTTAAGCTCACTGTGTCACGTCGCAACCTGAGAAGCGTTACATTTAAATCTATGGTGCATGTTTTACAGTTAGAAATATGGTGAATAAAAAAAGGGGTGGGGAATAGTCACAGCAAAATTGCATTACACTGTACTTTTAAAAGCTTTTTCAGAGCCGACGCGAGAATTCAGAGACAGGATCCAAAAGAGGAGTCTTTTAATAGAGAGGCGGTCCGTCTGGTCACATTTCATTTTGTCTTTCTGAGCTGTATAAAAAAAGAAAAAAGAAATGCATATATATATATATATATATATATATATATATATATATATATATATATTAAAATATATACTGTCGTAATTATTAAGGTGTTATTGCTCAACATGAATTGTAACTACTGTTCTGTGGTTTGGAGATCTGAATACAGTTTTGTCAAAAAATTGAAAGTTGAATTATTTAAAATTCAAAACCTTACTGACTTTTTCTTTTTGGTGTTAAAGAGCATTTCAGCTCTGTATCCGCAGATCCCTTGTTGTTGATTATTGTTGAACGTTACGCACTGTGCAATCTGTTGTTCTGTAAACAAGAGAGTTGTATCTGCTATCTTACAAAAAAAAACAAAAAAAAAACTCTGTGGATATGTTTCATAGCCTCACAGTTTGTCTGCACAAGTTGCCAACTAAGTTTCAAGTAACTCAAGAAGTAGCCAAACTGTAATTTTAGTTGTCACACATATCACAAGTTGTAGAGCTTGTTAATTGTGCCTCTGCTGAAAAATTTGGATTAAATGGTTTAAATAGTTTTTCTTTTCTCTGCAGGATGCATGCATCCTGCATGTTTTAATGTCATTTCATTTTCTTTAAGCCACCCTATGTAGCTTTACTTCTGACCTCATGGGGACAGACTATCACAAGAAGGTTCCTCTGCCAGCTCAACGAAGTGCACCTCTACTGGGAAAAACAGTCAGTAAAAGACATGACGGCTCCTTCTCCTTTATTAGCACAGTATTAACAACCCCAGCTGGTGAAAAGTGGTGTCTGAGTCTCTCCACCGTAACACATCATCTCAATTCACGCACAACAGACCGAGCTGGTAGAAAGGCGGACATAAATTTCCAGAAAGTTTTCGGTTCATGAAAAGTAGTATTGCTCCATAGAGTGGCTTTAAACTCGAGAACAAAAAGTAAATTGAGTCCCACTATCCACAATATATTAACTGTCTGGTTTAAAATTGAACAATGCACTTTTTTCCTCTGTCAAAATGAAATGTATCTTCTTTTTTTTTTTTTTTATTATTATTAATTTATCAGTGACTATCTCTGAAAATAAAACCCCTGACTTTTTGGAGGCCCACAGTTTCATCCTCGTTCTTTATTCTACCATTGCACGCTTCAGTACATCATTTCTCCAGGGGTTTCACAGGGCGTCATCATTTTGAAACGGTTGGCTCTTATCACAACTTTAGCACCTAATTAGTCCAAAAGTCTTGTATCATGGTTGCACCTTCAGTGAGAAAACTCATCATCAGTCATAACTTTTGTGTTTGCAAAGCCCATTTTTAATGAAAGAATCCCAATCTGAGGCAAGTCTCTGCGGAAGACCTTGTTATTAATTAAGCAGAGCTGCGTTATCAGTCTATAAATACTAGACTCCCATCTCTACTTTGCCTCAGCACATTTGCTGGTACAGCGCAGAACTGTGCACCTGCTCTGTTTAGCTTTGTCAACAGTTCTGCCACAGGACATGGTTCTAATATTGCTCTCTTAAGGAAAGGTACGGTACACTCCCTCCCTCACAACCTCCCACAAGTCACTTGCATAAGCACAAGGTCATGAATTCGGCCACTGGACTTTGCAGTTATGGTCACGCACCCTTCATTCTCTCTGCATTTGCAGCATACATTTCCCTTCAACAGGGAGACTTAATTTGGACCTGATTTCCACAACTGGAAGCACCCAAACCGATTTTTATTCTTTCTCTACTATTGCCCCTTCTTGCATGTTTGTGCTGACCTGAGTGGCAAACATCAATATAATAATGATCTCAGCCTCCTTATTGATGGTCCTTGAAACATCTCCAGAGACGTGCCATCAGACAAGGACCTGCTTATGAGGTTACAAATCGAGCGTTATGAGAAGGGTTTATTATTTACAAACCTGAAGCCAAGACTAAAGCTTAGAAAGAGACTGAGGTACCTTGGTGGATCTGATGGCTAATTCACACAGTGGCAGAGGATGCAATCAAGAAGAAAGAGCCGAACCATTATGGGAATTATTTTCAAATGAATTAATTTCCATACTGACACATATCAACCTCATTCAAATTATTTAAATTAATACCTCCATTCCCATTTTTCAGGCACATGACAAATCCTAAATCCTTCTCTCTCACGCTCAAAAGCCGTTCTGACATTGTGGATAGCAAGTGATTAAGTGTTTCAATTGTTATTTTGTCCCAGTCTTCCCTCAAACATATTTTACAAATGCTTAAAGGTGCTGCAGATCTGGACTGCAGACAGGCCAGTCCATCACTTTTACCTCCTTGTACTTGTACCGTCATCGTCTTGAAAAATGGCAGCTTGGGGGTTCGAACTGTTGCCTCACTGCAAGAAGGTCCCCGGTTCAACTCCCAGGCCTGGCGGGAGTCGCTTTAAGTGTGTATATATTTATATACGATATATATGTGGCCTTGCGATGGGCTGTTGACCTGTCCAGGGGCCCCCAATGATTTACCATTGTGGGCAGCCATGGGCTTGAACCTGGGTCCTCCATGCCCAAGCCCACCACTGTAACCACGATGGGCTGTTGACCTGTCCAGGGGCCCCCCTGCCTGCCTTTCACCTGTAATGCACTGGGATGGGCTCCAGCACACCCCAGTGACCCTGTGTAGGATTCAGTGGTTATCGAAAATAGATGCAGGGGGAAAAATTCAAAGACGTAACGGAACAAGAACTGATGTTGAATAGAGCATTTGTTGTTCTCAAAATCTCGAAACGGTTTTGTCAAATTTAGGTCTGCTTAGAAGTTCTTAAGAGGGTTTTCCATTAGCCATGTGCTTAGATCAGACATGTATGCAGTGTTACGCACCGTCATTGTGGCATCACCTGAGGGTGGGTGTGTTTGACTCTTTGGGTTGTGTCTTGTGTCTTGCGGAGATGTTTGACATGTTTTCTCTGAGGGAAAATATCTCCCTACCAGGTACACAAGAAAGGTTGGGTGAAATTGGGTTCAATGATATCAAGCACTTTAGTAGGAGAATCATGCAGATCTGTTCCAGTGGTGCTTTAAATTACATCGTTTTTAAACTCTTCATTGATTTATCACACATTTAGTGGTGGTCCTCTGCCTATTTATACTTCTGACACACAGCTTTCATGGATTGTCATTCCAGTCAACTGTGGACATCATTTGTTTATCTTTTACCTCCTTATTGGCTCTTCATTTCCTTCTTACCAAGTATTTTTGCTTTCTTGGGTTCACACTGCCTTCAAAGAAATGTTAAATATCAGAAAAAGGTTTTTATTTTCCTGCTTTTTTTCCATATTGTTCAAACTTCTTCTGATTTGGAATTATACTTTAAGAAGAAAATTTTCCTAATTTCACATTATTTATTCTGTTTTTGTGGTCAGTGACACGTTCCCAACGTCCAAAGGGGCGGGTTTAAAATGAGGTTGTAATGGTTACGGGAACCCCGCCTTCATCATGCACTTGCATCCTTCTCTCTCATCTCGTCTTTCATGACATTTGCTTTGAGGTTGCATCCCTGAACAGAATCTCACCCTTTCACCGTGAGCGTGGCATCCATGTGATGCTGAGGAGGCTGTAACAGATCACATGGGTCTATCATAGGGAAAGGGGTTGAAACAGCAGAAGGGGTGGATGGAGGATGAGGGCGGTGGCTCACTGCTCCGTCTGGGGAATACCAAATAGGCCGAGAGAAAAAAGGGAGATTTTCTGTTCTCAGATCTGAGGAACTGAGAGTCAGAAAAGCAAAGGCAGAACAGAAACGTGGAACCATAGCCCCTGAAGAGAGGATGGGAAGATTTCTTTTTTTTTTTTTTTTGTTTTTCTTTTTGGCGAGCCACTTGGGACTCAAGGCTTTTGAAAAATGAAGTTATTCACCATGCAGCCTGCAGTTAGAGATGGCCAGCTTTGTCACTTCTGTAGCTGGTTGGCTGCAGCCTAAAGATGACAGTGTGAAAGCAATAAGAGATTGGGACGAAAGAATTTAGACAACGGAAGCTGAAACCTCAGAGGAGCCTTTGGGAATGCTACTCCATGACTCCGCTTGCTGATTGACCGTTTCCACCCAACAACAACTGACAATCCTTTTCAACCTGTCCAATTAGTGAAAAAAGGCCTGTCTTGTTTAGCTTTTCTTGGCTCGGTCTATTAGCGACAGGTCTTTTTATTTGTAAAGAATGTTGAGCGGCACTCTGGAGACTCCTGTGAGGCAAACTGTGCATATTCACCTTTTAAATATTCCTTCTCTCTCTTTGCTTCAGCTTTAGCACCCAGAACAAGCTGTTCACTGCATGTTTAATTCAGCAGACAGCATAAAAGTGTTCTTGACTATCTCTCTGCTTTGCTCTGAGGGAGAGAGAAGATGCCAGGAGAGAAAGAGAGGCAGAGGAGGGGAAGAAGAGGCCTATTAGTTATTGAGCTTGGCTTTTGTTGTTAATTCAGTTAAAGCCGAGCCTCTGCGAAGCCAGCTGAGACTCCAGCAGATGTGCATGAAGGTTCATCCTCCCAGCACTGGTGAGAAGTCTCATTGGACTCTGGAGCCAATTACCAAACACACTTCTTCCCTCCTTGTGCAGATATCCTCCTCATCTCTCCCTGTGCTGTTGGTGCTGTTGTGATGTAATTCATCTCAAGGCCCAGGTTACTGCAGGTGTTGCAGATACATGTTGTTGGTTTAAGTGGGCGACAGTGAGCTGTGTACACTTTTATTCTTATTTAACATGTTTTCGTGCAACTTGCATGATGTAATCTCAGTGTCAGTCTTTAATCCATATTTTCTGCTTCCTTCCTCACATCTTCAAACCTAAAAAAGATGAGACTGTGTGGAAAATATACATACATTTAAAAAAGAGAGATTTCATTTTCATAACATTTTTGTCTTGTCGCCTTCATTTTAACAGCTAATATAAAGTCACCCCTGCATCATATCCCAAATAACAACTTGGTAATTGAGTTCTCTTTTGTTTGAATTTGATTTGAACTGAAGAAGAATACCAAGCAATAACTTGTAGGTGTTGTTTTATAAACACGCTTATTTGTCTCATAGAGTAAAGTTGCTGACATTCATTTTTCAATTTGCGGTTTTATAAAAACTGCTTGCGTAAACTATGTTTACACTGGCTCTCTTACGGCACATCATTTTATTTTTAATGTGTCCTAACCATCTCAGCCTTTCTTGTTTTGTCTCCCAGACGTCCAACCCTGGCCGTTCCTCTCATTTGATCGTTTTTAAGCTCATCCGTCCTCGTCACTACCAGCAAAAACATCTTCAACTCCACCACTTCCAGCTGAGCTTCCTGTCTTAGGAGAAGTTATGCAGGCTGACATGGACATAAATTTATCAAATTAATCAAAATTCACCTCATCAATAATTCTTTAACTGTCAAGGAAGCTTGCTGTCGCTCCTCAGGCGTCCAGGCCTCTCTAAGCTTTTCAATGTGACTAGTGCTTTGCAGTCCTTCCATCAATCTGGCTGTGAAGTCTTCATTTATTCGGACTTTTCCAATTAAAAAAACAAAACAAATAAACATTTTAATGCACTTTGGATTTCTGGGGAGTTTCTTTAATGAACCAGATCTAAACCGTCCTTCCAGAGCACTGAAGGATTAGATCATAAAGGCTGAAAGAGATGCACTTTAGCAACTCTACAAGGACGTAAATCCGTCTTCAGTGTTTCATTTGAATAATCTCTTCCCTGGATTTTGAGCTGTAAAAGGAAAACTCGGATAAATGCGTCAGCAAAAGGGCACAATGCAAAGTTCAGGGTCCACGTCTGTCAGGTGCTCATTTACCAGCGTAACATCCAAACAGAGTTCACGCCGGGAGCATTGAAACAGTTTCATTTCAACAGTGTGAAAACCATGTTAAGATACTTTTATCCACTGACATTACACAGCGAGTCTTCGCTTCACCGTTGATGTTGAGCAGCAAACAGATCAGAGTGATGCATTTAGTGAAGCTTATTAAAAATGTATTAAAAAGGGAAAAAATCTCAAAGTAAACACACCTACACTTTACGGAAGTGAGCTAGGGATTTTTGTCAGTATAAATGAAACTCCAGTGGCCTTGACAATCCTGGCTGCAGGGAGAAGAAAAGAAGATGTTTAGAGCTTTGACTTTTTTTTTCTTTTTTTTTCCATGAGTGAAAACCACTGAGATGGCTCCACCTTTAGGACCTCAAACTGTCCAGCAATCATCTTAGAAATCTGAGAAACTCTTGCAGAATAGATTTGTCTTCACATGGAACAGGTTCAAAATTATGTCATCAGTATTTCATGAAAGGAGCAAAAACTTGAGTCTCTCACGTGTCAAACATGGAGAAAACATCAGGTTTACTAGTCCAGAGGTTTTTAAAACTGCGTCAGTTCTCGGGATTCCTGGGATTTAAGACGTGTATGTTGTAATAGGAAAGTTTAGTAATATTAAATAGGTGATATTGACAGGATAGTCTTATTAGTCTGTTTGTCTTCATAATCAGTTAGAAAATTAAAAAAACTCTCATCCTGCATCATCTTCAAAATTCATTTTATAGCTTTTTTTTCAATCATCAGTGTTGAAACAAAATTGACAATTTACATTTTAATACAAGGAATTAGTCTGGATCATCTGAATTTAACTGCTGTTGTGTACTATTGTGAATGATGCTTCTTTCTGTCACTCAACATCTATACACTTTATTTTCTATTTGCCCTTGTTAATACGTGTAGATTCTATTTAATTCAGATACATTTTATTTATATAGCGTCTATTACAACACAAGTTGTCTCCAGGATCTTTCCAGAGACCAGAACATGACCCCCGAGCAATTATTACATAAACAACGGCAGGTAAAAACTTCCCTAGTGGAAGAAAAACCTTAAACCAAACATTGGCAGGAAAAACTCCCCTTAAGAGGAAGGAAACCTTGATCAGGACCTGGATCATAAGGGGGGATCCTGCTGCCGAAGGCCAGCTGGGAAGAGCATGTAGAAAGGCACTTAAAAGCCAACGGCAGTGGAAAAACAAAGAACTAAACCAGAAACGATGATGCTTCGCCAAGCTTCTTTTGACTTTATAGTTGCCAACAGTTGAGGCTGACTTGGCAAAAATCTGCGATATTGGTGACTTTTTTGTATAAGATGCATTTAAGTGTTTTTTTGTTTTGTTGAATACCTTTGCTAAAATGAAATGGAGCTTAAAACTGAGATACTTGTACTTTTTCATAAAAAAATGAAAACCTCATCCGATAAACAAAGTGCATCCACTCAGCCGTGGTCGGGATCGAAAAGCACACACAGCACTTGTGCACACTTCCTAAATTTGAATAATATACCCATAAAAGGAGTTTACACCCTCTGTGATGTCATAGAGAGCCAATGTACAAAAAAAAAAAAAAAAAAAAAACTTTTCGTTTGATCTTAAGTTTTTGTGCATAAGAATACTTCAGCATCAGCTCAGGTCAGTATAAGATGGAAATTCGTGAAAATAACTCTAGATAAGAAAACACGGAAATGCGTAATAATTCCACTCTGATACCGTCCAAAACCATTTAACACTATTTAACTTTTACCAAGACAGATGGCAAATCCTTTTCCCAACCTGTGAAACCATTATTTTAATTTTAGTCACTGGAAAACAACAAAATAATGTTGTTATTATTTTTTATTTTTTTTGTCATCAGTTTGGTTTTTCACAGTTAGTCTGTGATTGCAATCAAGCAGCAAGGACACCTGCTGTCAGAAGTCCCCTTGTGTGCTTCAACTTTGGTACTTGTGTGTTTGAAGTGAATTATCGTGCAGCATGTTGTGATGTCGGTTTCTGCAGGGTTACAAGTGTGTGATTGGCTTTTCTTCACGAAACACTGCAGCTGAGTGGGTTTCAGTGAGAATACAGCCCACTTTGGTTTGCGTGGTTTCAGTTTATGTTTTTGAATTTCTCAGAAGACTAACGATTACGCTGCCTGTCCAAAGAAAGTAGCACACTAACATTTTGCTGGACCTCCTTAAAACTGGTGATTATCTTCGTTTTGGTGATCTAATGCAGCGTTTCATCATTTATTTCTATTCAGAACCACTTTTAATGATTGACCGAGCTCTTGTACTAATGATAAGGGCGTTGGACTGCTATGTGAAGGCATCCCAAAGACTCCCAGTGGGATTGGGGTCGGGACTTGTTCTTGAACCAGGCTTTCATAAACCGAGCCCAAGAATCATGGCATTGTCTTCCTGGAATATCCAGTCAGGTGACGTCACTTTTGGGGAACATAATGTTTAACTTAGATCCGAGTACTGAAGCATCTCCAGATCATGATACTGCCACCGCAGGCTTGGTTGCGTCTACCTGTGACAGGGGCGTCATGTCATCCACTGCTCTTCTTACACTGTTGACTCTGTCACTCTGAAACTGAGCAAACATAAACTCATCACACCACATAACCTTTTTCCATTGTTCCAGACAACAATCTTTACGGCCACAAGCAAATTAAAGCTTTTTCATTTGTCCTTTTGTGAGGATTCCTGCACCGTTTATCCGTGACAACATGATTGTGTCTTCTGACGTGGTTGTTATTGTTGTTTGGGAAATGAAAACCTACACAATGCATCAGTTTGGGTTAAATCACATAGTTATACTAAAACATCTTGTAGTACTTTTTGATTTTTATTTTTTATAGTTCTTGCAGTATTAAAATGTTTTGTTGTTTTGTTTTTTGACCAGGAAGGCAAACACCCACAATAACATTATGTCAAAATGAGAGGAGGGAAATTAGAAGGAAAGAACAATAATTAGACGAAAGAATTTAGAAATAATCTTAGAAGGAAAGAACAATAATATTGCACATATGGTCAATTTAAAATAATCACACCTCTAATGAGGAAGGCAGATTGCAGCACACACTTTTGTTTTCAACTGCACAGATCTTCGTTTTAATGGTTATCTTCTTGCTCTGTGCAAAACTGATCTTTCTTCACATTCCCATTTCTACGGACAAGCAGCTATGACCCATCATGTAGGATCTCTGTACAGCTCTGATGACAGATCAGTTTCATTTTCTTTCTGTCTTTCACAACTCAAGAAAACACAAGAGAATTTGTGACTGAATCGTGAAGTTCTTTGGATTTCTAAAGTCTTAATGCTGCAAGAAGACAAACACGCAAGGAGGTTGTTTATTCCTTTATTTCTCCAATTTTGAGAACAAAATCAATTTGTCAAGATTCAAATTCCTCGTTTTAAAATTGCCTGAGTGCAGAACTATAATCAGCTTTGTGCTTTAATGCGGGGATTGTTCCTGAACGCTGAAGGACATAACAACTGAGTTTAGTCCCCTGAGCAGCATTTCAAGACCACTGAAGTCCTCTCCAGATTCATGATACCCACGTATGAAGCGCATGAGTGAGTGTTTGTGTTCTGGTCTTTATTCATATAGCTTGTAGTTTTGTGATAACTTATGCATTAAAGCCATTAAGATCTACTTCATGTAAAAGTGGCGTGTATGAACATCCTGCAGCAAAACAAATTACACCACTTCATATCTGCAAAGAGGGTGTTTATGGAGGAGCCCACAATCATGATCAGTGGACGAGGTTAGTAAGAAGTAGTTTTCGGATAACTGTGTGTGTGTGTATATATATATATATCAAAAAAGACTGTAGAAAGTCTCCTGTGTTCACACGACATAGAAATGTTACAGGAACAGAAGATTTACGAACTAGTTCTTTTCTCCTTAGAGGCTACGCTTCATAAAAAAGCAACAACAACAACAAAAAAACAACAAGATAAACCTGCAAACGAGATACCTATTAAACACTGGGTGGTTCCGGATATCTGAAAGCCATTTTAATTTTTTCAGCCTTTACTCTGTTGAAGAGGACTCATTTGAACTGAATAATACTGAATAATAGTGTATTTATCCCCTGTGACTTTGAGTTATATTGTTGCAGTATAAATTACTGAGAAAAATAAGTTGATAAACTGTAGGAAAGTTAAGAGTGTAAGCACAGAAAAGGAGGCACGCTTGAAATCTCAAGAGATCACCTTTGTCTTTGTTGCATAGCAACAACTGAGCTGATGACATCACATCACCAGCAAGTAACACAGGTGAACAGTCGAGATGGAAACCTGCAGCGTAAGGTACAGAAATCCCAAATATGCTTCTGCAGCCATGTCTTGGTGTCATGTTCATGACAACTGCCCTGTTGTCATGGCTACTCATCACAACAGATGTTTGCCATCAGAAATCCCTCAAGCAGCACAGCAATCGACGCAGAGCAGAAAATGTTTAAAAAGACCAACATTATTTATTCATCTGTCCATCTTCTATACCTGCTTATTCTTGTTTAGGGTGACGGGATCTTCTGCAGCCAATCCCAGCTCTGTTCAGGCCGAAGGCAGGAGTACAACCCGGACAGGTTACCAGTCAGAGTTGACAGTGAGCTAAAAGCCCAACTATCAAACAAAATAATGAAAAATCTGTGAAATCTGTGTGAAAAGATTTATATAGCTGTTTTTATTTATGGTATGTGCGAGAGTTGGAAACAATAGTACTGATGTCAAATATCTGATCGTAAAAGTCAAGCCAGACAACAACAGCGTGTGATATTTTACAATCAAATGCATTTGCTGTTACAAAAACAGCATTACATTTACGATCAAATCAGGTGGCCAATTACAAAGTATTCAGATAATTTTTTTTATTTTAATTTTGTCCTGCAGTATGTGTCACGAGATAAAGCAGTTCTACAAAGGGACCTAACCCCAGCTGTGTCCCAGTCCTCTGGGACAAAAACAAGTGTGAAAAGATAATTGAAAATGTTTCCATTAATAAAAAGCAGCCTCAGTTTGCAGCCGCAGCCTTTTATTGCTGTCTGATGGTTCCACATTCTGACTCCCTTTCCGAATTTATTCTTTGAAATTGCAGCTGTTTCTTTCTCTCCAGGTTCCTCCTTTATTCTGCTCAGCTCTGTCAAGTGAATTAAGGAAAAAAAGGAAGGAAATGGAAAGAATGAAAGAGGAGGAGGAAACTGATGTACACTAAACATAATTGGTACCATTTTGCATTTCATCAGCTCTTTT
Organism: Xenentodon cancila; assembly: GCA_014839995.1. Classification (NCBI taxonomy): domain Eukaryota; kingdom Metazoa; phylum Chordata; class Actinopteri; order Beloniformes; family Belonidae; genus Xenentodon; species Xenentodon cancila. Next base: position 3,686,738 of record CM026217.1, on the reverse strand, counting down.
CCTGGTGGTCATTGTAAGAGATTAGCTGCCCCACTTTATCCTTGCTTGTCTTTTTTACTTTCTGTCTCACTAAACCGAGAAAATAATTGATGTTTTGCATCCTTGCTCTGGAGGGAGTTATCTGTACGTGCGTGTATTGATTGTTGTGATAGGCAACCCACTCTCATTTCCCGACTATCTAATGCGAGTTTTGTTAGAGCTCTGGCTTCTTCAACACACAATTACACTATTTGTCCCTTTGCATTCTGGCTGACAGCTTAACCAAATCAAATTTGACCCAATTTGACAATTAGTTTCAATTAAGTTCAATTAAAAAAGTGTTTATTTTGAACATGATAGAAAGTAACAGACATGCTTGAACATACGTACAGCAGTCTGCAGCAGGAAGAAGTAAAAAAACGTATGAAATCCTACCTCTGGAACTCAATACCATGTTTTCAGATGGACCCTCTTAGAAGTTACACATATCAAAAGTTAGAAATTTGCTCAGTCTAAACATATGTTGTGGTCTACCTCAGTATAAATCAGCGGATACCTGAGTTATTGTTGCCATGTGCAGATACACGCCGGTGTACATACAGAGTCCCTGTATTCATCTATACGTAAAAGTATACATTAATTTACCATGTGAATTTATATTCACCCTCGTACAATCTTATTTATTACAAGCATTTTTATTTCTATACACATTAAAGCACACATATGCAACTATACCTATTACTACCCATATATGTATGAATACACGCATTTCCACATACATATACAAACAACCCCTGAGGTTCAGTCCCCCCACCAACCCATCAGGTTCAGTCCCCCCACCAACCCATCAGGTTCAGTCCCCCCACCAACCCATCAGGTACAGTCCCCCCCCACCAACCCCTGAGGCTCAGTCCCCCCACCAACCCCTGAGGCTCAGTCCCCCCACCAACCCATCAGGCTCAGTCCCCCCACCAACCCATCAGGCTCAGTCCCCCCACCAACTCATCAGGTACAGTCCCCCCACCAACCCATCAGGTTCAGTCCCCCCACCAACCCATCAGGTACAGTCCCCCCCACCAACCCCTGAGGCTCAGTCCCCCCACCAACCCCTGAGGCTCAGTCCCCCCACCAACCCATCAGGTTCAGTCCCCCCACCAACCCCTGAGGCTCAGTCCCCCCACCAACCCATCAGGTTCACTCCCCCCGCCAACCCCTCACCCAGCAAAAAAGGAACACAAAACAGGAACAACCTGCTACAAATGTGGAAAATGGATCTTCAAATTCCACACATGATGTTTCCTATTTCTGCTGTGAAGTAGGAGAATAGTGTGAAATCAGCATTGCATTGTTTCGTGTTTCGTGTTGGAAGTGGTCCGTTTTGAAGGCTGTTGAGAAGTACGTCTTGTGATCCACAATAGCAGTGATGAGAGTTCAATAATTGTAATGCTTAAACACAGTCATATTTAACTTCCCACCATTTCAGACCATTCCACCAACTTTCAAATACAATAAAATATATTCAGATCATTATGGCTTTTATACTTTAATGCCTGTTAAAAAACAGGACATGATACTGTGTGATAGTAAAGTGATTTAAAAAGTGATGTAAAAACTTAAAAAAACAACATACTTCTAACTTTCTAAACATTCTTTTTAGAGTTAATCATGTATTTATGTTTGTGACATATGCCACTTAGATTTTATAAATATATTTAAAGTCCCCGAACTATTCTGAGAAAGTACGAAGTTCCAACAGTATGTAAGTTGTTCCTGGTTTTGACCTCAACTAAAAGAACTCTAAAAGTGAAACCTTTTTATTTGTTGTTGGTAGCACAGGTCTGAACATATGTCATTCAGGGAACTTTCTAGATCAGTGCTCTTCGACCTTGGTCCTCACGGTCCGGCACGTTTTAGACGTTCCTGCGCTCTAGACGCTTGTCTCAAATTAGTGGACCACTGGAGTGTTGAGCTTTTAAATTGGTTATTTTGTTGATGTTTGCACAAAGGTGAGGCTGATGTTGACGCGTGAAGGTGCAGTTGTCACAGATTCAAGATTCAGATTCAAGGACAGATATCAAGTCATGCAAATAAACTCAAACATGGAGAAGAGTATATATATTTGTTATAGCTCTTTAGAGTCCAAATGGCTTCTGAATCACCTGTGAAATATCAGAACCTACATTTGTATCTACTCAGGTCTTATTTGTTATAATTTGCCACTCAGTGTTTGCATATCGCCACAACTTGACACACAGTAATTTCTGCTGTTGCAGAGCTGATTGACTAATTACAATTAATCTGAGGAACACTTGGTTCGCCAAGTATGATAAATGCACCGAAATTTGTCTTGGTGAAAGTTCTCAGGAGAATAATGCCCACCATAAAACCTATTCCCTAAATTCATTATGTTAGTCATCATCTCATGCGGTTTTAATTTGCAGACGTGATCAAGTCTCTCCAGAGGCAGGGAGCAGGGGATCTCTCGGAAAAGCCTTCACAGATGTGTTGCTTCTTTTCCACGAGTTACTGGCAAGAGATGAACATAAAACATAAAAGCACATTAATTTTAAGCTGCTTATATTGTGGCTGACTTGATTGGCACAGAGAACTGCCAAGTAACTTCGAGCAGAGTCACAGTCGGGGTGAATACTCTCTACTTGCATGTGAAAACTCCTAACAGTCACTGATATCGTGCGGCTTCCTGCACGATCGCCTTTATAGATTGATTTATTCAGAGCCACGGACTTGAAAATACTATAAAATCTTAGAAGAATGAGAAGAAAATGCATTTTAAGAAAATCCTAAAGGCAATTTTGTCAATGACAGCAAATGCAGTAAACAGTTTACAGCTTTTCCATAGGAAATGCAAATGTGCCGTATGACCATATGTTATGTGTGGAAAATGAGCCAAAAGGGGAAATCAGATCAGTGATATCACACTTAGGGGACATTTGGGGGACATTTCAAATATTGTCGATGAAGCCTCGAGGCTGTCGAGGAACGGTTCTGCTGTCCTGGAAGCAGCCGAAAGAGCAGCTCAGCGCTCGACGTGTTTGAGGACAATCCTGCACCACGTCAAGATCGTGCACACAGCTGAGTAAGCTTCTGCCAGCACCTGTAAATGTGATGAGTAACATCCAATTAAAATAATAATCTTTAATAATAAACAAAGTATTTTTGGACCTAAAACCTAATCACTGTGCAGTATTCAGGGTTTATATTTGTGAAAGATATAAAATGTTCCCGGCACTTTTAAAAATACACATCATTACTCGCTCCTCTGAACTTTGATCTCAAAGAACATCTAATGACGCCAGCAGAAGATGTCATTACTGCATAAAGCAACATGTTTATCTCTTTTGTCCTTTTCCACCGCGGTGTGAAAAAGTGAGTAACTTTCATCTAGAACAGGCTTATCTCGAAAAACGTTGTTTTATGCTCTTGTACTCGCATATTTTCTTATCTAGGAAGAAAAAACAATCCATCTCTGCTTCTCTTTTAAGATTATATTTCTTTATATTTTTGTTATTTAGAATATCAGCATTTTAAAAAATGTATTTGACCTTGTTAAAGCTTGTTTACCTATTTTTCCACGATGAAAACAACATCAGACGTAACAAAACTTTAAAGTTTAAAAATACAAATGTTGTTAGTAGGTATGGAGGACAAATAAACTGCAGTGTGACTTAGTTATTTTACTGAGATGCAGTTTGAGTTTGAGCCTCAGTTCTGGAGAATATTCAAAAATCCCCGGCAAAATCATTGTTATGTTTGTGATGCATCATCCTAAACTGCTCTTGAGGTTTTAGGCAACTGACTAACTATGAATCATATGTTTTTGGCGACCTGGCATCAACCGGATCCACAATGACGTTTTGACAGGCATGCTGGTCACCAGAGGACAAATCCCTCAGTGTTTCTGCAGACACTGGTTCAACATTTGGTGACATTTTGTATCTTTACATCGTGACTTGTAATCATCTTCATCGGTTAAATCGTGTCCCTTCGTTGGCTTCAAAAAAATATCTTGTAATATCAGTGCAGCAGTTGGAGTCCTGTACTGGTCAACCGTACTAGTCAACTTACATCCCTACATCATCTATGGCAACCCAGCCACCAGGAAAATACTTGGCTCGGTTTATTTTCATAGTTGTAGGTGTTTTTTTTTTAACTGGTAGCAGGTGATACGCACGCTCTCAAACTACCAAGCAGCCGAATCCAGCAGGTCTTCAAGTCCGGTCCTCGAGGTCCCATCGCCGGTCGCTCACCATCACCCTGTCACCAGGACCTTCACCAGTACGGTGATGAGCTGAATTTGAATCTGGCGTGTTGGAGCTGGGAAGCCTCTGAAACATGCGGGAGATGGGACCTCGAGGATATAAAAGGTGCTCACACAGCAGTGCTCAGCAGACCTTCATCATACCAATAAGTAAGAGAGGAGGTGGGCTCTAAAACATCTGTTTACGTGAATGAGAGGCTGGCGTTCCGGTCTTATGGAAAACCATTTGATGTCGTTGCTGGACTGCTGCTGTTGTTGTTTTTACTTCCTGTATTAACTTTTCTTTGGAAACAAACGACTTGTTTAGGAAAATAAGAACCGGCTTAAACAGAGCGATTAGACTAGGTTGGTAGGAAGAATGCTTCATGTGTGCATAATTATAGCTTTTAAGATGTGTGAAGATGGCAGCATAATTAAAAAAAAGCCTGCCTAAGGCTGTAAACCTTGGAAAGTAAAGCAGAAATGAACTTTATCTGCAGGGTGGAAATAAAAAGAACGGATAAAGGAAGGTTTGGTGATCTCCGGACTCAGTCATCACATCGGAGTCGTCTCACATCAGTATCACTTTGGGTTTGCTGTCATGTTGAAAATAAGATCTTTATGTGTTTCTTTATCTTTTAAAGTAAAATTCAGTTTCTTTATAAAGTATGAAGGCCAAAGAATAACAACTCCATTTCTTTTTTTCTTTTTTTTTCTCTCTCTGTACAAACTTTGCCTTAACAATCCAATTCTTTTGCCCCCAGGTATGAAAGCTTAAATTATAGCTCAAAGGAAGTGCTTTCCCCAGAGTGGCAGATGGTGTCTGGTGTAGCTGTGAAAAGAAAAACAATACCACTGATGCAGAAGAAAATAAGGCAACAAGGGAGACTAATATAAAACAAGAAAATGTGGTGTGAAGCTCCCAGAACTGATTCGATGGAGGGAACTCTGAGACATGAGCGGTTTCAGCACGTATATTCACTTGTCAATATCGCTGCTATGCGTGTAAATAGCAGCATCTGGCTGCTTAATAATATAACTGAATGTCACTCAGGCAAAATAAAGTGCTGCATCAGACGCCGAAGCGTAACGCATCCTGGGAAACGCAGCGTGCTGCTAGCAGGTTTGGAGTGGCGGGTATGTGAATAAGTGGGAAAAGTGTGCACGTACGTGTGCAGCAGCGGAGGGATTCGCCAAGTCTGAACTGATTTTAAAGCTGTAATTATATTGGACCCGCAGATCTGTTGAAGTATCGTTCCGTCCAGTTCGCTCCATCAATCAACAGGTAATTGCCTGCATCTCTGCAACAGAACCAGTGATAGATTTCAACATCAGTCGCGAAAGTGAACTCTAAGAGTGGGTTTTTGTTTTGATTACACTGACTTTATGGTGAGTGAGCAGTCTTTTAAATCATCCATCAAACCGTCTGGACCTCCACTCTCGTGTGCAGCTCTGAGAGCCGCATGCGCACCAACCGACAGTTTCCAAGGAGCAAACTCAAACACGCCGTGGTGATGTGGTTCAAAATCCACCAACAAAGAAATGTTGTGAACAAATACCAGTAAACTGCAGTCGGGGAGTGTTCAGACCGCCGCGGCAAACCACATTTACATAATAAAGTGTAGCTGTCATTTATTGTATAACAATTCTTTACTGTCGGTGTAACTATGTTTGGTGTTTTTCCTTTACTGTGTCACAATATTCAACATTGCTATCAATAAATATGTCAAAAACAAACGTACAAAACAAAGAAAAAAGCCATTAGAAGATACTTTACACAGTAAACGAGTTTCCCGCTGAGAACTAACAGCGAAGCATCTTCAGCCAGAGGCGTCTTCAGCTTTGCTCCATGCAGACCGGAACAGCAGGACTGTCCGGCCCACGGTTCCAGACTACAGTGATCTCTACCGCAACGGCATACAGCCGTTTCCCTTCAGGTATGAATGAACTGTTCTTGAGCTGAATCGGATTGAATTAAGAAGACACAGATGCAGGCACCTTGGCAAGATCAGAGGTAATTACTAAACATGTGCGCTCGCACCCTGGGCACCCTGGGCGCCCTGGGCACCCTGGGCGCCATGGAAGTGCAGCGGCCCATCGTCGAAGCACTTTTGCTGCATCCTCTGGGAGGCTTCACTTCCCATTGGGGAGTGTTTTCAAAAGCGGGGCTCTCCAAGAACTGCCTGCTTCAGCTAGATTTGTGTGATTTTTGTGGAAATCTGCTCATTTAAGGACTTGTTTTGTTGTGGTCGACACCTCCCACAACCTCCATGGTTAACGTAATGTCAGTTGGATCCCCGTGGTGCTGTGTCATTCGTGCACCTCAACTTTATCTGCGGTGTGGAAAATGACACGGCTTAGTTGTAACCGAGCACCAAAAGTAGACGCTGCACGTGTCTTTAGTGGGAAAGAGAGATGGTCACTTATAAAGTTCCCCACAGCACCTGTAGAAATGTACGTAGAAAGTTTAGTTACAGAAGCCTGAGCAGAGCGCCAACGTCATGAATGAGGATACCATCAAAAATGTAGCAGCGATAGGTTTGTGCCAGTCTGGTCCTCTAAAGTCAAGAACAAAGGAAAAAGGTGTGTTCCTGTGGGATGCATATAGAACCAGGAATAGTAGATTCCCACGCCTCATATTATTTATAGGTATCTGATCGATTCCACAAGATAACGTGGTTGCTGGAGTACTCACGTTATGCAGATGTTAAGAAGTTTATCAGACTGCATCATTACTCATCAGATCAAACTGAATTGTTTTGTTTTGAAAATGTCTTAAGGGAGGGAGACCGTACACATAAGTAGCAGATATATAACGTAATGTCATGTTCCGATATACAGTAGTTCTGCTCTCTAGAGGTTTTTTATCTTCTCACCATGTGCCTGAGATACAGTGGTGCAACTTTATTCCCCCTCTTTCTGTTCTCTTGGTTCAGAAAGCAGTCCGCTCCTCCTCCTCCTCCCAGGATCCGCTGTGACAAGCTTTATTTTATGGTATGGAAAACTAGCGCTTGGCAGTCATTATGCAAATGTGTTACACGGTGGAGGATATTATGAGCCTGAGAAAAGGAGGCACCAACAACAAAGCGTGTCAGCCAATGCAGGATCAGAGTCATTCTGTCTGGTGTGGCTTTGCAGACCATTTACATGGACAGAAATACAAAAAAAACCCAACAAAAACAACCATGAGGGCACTGCAGGGTAAAGCTGGCTGTGTAGCCGATGTTTTCCTGATTACGACACACGTTCCCACCTCAAAGCCCAGTTCTGCACTGCAGTTCCAGTCTGCATTTGTTTCATCTGCATCTTCTCTGCATTTTTCTCCCAACCAACCTCCTTCTGTCTTCCTCATTATTCATTCTTTGCCCCATTCCTCTTTCAAACATACCCGCTGGAACATGTTTCACATTGTTCCACATAACACACCTCTTCTCCCTCGTTAACGGGAACCAGATTCCTGAGCTAACACCTTCTTTCTTCCTCCTCAGGTTTTGTCACCGGTTCCTACTTGAGCTCATCTGCAGATAAAAGGATGTTCTGAGTTTTGTCTGCAGGGGTTTAAACATACTTTCTGATTTCCGTTCAAGGCAGAAATGATTTCAAAGGAGCTGTTGGACAGCTGCCTTCTGTAACAAGATATTACAGGGACAGAAACTAAAATGGCAAACATGAAGTGACTGTGCCTGTTGGTCTGTGGGTACTGACAGTCAGAGTGCATACATAATATTACAAAAAACATGATTACTGCGTTAGTCTGACTGCGTTTGCAGTTTTAAAATGCACGTAAACATCCAGCAATCTCAAGACCAACACCCTGATAATTGAAGTAGGTCGAGCTACTTCCTGCGCGTTCATGTTTAACTGGACTGAACTGGGCCGTTTGCTCTCTGCGAGCTCCACAGTTCCACCTCAGGCTTTGACCCAGAAGTACTGGAGGATTTAGTGAAGCCACCAACACGGCAAACGCAAGGAAAGCAGTACAGTTAAACAGACTAGTCAAACTGTAGCGTGAACAAACTGTGCATGTAAACATGGTGATTTCCAGTGACTTTTCTCAAATTAATTTATGGATATTTTATGCAAGTATTATGTGAAATGACCTCAGAGCTGCAGCAGGCTTCAGTCTTCAGACGTAAATCAATTTTCATCTTGGAAAATGCTGTCAAATCAAAAATCCCTGGCATGTAAATTAAGAGTTTTATGATGACAAAAGAGTTAATGAAGAATACCCCCCCCCCCCACACACACACACACACACTCTGACTCCGTGATTGCAGAAGGTTCCTGCATTGATGAGGATCCCTGTTGTCACAGAGATCAAAACATGAAAATGTTAAGTCTTGTTCATGAAAAGCAGAAATTTCTTGCTGAGCAGATTTCATTTTTTGGAGGCTTATGAATCCCTGAAGCGATTAAAATAAATGTTATCTCATTTGTTTCTGTAATATTAAACTGGAAATATAAGCTTTAAATTTCTCATCATTACAAAAGTGGTCATGTTTTTGTGACTTCTTTTTTTTTTTTTTTTTTTTGTTAAAATGCACAAACACATCTGCAGTAAGAAAACCATGCGGCCCCTTTAGAAATGACTCGATTGTCTTCATTGCTTTGCTATGAAATAAGATTTGATCATGTAAGTAACAGTAACAGACAATAACACCACCCCTGAGCCGGTAACACACAAACACCTATAAATTCTCATCTTTATTAAACATATTCATTAGACATTAGACCGTGCTTGTTCATGCAAGTAGATCTGGATCAGACCTGCAGACTGTCCACGAGGAGGTTCTGACCAGTCCCCTTTCCAGAATTGCTTCATTTCGGACACATGCAGGTCGTTCCATAGCAGCTTCATGGTGTTAGGGTCTGGGTTCTGACTGGCAACCACACATGGAGATTTCTTTTTTGTTTCTGGAGCCGTTCCATGATGGGATTACGTCCACGCCCAGTGTCATTGTTCTGCTGCGTCTACTAAGCTTAAGCTGGAAAATAGCTGCCTTCATGTTTTCCCGTTATTTTGGCATTTCTGTTTATTTTTCCTTTGGTGATAGTCAGTGGCCTGAGTTAGTGAGGTAAGCCCTAACCATGAGCCTTCCTCCACCGTGCCTCACTGTGGCACCGTACATTCAGAGGGGTTTTTCTTCTTTCTACTTTAACTAAAAGAATAGTTTGTAAATACATAGTTAACATATTGGGTATAACAATAAAACTAACTGCTTTTCTACTCTAGTTCCAAATGTACGGTGAAATGAGAGGGTCTGAATTATGCTCAGAGCTCTGGAAAATATTCTAATTTTAGAAAATTATTTGTATCACTGCTGCCAGAGTTTTAATGTTAAATTGTAAAATGTTAAATTCTTTATTGATTTCTCGATACTGAACCTTGGTTACCGCCATCACTGCTGTCGTCATCCATCCAAACAAATACAATTAATGGTAATTATTTCTGCAGAGGTAAAGCATTTTATTTGCTTTACTTTTCTTCTTGCTTTTCCTATTTTACATATTTTCATCTCTGTCCCTTATTTTCTAATTAAACGTTATTAAAATGGAAAGATTTAAACCAGAATTGGTTACACTGTGGATTTTGTTGGGTGGAGTGCACTTATTTAGTGTTGTACAACAGGACATTGTTGTTTTTTTGGTTTTTTTATTTTTATTGTGGGAGTTCATGCAGGTTTGAGAAATAATAGAGACGCTTCAGAGAAAGAATTAATGAGACTTATGTGAAGCACGGTTGTGGAGACTAGTCTGTTTGGTGGATTTCTTGAAACAGCTACAAAAGTCATGCAAGCACATTTCTGTTTCAACTAAATGAAGTGAGAAAAGTTAAGACGTTAAAGTTCTGAATTTTCAGAGGGGGGAAAAAACAGTATGTGGGTTGTAAAGATGAGAAATAAAAACGTATGCTCCAGAAATACTTTTTGTTCCAATTGTTTTTCTATGAAGGGAGAGAGATGTAAAGTTTCTGTCGTCTGAAGCCAAAACAAGCCAGATCTAGAAGGACGTGATCTAGTAAAAAAAATCCAGTTTTACCTTTTTAACACCCTGGATGGTATATTTTCTCCCCTGTGGAATGTAACTCAGCTTGTTTCATGACCCGATTGCTGTAGAAACTTTAACAATCTCATAAAAATAAATAAATGAGCACGAGTGAGAGGATGTTCATCGTCCTCCAGTTCTGAACGGCCTCCCTTGTTGATTGCACACTTTGGTCCATCAGTAACATCAGGTAAGAAATCATCCAGTAATCATTTCTACACCTTGTTTTATTTCAGATCTGTTCTTTTTTGTTTGTTTGTTTAAGTTTGAGTCGTTGTAATTCTGAGGCCGTTGTTGTTTGACATATGAAAGTGAGCGGTCCTTTCCTTAAGGTGTGACAAACACCACATGGTGTGTTACAAAAGTTTCTACATCATTTCAATAAACCTAAACTGTAAACCTACGTGATATATTTGTCTGCACATGTGTAGGTTTGTGCCTGGATCCATGCTGCTCAACTAATTATCTATTTATTTTTTCTTTTCAAAAGAACGTAATAACACAAAACTACTTTTTTAAAGCCCTCTCATGTCTTAAACTCTTCATGTCGTCAGAGCCTTTACATGTTCATTTAGTGCAGCCCAAGATGTTTGATTTATTTCAACATCTGTCATATTTCATGTTGGTTGGGTGTAAAATGTATTGTGGAACCCAAAAGATGGAAAAGAAGGTATTTACAAGTATATTTTTCTCACACTTTTCTGGTGGGGGGAATATATCAAGAAGGTACAGCAGCAGTTGTTAAGTCACTTTATTGGTCTTTTATTCCCACCACACATGGATGCTGAACTGTAGTAAATGGCAAAGGTTATTTTCATTCCATCACAGTTCAGTGTTTTATGATCCTGTCACTTTGGCTTAAAGGAAGGTATTATTTATTTCCGCATGAATGGTGAGGGAGATTTGCCGTTGTCTGGCAGATAAAATAGTTTATTTGCTCCAAACAAAGTAAAATAGAAGATTGTGCAAACAGAATTCACATGTCATCTCCAGCATATATGCAGTATCATATATGTATGGCTTATTTAAAGCACAATGTTCCGTTTGACTAGAGAACTTTTATGAAGCACTATAAATCTATATCTAAATGTGTCTGAAATTTGTGTGTTTTGCAATCACTGTAACATTGGAAGCAGACTGAAGAATGTTTATTTAGTCCATGCACCTATGAATGCATGGATATATACACCACCAATCCACCATACATCCATCCATCCATCCATCCATCCATCCTTCCATCCATCCATCCATCCATCCATCCATCCATCCATCCATCCATAGATGCATGCATCCATCCATCCATCCATCCATCCATCCATCCATCCATCCATCCATCCATCCATCCATCCATCCATGGATGCACCCATTCCGAGTTTGCTCTTAAACTGCTTGGTTTATAATCCTACCAGATCAGGTTGATGTTACCACTGAATTAGTTTGGAATAACTTGATCAGAATATGAAGGATCATTCATTTTCAAGAACCATAAAAACGTTATATGTATGCTTGGATTAGTCATAATTAAAGTAATACACCAACATTATGGGTATTTTGATATTATGGCTTATTCGCTGCAAAGGTTTAAGTGTGGAGTTGCCATGATGCTAAGCCTGACATATGTGGAGAAGACTGTACACAAACCACCTTCGTTACAGCTCACGTCCTGCATCCACATGAGATAAAGTATAACGGAAAAGCACCCTGCACTTAGTGGACCTAGTCAAGAAACGGGATATAATAGTCATAATGCATGACTCCAAGTCTTTCACAGGTTTTGATTACCTGGCAGCAGTACTGCTGAAGTTAATCACAGCTGCCGGGTAGTGCTGAGTCGCATAAATGCAGCTCTTTATTATGCCTCTGTAAATGATGCTCATGACATTGCTGCTCCGAATTTTACATAGTTATTTCTATTTCAAGTAAATACATAGGCCATGACATGTAAAAGTTTTGGAGTTATTTGGAAGTTTATTTTGCCACTTTGGCTGGCTGTTTCCATCCGTTTGGGGGTTTTGTCAGACTGGATTTACTGAACACATGGAGGAGAGAACCATGTAACTCCATCTTATCAGCTCTGGGGCTGACAGAAAACAAGAAAATTCCCAAAATGTTGGTGCATCCTTTTCAAAAGAAACAACAGCAAAAGTGGTGCTCTAATGCTTTTTACTTTCCCCAAATTTGAGCTTAAGTTGTCCCCCGATGGAGCACTTTGAGAAGCAGATCGAGTATTTCAGAATTTCTGCTGCTGATCTCATGTGGATGCGTACTGAATATTTTTTCCATCTCTCCAAGGTTATTTGTGCTCTTTACAAAAGCACACTAGTATATTTTAATTTCTCAGTTTTAAACATTTTACATATGCTGATATTACTCATCCAATTTAATTGTTTGGCTCCAAGAAAACATACTGAAAATATAATAAGCTGGCAGCTTTGATTTTATTTTATTTCCACTGGCAGACATATTACCATCACATGTTTGGCACTGTTCCACAACAGCAATAATTAAGTCTAATAATACGGCAACACAAATACAACAAGATGTGAATAGGTTTTCAGTTCTTTTTAAATTTCACCAGAAGCAGAGGTGGAAATCGAAGACGAGGTTATGAGAACACTGCAGGTTTTTAAAAGCCAAAGGTCCATTTGCTCTGCAAAACTTCTCCATTGTCACTTTCATTTTGTTCAACTTGCTCAATTACAGAGCAATTACAGAGAAAACAAAGAAACCACATGGAGAGCCACAAAACCCACAAGAGCTTTCTGTTCACTCTGCGTCTGAGCCTGAGCCTTTCACTTGAGAAGAAATCTCCCGTTTCTGCTTGTTTGATTAAGCTGCACCCTGGTCTATTCACAAGTGTTTTTCCTTGAACCTCCCAATTAAAACGTCATATGAGTGGCAATTTGCAGCTATTTTTTATTAATAACAGTCTTCACATGTAAAGTTCTTTCTAATGTACGGGCGTGCACATGTCCGTCTGAATCTAATTGTGTGATTAAGCTGCAGTGGCGGAGATGCTGGTAGCTGAATGAAGAGAGGTTCAACAAGGTCGAGGCGACATAGAAAATTTAATTTTCTTTTCTCCCTGAGCTCACTCAGTGCTGTGGAAGAAATGATTGTTCAGTCCTCTGCCAGGAAGCGTCACCTTCAGGCTAAAACCGCCTAATTCACCAAGAGGATTTTTGCAGAAACGCGCTGTTACTGTTTTGTGTCTCTATCTGGTCTTCCGCTCCTCATGTACATCTACATTTGAGGAATTTTTCAGATCCAGAGATTACAAATAGCTGGCAGGTAGGCGTTGAGTGCTTCTCCTCAGGATGTGTCAATAAGTCACCGCTTGTTACCAGGATCAAAGCTGTGTATTTTGTTCCAGGAGACTGGAACAACTTCCCTTTTTATTTTTTCTCCCTTCCAATTTCCTGCCTTCCAAACAGGCAGCAGTGTTAAATACTTTAAAATTGCACCAAATGCATCCTGCTTAAATCAGTTCATCATTGGTGCACCGTGTATTCTTCTGCTATGAATTATTGTTATTTAATTTATATTAGACTCTCTGTAGAGGAAAGCAGATTTCCACAGTGAAGAGGAGCAGATAAAGGGGCTGCTACTTTTTGGAGATTTACTTTTCCCTATTTTGTCATTTTTGTGGCTCTCCTGAAAAATGATGTAGCTCATTGTTTGTGAAATGTTTTTGAAGAATTGCAGTACGACTGTCAAACTAAAGGTGCCCTTCAAAGTGAAGTCAAGGGCTTATTTAAATTTTATCTACAAAATTGTTTTGCTTGTCTGGTGGACTTGTGGCGGTTGTGCACCCTCATGTCTTTAGAACTGGTTAACAACACCGGGACGGGGATGACGGTTCAGAAATAGGTCTGGATTTGAGTTTATATTGTTTCTGAAGACAAAACTGTAGCACAAAACCCTTCTTGTTGTTTTTGAACCGGTTTTCTTTTATTAGCGATGAAGAAGTGTTTCGTTAAATTTAAGAAAAGAGTTTGAGAGTCATATCAGAACTACATCTAGATACCCAACGGCATGACTGTTATTTTTTTGTTGTTTTTTTTACCTTTTACCATGAAATGATTAAAAATGTGTTAAAGGTAGTTGGATGGCTGGATTTGAACAATAAGAAGTTAAAAAGTAAAAAACACTTTTTGAAAACACGCGATTGTGTGCAGGCAACAACTTTCATCTAAAAGTGTAACATTTAAAGTTTTATGCCAACATCTTGAGAATGGGTTCATTTGCCCCACAGCTTGATCGGATAGAGGCTTCGTATCGTCTCTGTGCTCCAATCAGATCCTGTTAACCTGTCCAAGTCTATGTGGTAAAATAAACTTCCTAATAACTCAACATATTACTCACAAGTCTTGACTAGCACGTAATAATTGTGTAGAAATTTCTGTACAATAAGCAACAACAGTCTTATAAACAGTTGCGTATAAGGAGTTTTATTTTAATGAAGCACTACTACCTACAGTAATCGCTCCTTAACACGTGATCAGAGAGTTTAAGACTTTATATAAGAGGGTTTATTGTACGTTTTTAATTATATATTAGGATGACTATTATGACCACTTATTCATTTAGGTAAACTTGAAGTGGGTCCTTTTCTTCCATCATATTTCTTCGTATTTGTTTGTATTAAAGCTGAAAATTCTGTTTTGGTTGAAATGAAGAGTTCGTGTTCATGTCTAACCTTTTAATTGGTGCCTTCTGATGTTTCTCAAACTTAAATTATCTTTTAGATAATAAAGAAATATAACACATAACTGGTGATTTATTCTATGTTGCTCATGCAGCAGCGTTGCGTTAACGCTTCTGATGTGTCTTTATCATACCAGAAACATTTTTTTTTTCCTTTTCGCTTCCCAAATGAGCTAGATACTTTAAAAATGTCCCCACCAAAAGTTGAGTTCCTTGGCAAGCACTTGCTGCCCAACATAGCCTCAATTCAACCAGCTGTCGTGACCATTAATGCAACAAAAGTTTAAAATCGCTCAACTTTTCACAAAAGCAACAGAGCCGATGCAATGCACAGTGGAAAAACAGTCTGCTTGCTATGCGTGACATCACTACATTCAAAGTGATGCACAGGGAAATTGTGAACCAACTATGGAATCTGAAATGAAGAGCCTTGGTCTGACAGGTCCCTGTGATAACCTCTGTGGACATTGGAGAACGTTACAAAAGATGATGCTCACTCCACCCATCAGAGTTTTGTGGTCAAGTGACCAAAAGGAAGCCTGTCCTCAGTAAAAACCTCATGACTGCCCTCTAGGAGTTTCCCAAAAGTACACCCCAAATGACTCTCAGACAATGAAGAAAAATCATTTAATCTGATGGAAGAAGGCCAGATCGTTTTGGCCACTATCACCAATGGTGTGGTCAAGAGGAGAATCAACACTGAACTTCCTTGACGCCATTCCTACAGTCAAACACAACTCAGAACAGAGAATAGGAAACGTTGGGCAAAATACAAACCTGAGAGAAAACGTTGTTCCTTCTCTCCAAAGGTTTACATTTCAGCATAATAACACAAAGTTTGGCACCAATTCCCATCCGAGGGGAAGGAGAGCCAAACTTCCTCAAAGGATCGTTCCAGCTGAGTCTTGACACTGCAAAAGGGGCTTTAATATGAACAAGAGCAAGACTTGAAAACACGTGTAATAGAATACTAAGTGAGAATAAGGAGAAAATAAAAGGATCCATTTTAAGATGAGTCTGAAATGTAAGAAAACGTAAAAGTATCTACCCATAGTAATGTCTAATGAAAAGCCTGACTGAATTAAAGCCTGAACCTGCAGCGAAGGAAAATGAAGATCCTGAAGACCACTTAAACTTTTATAGATGGCAGGTGTTACTGCAGCCTGGACTTTCCTTGTATCCATCAAGTCTGGGATGTCATCTGCACTTCCTTCTGTAGCAGTAAGGGCGATGGCACTGAGAGGATGGCATTCTTCAGCACTTCTGCTGTTTCCTCACCTCTGCTCCCAGCGCTTGGACATTTTACCACAAATAAAAACACCCTCTGTACAACCTGCCAGACCTGCTGAGGTGTAAATACCTGCAGGGCAGGGATTTGGGTGAAAGTGTCCCACATCGTCACAAGAAGCATTTTTCTTCTCCAAATACCACAAACATTACGGTGAAACAGATCATCTTTTGTAAATGAAGGTTCAATATATCTACAATTTAGCTCTTTTTCCTCCTCATATTTACATTTTTCCTTACCTGCAATAAATGCACCTGTGGGTTTCACAAAGAAGTTGGACCCAAAATTAGACTATAAAAATGTAAAAGCAAGGGCACAGATATGCTTGCTGTTAATCTCCTTGTGCTTTTGTCCAAAGCCGAGCAAACGTGAGAAGTTGCTGCTGTGGTTCTGTCTTCCTCCTTGGATCATCGAAGACCTCTCACGCTTCCACATGACAACGTTTGTGCCACCTCTTGAAACTGCATCTTTGCATATTGCGTGTCCACCTGTAAAAAGCTACATGCCACCGCTTCCTGACCTACTAACAAAACAGGAAACCACAAGGCAATATTGTGCAAGTCCCTGTGGACAACAAAGAAAAGTTGGTCTGCTTATAAATCTGCTTCAAATATGACGGGCATAGACACGAATGCAAGCAAATCCTGATTCCCTTATTTTTGGCGTAATCAGCAAATATTTCCATTGTTGGTATCGGAATTGGAGCAACTCTACGTGGAAGCTCAAATGTATAATTTCAAAGACTTTTTAATATGTGATTTGAAAGTGCATCTCTGTTTTCAGAACCTGAGTGTTTCTGTGGTCTGTCATGTTGCCTGGTTCATCTTTTAGCTGGCGCTTGACGGCGGTTTATGTAGTGCAGTCTTCTCTCAGCGTAACTGAAGTCAAACACTGGCGCTGGTGATAAAATGTCTCCTTTTGCAATAATAAACTATATGATATAAACGAGTAACATGAGAATTTCTGGCACCATCTTGTCAGTGTTGATGGTGCTCTCCATCGTAGAGGTCATCCTTGGCATGTGTGCCAAGCCGCGACTTCTGTTACTATTGTTGTTTCTTTTTAACTTCACCATCAGGAGAAGTACATTGAAAACTCAAAGATTTGCTTGTTGGTTTTTGTTTTTCTGGCTTTCTTGGTTGCTGGTCCGTCTGTGTTCTTCCCGGTCCGTTTTCATCCTGGCTGTGTTCCATCCCATTTCATCCCCTACTTTGCTACTCTGTCACTCTCTTTTTGAGTTGTCTCGGTTCTTTTATTGTATTCCTGCCCAAGAAGCACTTTTTCAGAAATGCTTTGCTGTCAGTTGTAGTAAAGAAGACCATACACTACGGGGGACTTGTAGTGGTTTCTGGTGCAAACAGAGTAAAAATGCAAAAAATAGTGCAAAAGTCAGAGAAAAGAAGTCAACTAATTTCCCTTGTGGAATGAATAAGGTATTTTGAATTTAATTTTATATACTATATATTGAATTGAGGGGGGGGTGGGGGTCGAGTGTCAACTAGCGTTTCTGTCACTTTTGTTTAGATGCTCCACATTTTGTTGAAGTACACTGCCTATAATAAAAGAAAAAAATACACACACAAAGATTTCATTAGACCACACTTATCTTTGATTACAGAGTTGTATTCAATTGTTGCCACGATCGTGTATTGATGAAAATGTTGTGAATGTGTGAAAATGATGTCTGATGCTCCCTGAAACACTGTTTGACAGTTTGATCCTGATGAATCCTGTTATTGTCATCGTGGAATATGTCTGTGCTGTCAGGGAAGAAGAAAAAATCCACTGATGCAATAACCTGGTCTTTCAGTATCTTCAGGTAGTCGTGTAGGTGCCTCTCTGAAGCTCCACCTGACCAACTGCAGCAGCCACAGATAATAGCACCGCCCACACTTGCTTGCACAGTAGGCATGATGGGAGCATCACATGATCTTCTTCTCTTCTTACACCGATGCACTTATCACTCTGGAACTCTGAGTAAATCTGGACTTTGACCACATGACGTTCTTTCATTGGTCCAATCTTGATGCTCTCTATCAAATCAATCTTTTTTCTAAATAGTCTCACTGATAAGAGGTTTTCTTTGGGCTACACAGCTGTTCAGTCCCAGTCCTTTGAGTTTCCTTTGCATTGTGCGTGTGGAATTGTTCTTTCACTTTTACACAGAGCCATAAGCTCCACCGTTGTTTTTTTTTTTTCACGATTTGATTTCACCAAACATTCAAGTGTTTCCACGGCCACAGGATGTGTATTCCAACATGGTTGTTGAAGAAATAAGAAGCTACTCGCTGCATCAGTTAGGGTTAAAAAAGCTTCCAGGTGAAACATCTGCATCATCCATGCAGTAATTGTCCAATGGGAGGCTCTCGGCGATTTGGTTAGTTAAAGCCAGGTGGTGACTGACAGGCAGTGTGATGTGCAATATTTTGGTGATAAGATTTCACCTGCTGAGTAGTTAATTGGCAGTTTCCAGATGGTTACGTTTGTTCCAACTCAATAGAGCTCAGGTCATATCTGCGTATGTTCCTCTTCACCTTTCAGTCGCCTTTGCAACAGTATCTGGTTCCTTCCACACCAAAATGTTTTTCAAAAACTTTTCTGTTTTATGTTTCTGCTATGTTTGGAGCTTTTTAAAGCGCTGCCAAGGCAGTTCAAGTCTGAAGTCTAATTGAACACTTTTAGAAATTATAACACTTGATGTTCAGACGAGAACTTCTTCTGCACTAAGTTGTTGCAGAAAGAAATGTTTTGAAGAGGAAGCATGCCTAATGCAGGTGATAACTGGCTTTCTGAATTCCTGTGTAAACTTTAACCACGCAGGTTTCCACTCATCATGTTCAATCTGGTTTTAGTCTCACAAACAAGTCCCACACTTCTGATCTTGTTAACACCCATAATTAGTCATAGTTAATGAAACACCTAATGAAACAACCCTTATAAAAACCCAACTGAATATCTTGTTATTCTGCATGACATGAAATGAAGAAGCATGTTCGATCTCAAACATAAAAGTGTGAAAATGATAACCTGAAACAGCAGTTTTGTTGCAGCTCTGTTGAACATCACACGTCTGTAATCTGCTCATGTGGAGTGTGAATTTATTAATCCAGAAGTGGCCGATGTGACCTTTCCTTAACACAATCAATGTGCATTGTTGCTGTCCAAGACTTCAGCAATCTGCTTAACACCTTCACATTATTGTTCTTAAAAAAGATTCACATCTTCACAAAGTGCAATGAAGCTTCTGCAACATGCAAAGAAACTTTGATTCAATAGCTTTTATTTTCAAAGGGATTCAAACAATTTAGTTCACCACTTTCATCAACTTTGAGCAAGCATTAGAGATGGGACACGAGAGCCTCGTGCTCATAGATGTGGCGGAGATCAAAACGTAACAATGATGTAATGATGATAACGGCGAAAAATAAGCAATTAGTAATGCTGCATGTCCCAATAGTTAGTTTCAGCAACTGTGCATTAGACTACTAAGGTCTCCATCTCATTTTGTGTCCAAATCGAGACTCCACAGGTCCCTTACAGAACCTCCTACAGATGGTGAGTCCACATGTATGGTGGATCCCATCTAGCTCATCAAGACTGTGTCCATTGAGCCCCAGGGAAGAAGGCCAAACCACCATTTCCTCATCTACAAGCCTCTCCATCAGACTTTGCATTGTGCAAGTGGAAATTTTCTTTCCCTTTTAAACAGAGCCATAAGTTCCATTGTTGGTTTTTTACAATTTGATTTCACCAAATATTCAAGTGGTCGCCAATCATGATCATTCAAGATTTAGTTTCCAACCACATTTCTTCCTTGAACATGATGGTTCCTCACCACCCTTCCAGTTTCTATAAAAGCAGAGGACAAATCTTGACATAATTATAGCAGTTTTGGCAATCTTCTTAGATGTTTTCATTGCTTGGTGCCACTAAATTGACCCTTCTGAAACAGAATAACATCTTTCCGTGACCACAGGATGTGGCTTCCAACTACTTACTGCATCAGTTAGAGTTAAATAACCTGCTGCCAGCTGAAACATAATCATCCATGCAGTAATTGTCCAATTGGAGGCGCTCCACGATTTGCTTAGTTAAAGCCAGGTAGTGACCGTTTTTCAGCTTGTGGTGTTTTATTTTGAAAATCCAGCAGACTCTCTACGCCTCAACAAAAAAAAAGCCTCAACACATATAGCAGAGAAGGGCAAACCATTGCTTCTTGGACACTTCTACGCCACTCCACAGCACCTTCTGGGAGGCCATTCTCCTTCATGCGAATGGCTGTAATTCCCAGAGGCTGGCATGGAACTGGCATTTCACAGCAGTTCCACCCCCTGTGGAACTTAAACTTAAATAGAGTATGACGCTCAGTCATCAAGTGGCTCCTACACATCAAAACGAGCCAGTTGAGGTGGTTAAGGCAACTTGTTCAGATCCTTGCTGGATGCCTTCCAGGGGAGGACCTCCAATGTTCTGTTGGATGGAGGCATGGGGGCAGACTTGACAGTGATTGAAGAGATCACATCCGACTTGTGGCTTGTCAGTCGCCTTTTGAGAACTACAAGAAGTGGCTGGAAAGAAGGCGGTCTGCAGACCTCTGCGAGTGCCTCCAAGACCTAGAAAATGGATGGAAATAATTACTAAATAAAATGAGTAAATTGACTCTGTAAGAATGAAATTCCTCAATTTTACTTACATTTTAAATGTATGTAAATCAATTGGAACGCAGAGGTAGTGTAGTGTAATAATTATTATTAATAATAATTCATAATTACTAGTTTTTGATAGTGTGAGAATTTATCAACAAAGTGGTTAAAGCTTCATAAATGTATTCAATAGAGACATTTTTTTCTAAATTAGCATTTTTCTCCTGGGAGAAACTGAACTTTGTTTCACAGTTTATGACTGCTGTGTAAATACATGAATAATCAGCTAAACAAGCAGCGAAGCAGGTGGTCCGGCCGTCTGCCAGGGCACTTCTTCTAATATGGACACTCCAACACCAAAGGTGCTGGGTTGACGCCTAACAGACTTATTTACTGTGGAAATGTGATCAGAGAGGAGAGGTCAGATGAAAAGTGGTTTCTCTTTCAACGAGAACGTGGGAGCCAGTGTTGCCTTCGTGTGCCAGCTCCAGCAGGTGCAAACACAAAGTGACTTTGTAAACTGCTGCTGAGACATTACAAGGAGTTTGTCACCCGACGCTGAGAGCTCAACGAACTGTAACGGACTCCGCAAACTCTGGATGTACAGGGGTCGGTCCGCAGTCTAATCATACGCAAAAATGATTGTAAAGTGAAACCAGTGAACCAGTGACCTTTAATGGACGTCGGTGTCGGCGGGAATCTTCATCTCTCTTTAACCCTCGCCAGCATAACTTCGTAAGTGACGTATAAAAAAACAGTCCACACTTTAATGGTATTACTTTCTCAACATGACTCATCATTAAAAAGCTAAATAAAATCAGTAATTTTCCCTCCAGGATTAGCATTGTGTGACCCCATCTGAGCCTCTCACTCTGTTAAACACTTAAAGTAATCAGCTCTCTCCCTCTATCCTTTGAGCTGGCACATGAAGTTATTCAGCTTTTTTAGAAAAAATGAAGGCGAGAGTCTAAATTATTACTGGCTCACTATAATCATACTCATTACTCATTTTGATCAAATGGAGGAAGTCTGTATTTCAACAATGATCAGTTCACCTCCCCATGAGTAACTCATCATATCCTGTTGTTACTGAATTGGAGGTTGGAGATCATTTATTCAAGTAATGACTTACTAGAGGTGTGATTTTTGAGGGAAAAAGCCAGTGGGTGAAGTCAGAGAGGTGCTTTCACCATTCTGGCACAGATGGACTCAGCTCTGTGTCAATCTCTTTATTCCCTCCAGCACTCACCTGCTGACTTCTAACATCTACTGTTGGCTTTTCCCCGCGCTGCCGTTTCTGTCTCCGCAGTCTCGCCGCAGTCTCTTTCCCTTTGCCTTCTCTGTTTTCTCTCGTAGTTTCCTTCCTCTCACCAACACCACCAGCACAAATACACAGAATCTGTACCAGCCTGCATCCCAACTGGCATCTTTTTTTCACAGTTCATTTGTTTTGTTTTTTTAAACCTCCCATCTAAATGTGTCTGTCCTTTCTTCTCTCTCCCAGAGGAGGGCTGTTGTTTGGTTTTGCTTGTCACTGCAGTTGCGAGTTTCCTCACCTGTTCAAAACGGGTCCAGACAAGGGAGCAGGTGTCTGCTCGAGCCTGCCGCCCACCACCGCGCGTTCGCGCACATGCTGATGCGTGCCATCAAATAAGCCACGGGCTCTGACCGCTGCTGCAGAAACTAGACATGTTTTACACAGACAAGGATTTTGGCCAGTAAAAGGTGCATGCACTGGACGCGCTTCTGTGCAGAAGGAGCCACAAAAAAAGATGAGATCTGTCAAAGAATGAGAGCGTAATTGTGAAAAGGTTTTTGCTTAAATGAACACAAAAGATGGATCTGTCGTCGCTATTGTTAATATCAGTGACGGACTCGTCAGAGTCATTGTTGCCCTAAAATGCAGAGTTAATTCCGACTGTCCTGTGGTCAGTATCGTTATCCTCTGATAGGTTGCACCGTGACTCAGACTAGATGGAGATTAGAGGTGGAAAGTGTGTCATGTTTTCCATCAAGGGCTTCTCCAGCTGAAAGGGTTTGCGTGAGTGGGAGAGATCCTGCCACTGACACACTGACCACGTCTCACACGCCTCCCTGCACATCTCTGACAGCACCTACTCTCTCTCCACTTCTCAGCTTTTCTCCATGTCTCTTGACCACCCCGCTACCCCCCTCCGCCCCCGCCCATCGCTGTCTTGCACTCGCCCTATCCGTCACTCCTTCTTCATGCCCTCTGGAGATAACTCTGACACCTCTGGGATGGATGCTCTCACGCACGCTCACATCTCCTCTACACACACATTACACTCCTCCATTTGCGGCGCAGTATATTTACTGATAAGCAGCCCAGGTCCTCCCCGGTCGCCTCTCATATGCATTGTAAAGTAAGCTTTGTGGGTGCTAAGCGCCTGAGGAACAGTATCCCCCACCTTCATAGCCTGAAGAACGGTGTATACACGGGAGTAATAGGCTGTAATGTAGGGTTAAGCTATTCTGGATTATAGTCGGGGATGGCAATTTGTGTACGAGTCTGAGCCTTTGTGCACTGGGAAATGTTTATTAAATTGTTGGTATCATTTTCAGTTGGAACAAAGATGGAGCCAAATATTTGTAATGAAATGATGGTGGCAGGGACTTGAGGATCTCATTTTTGTATGATTATGTTGGTTTCTCACATCGCTGGGAGGCAGCTCTGCCTCGCTCATTTTTTCAACTTTGCTGTAATTCACTGAGGATTCTAGCGTTTGTTCATGCACAGCTCGTGCAAGGTCTCAGTATTTTAATAGGGTCTGGGCTTTGATTGGACTTTGTATAAAGTGAAAAACTAAAAAAAAAATATAAGTAACAGACGGCTGTTCTTACAAATAAAGGAACAGTGCACAACCATTACAATAATAAATGTATATAATCAAAATTATAATCAAAAACATGTTGTAACAAATCAGTTTGTAAAACTAATTAGACAGTGATTTGTCACGACTGTTCTACGGCTGTCCTTCTATATGGGTCTTTGGCTGTAGTCTCCTTAAAACACGTACAAGAGCAGTACAAGTCTGCTAAAGAAGAACAACACAAAGGAATCAATGGGCTTTTTTTGAAATTTCAGTTGTCACTATCAAATACTGGCTGGATGCAATATTTTTGGGCTTGTTGCTGCTGTGGAGCTGCTTATTCTCACATGCTCTAAATCTTCTTCAAATTAGAAAAAGCAAAACGCCTACAGATGATGGTCAAAACATAAATACACAGATGGTGGTAAGTAAATTGCTCAGGCCAGTGTTGTTCAGCTTCATACATGCAGCCCTTGGCAGGTTTTATCCACAACCACGGCATTAATTTTCATTGTTATGCTGATGATACGCAGCTGTATCTGTCTATGAAGCCAGATGAAACAGAACCAAACTTCAGATGTGTCTTAAGGACATCAAGGACTGGATGGCCACTAATTTTTTGCTCCTAAATTCTGATAAAACAGAGGTTGTTGTTTGTGGTCCCAAAGAGTTTAGGAAGGGATTAGATGGTCTTGCGATGGCCTCCAGTAAAACTGTGAGAAACCTTGGTGTTATTTTCAATCAGGATTTGTCATTTAAACAGCATATTAATCAGGTTTGTAAAACTGTGTCTTTCTACCTTCGTTATATCATAAAGATCAGGAGCATCCTCTCCCAGAGTGATGCTGAAAAACGAATTCACGTGTTCGTATCTTCTAGACTAGATTACTGTAACGTGTTGTTGGCTGGATGTCCAAGTAATTCTCTGAACAAACAATTGTTTTAACAAGTAATGATGTAAATGTTTATTACAATCAACAGCATCATGTTAGCATTTAAGAAAGCTGTTTTTTCTGCTGCTTTTTGTAAAATCTGTAAACACAAAAGCAGAAGTGTTGAACTGTTGGTGGACTGGCACACACACACACACACACACACACACACGTAAGAAATTAGGTACTTTAGGAGCAATGACCTATATACACGTCTAATTTTAAGAGTTATGTCACACTGTCGCGACTGCAGTGGCCTTCTCTACTCTGATCTGAATGTGTGTGCATCTTGGCATGCAGGTTTTTGGAGGATGTTGAGATTAAGATAGTGGCCGTTTCCATGTGATCCATGCCCCCTTAATGCAGACAAAAGCAGATAAGTTGCAAGGTGCAGCGTGAAGGCAGACTCAGCCACAGATCAGCATGTTGCTGGATTACTTGAGAATGGGAAAAGCTCTGACTGAAATGACCTTAGGATTTAGTTTTAGATGTCAACAGTTCAAAACTTTCAGTGTTTGACAGGCCTAAATTAATGAGAAAGTTTAAATCGGCTGATGGATTTTGGCCAGTTGTGACTTTGGCCGTGAGCTGTTGATGCTGCGGTGAAGACATTTGTACGCTTGACCTTTAAAGTAGGTTTGTGATTAAAAAAAAAAGAGCATGTTTTAGTTATACTGAATGTCTCAAGACCCCTCTAAACCCAAAGGTGAAATTATATTCTTGCAATGTAAATGAACAAAACGAACAAAAATAAAAGTAAATCCGGTGAAGTTGGAAGTGTAGCAGACTGACCAGCATGGTTGAAATCTCCCGAGAACCCTGTGAATGCATGAGATTGTTGTTCTCGCACGTTCTGCATAGACGAGATGAATGAAAACACGTAAACAACACTTCAGTATCTGGGAGTTGGCATTGATGCACATTTCTAGAATTAGACAAGCTGTTGACAGGAGCAAAATTAGTTGTTTTAATTTTTCATGTAAAAATATCAGTTTCATTGTCATTTGAAGGAAGTTTTAGCAAGTGTCATCACACTCTTGCGTTCTCCTGTCCCTTGTCTTGACAAAACCACAACGGGTCAGTTCCTCTGCACCTTCACACAACGCTGCCAAACCCCTCAGCTGCATTCATACATGAACATGACTGCAGTGTCACACCAAGCACATATTCAGCACATTTGGAGTCCAGTTGTCTGGAAACTGGAAGTGTGGTACAATTCTGACCAATTTTGAACATTTTCCCCTGCCAGGATTCAAACCAAGTTCCTAATTTGGATCCTGGTGGGATCTTTCAGTGTGGAGTTTGTATTTTCTGCCCTTGCTGTCATGAGTTTTCTTCTCTGGGTCCTCTGGCTTCCTCTGACTGTCCAAAAACATGTATATCAGGCTGCTTGGTGAGTCTAAATTGTCCATAAGAGTGAGAGCGTGTAGTGGCTGTTTGACTGTATGTGGCCCTGCGATGGACCGGCGACCCAGACAGCGCTGGAAAAGGCTCCGGCATCTCACATGACCCTGAGTAGGAACGTGTGTGGGTATATGGATAGATGGAGTTAATGAAGCCTATATATATAATTAATTGTTTTCTCATAAAATTGATTTCACTGCCAACAAAAATTATGACTTTAATAAATTCAGAGCTGGATTGGATCAACATCAGTCAAGTGTTTGAAGCTGGAGTTTTCATTAATGTTAAAAGAAAATTACGAGATCACATTCCATTAGCTCTCTTTAGGCAAGGCAAGGCAAGGCAAGGCAAGGCAAGGCCTTGCCTTTGGTTCTGGCTCTGGGGACACAGAGCAGACCTGAACCAGAAGACCTGAACCAGAGGACCTGACCCAGAGGACCTGAGAGGTCTGGATGGTTGACATGGTAACATCAAGTCTCCACTGTCCAGTGATTTATAAACTAGCAGAAGGATTTTAAAGTCTGTTCTCTGAGGTACAGGGAGCCAGTGTAAGGTCTTCAGAACTGGACTGATGTGGTCCACGTTCTTAGTTCTAGTGAGAACTCGGGCAGCAGCTTTCTGGATCCGCTGCAGTTGTCTGATCGACTTTTTAGGCCGACCTGTGAAGACGCTGTTCCAGTAATGAATTTGACTGAAGATAAACGCACGGATGAGTTTTTCAAGGTCCTGTTGAGACAATAGTCCTTTGATCCTGGAGATGTTCTTCAGGTGATCAAAGGCCGGCTTTCTAATTGTTTTAATGAGTCTCTGAGGGTTCGGCTCCGAGTCCATGACTGCACCCAGACATGAAGGCCTTATCAGTGGTTTGTAGCTGTAATCGCTGACGCTGTGTGCTGACTCCTAACGACTCTTCGCGGCTTCTCTGAGCATTATTGACCTTGAAGTTTTCATCTCTGGCGTCGTCTGTGTTCTTCCAGACGAGACAGCAGGTTACAAGCAACCCTTACAGATACACAACCATCTTCTGCTTGTTGATTCCGGGATCAGCAATGCAGCACCGCATCCAGACATCCATCAGGAATATCAGCCTTCATATGGGTGCTTTTCTGTTTAATTGATACGTGCACATTTCAAAGTTCTGGCTAAGTTGATGGGTTTTGCTGTATTACATAAATGTTCCACACATTTGAATATTTGAGTTATCCTCCTGTTTTATTATCAAAAAAGGTAATTAAATATTGACGTGTGAGTGGAAGGATTATTGTAAATTGGAATATTTTTCATCAAGATTTTAAATCATTCAGGCTGAACATGTTTAATTAAAATGTATATATTTGGATGTGCATGCATTATGAGCTGTAATTGTAATTTGCTGCTGTTATTGGGTTTTAACGTCTTCCTTCCAGCAAAATGTTACGTTAGGCTTCATGTGTAATGAAAGCTGCAGAGATGAGGGAATCACCGCTTCAGCGAGTTACTTGGGACTTTTACAATGACAGACAGTGTCATTGTTTCGTGAAAAGGCAGGTTTCATTGTGTTTCTCGTATATTGTGGCAGGGGGTCGGGTCCAGTCATGTCCTCGGTGGTCAGGTGCCACATCTCAGACCTAAGGAAAAGCATAATTGTCATTGATCCACCCGACTCTTTGCGAGCTGTCTTGTATAATGGTAAATCTGATGTTTACGTGCCACTTTTTATTAAAGGTTAGTGCCTGTATTGACGGTGGATGTTGATTACTGTGTGGAAAATGAGCTCAAATTGGCCCCACTGTCGAAATGTGAGCGGAAACTTGAAATGTCCTAATCCTCGAGAATATCCCAGGAGCAGCCGCTTCAGGGAAGATGGGAGACGTGCTGGAGATGTGCTCCTACTGGCTCACTGGCTGCTGTATGGAAGATGATAAAAAGCTTGTGGAATTTGAATCGTTGAATCACTTCCTTCAACCTTTAGCTTTTATATTTGTTTTTCTTTATTTTTCATACTGTATATATATTAGGTTTCTCTTGTACCTTAAAAAACTCGTTAAACACTACTTTATAATTTTAAAAAAGTGCATTTTATATGGTCTGAATTCATTTAACTAAAACTGAGTCACAAGCAGTATCTGAAAAGTGCACTGAATGCTTTCGGTAGAAATAAGAAGGTAAGTTACTACCAGCAGCTGCTAATCAATTCGGCTTGACAAGTGGGCTTTACAATATTGCTTCAGTGAGGTTTGCAGCCTTTCAAATGTGCACAGCTCCTCTAACGCCCTGCAGTTACATTTGATTCAGGTTCAGGTCTGTACTTGGGACCACTGCAGCATCTTGATTCTTGTCCTTTATGCTGATTCTTGTGTAGATTTTGTGATGCGTTTCAGATCATTGTGCTGTCGTTTGGAGGTTTGGAGCCTCACATCTGACTCTAGAACAAAAGTTCATAGCCTCTTCAAGAACCACAAGGTGTCCAGGTCTTGTGGCCCCAAAACAAGTCCCAATGAGCCCCCCTCCACCACGGTGTTTGGCAGTTGTATGAGGTTTTGGTGCTGAGATTTTTCCACAGGCTTTTCTCTGCATTGTGCAAACATCTAAATTTTGGCCTCATCTGTCCAAAGAGCGTCGTTTTTTAAATCTTGGACTATTTTCAAAACTAAGCCAAGCTGTCCTTTTGTATTTAAAGAGAAGAGACTTTTCCCCTGGCAGCCCTTCCAAACAAGTCCTATTTGTTTGGCCTTTGTCTAATTGGGGTGAACTTGCTGAGATCTTCACTCCTGAGAAGTCTCTCTGTCTTGATCGCGCTCCTCTTCCAAATTATCTTTCTCGCTGCAGAATGATGGACTCCAACTTGTGTGTTTGATTTTATAACATTTTCTGATTGATGGATTGCAAACATTGGTTCTCTAATCTCATTACTGATGGCATTCCTCATTGGCATCATGTTCATGCACCTGAATGCTGTCGAAGCTTCTGCTTTTGAAGAGGTGCTCAGACTTACTGATGATCAAGAGCGTTTGATTAGGACTTGACAGCTTCTCACTCTGAGTTCCTACAGAACCTGAGGAGATTTAGTTTTTCAGTCTCTTTTTCTGCATTTTGATTTAGTTTTCATATATTTGTTTTTGTTCTCCTATGGTTGAACTTACCTCATTTTGATAGATGGTAAACAATTGATGATTTATTTTATGATCTCCTGACATATACAACCTTAGAACTGAAAATACTGTGCCAGCTTTTTTTTTTACATGGCTGCATGAAATGTTTAAATACATTTTCTTGCTTTTAGAGATATGAGAAGCTCCGTTCGTTCAGCCACCTTTGCCTGGCCTAAATTAGCTCCCGCTGCCTTACTGCGGCTATTTTAGTTATCTCTGCTGCTGCTTTCAGCTCTGCCTCCCCAGGGCCTGAGTGCCATATTCAGTCTTCTCCGCTGGAGCAAAGATGTGGAATAAATTCAGATGATCTGAGTGAGGGAAGAGTATGGATGACTACAGGGAAGTCTTGATCTGCGGACGGTGGGCTTACAGATGCGAACATCCAGCACAGCAGCAAAATCCTTTTAATTGTGACATAATTGTTTTCCAACAATTTGAGGCAACATAAATACCAAAAAGACACAGAAAGTTGAGATCAATTCTGCATTTCTGTTTGATTTGTTTGTATGCATGGCCACGGTGGCAGTGAATAAGAAAGGAAGGCGCCAACTTGAAGGAGACATGAAGAGACCTGAACGTCAGTCGCTGCCTCCAGCATATAAAATCAGCACAGAGTCAACACCAACACATCTCAGCACTGTAATTCCCGAAATGTTCCCTAAAGTTCTCGTTGTGTGGCAGCTCCTGGTGATAAAGACGAACGCCAACGGTAAAACTACCCCTGAACCCAAACTAATAGAAACCCTACTTTGTTTGGTTTTCTTCACCAGCGCTGATATCTTGTTGGTCCATGTGCGATGTGCACACAGGACTCTCGCCTTTGTTTCATCCTTGTCTGAGAATGAAAATAGATTCCTCTTTTTTGTTTTTTTTTTCTCGTTTCACCTGACCAGGCCATAGTATGAGCAGCCTCATCGCCATGGCAACGCCCAATCTTCGCAGCCTTAATTGGATCTCCTTAATGAAGTTTCCCGACAAGACCACAGATGACTGATGTTGGGAGGAAACACAAAGGGTGGAGGAGCTAAAAGAGGAAAATGCTCAGGAGGTCAGATGTTGATGGGATTGCAGTGCTTGTTCTTGTAAGGATTTGGGGGTGTTTGGAAGGCAAGGAAAGGAAAAGATCTTGTTTCTAAGAATACATTCTGGAAACAGAAGCAGCTGTTACGCCACGGCTCGTGTGGTGGAAAAGCACGCTTTGACTCCAAATATTCCATGGATCATTCAGAGTTTAATTCAACCGCTTTGCCGCTCCCGTCATCCCAAGAGGCAACATCCACTATCTGCTAAAACCCCACGGGAAGGGGGTGGAGAGAATGAGGAAGGCTGGGGGCGAATCCAGGGAAATAAGGCACAAGGAGGAGGAGAAAATGATGCAGCAAAGAAGAGAGAGGAAAAGTGGCGCAGAAGGGATGAAAGGGATACAGAGAGGTGGAAAAAATGAAACAATCGCTCACACATAAAGGAGAAGAAAGTAAGAGAAGACAAGACAAATAAAGTTGAAGGAAAAACTGTAATGAAAGGAAAAGAAACAAGCAGAAAAGGAGGGAGGAAGGGGAGCAAAGGACAGGCAGGGAGATGGAGCGAGAGAATGGGTCTCTCTCACTTCACTGGATTCCTTTCATGTTTCCAACTCATCATCTCCGCAAAGGGAATCAAAGATGAAATGAATAGCGTGATCTGGGTGTGTGTGGGTGGATTGGAGGACGCCTGTTCATATGTGTGTGTTTGCTTGTTTTTGTTGAGCGTGCACACGTCTGTGTCTATATGTTTATGTGAAGTTGGATTTGAAACTGGGGATGTGCGTTCTCGCCTGTAAAAGCAGGTGAATTTGTGTGTGCTGAGGACTGCAGACTTTACACAGTTGTGTGGGTGGTTTTCATCTGCGGTGCCTCCCACAAAATGCCTTTCAAACCGCAAATCCGACAAATCAGCGCATTGTAGTGAAGGAGGACAAACGAGGAGTCCGGCACTCACCTCCGTTTCACAGCAGATGCTGCGACAGCGTCACTCTAAACTTACTTCCTTTCTCTTCCTGCTGAACGACTGCTTTCTGCCCTTTTCAGATCTTGTATTATTGAGGAGAAAATATTAAATGAAACATCAAGAGTCAGTCAAAGAATCGAAAAGCTTTAACTTGCTGCCTGAAAACAAAAGCAGAGACTTTAGTGCTTCTGAAACTGGCTTCAGCAGAGAGTGACAGAAAAAAAGAATATACACACGTGTATAAATATATACAATGCATGCGTGCACTCGGGATTTCAGTGTGTCGACAGTGGGCTGATTGTCACCTCTCCAACACCCAGAGTAAGACAGTAGAAGTACAGTCAAAACCACTGACAAACTCAGTCGACAAATATTTGTAATGTAACTGCAAATGATGAGGAAAAGTTGTTTGTCTTTTATGTTGACGAGTTTTTGAAGTGATCTTTTATAATCCAAGCGAAGAACGTCACAGGGAGCTCAGTGCTTTGATTACACATCTAATCAGCCTTTTTCATCCATCCATCCATCCATCCATCCATCCATCCATCCATCCATCCCTCCATCCATCCATCCATCCATCCATCCATCCCTCCATCCATCCATCCATCCATCCATCCGTCATTTTAATCTACTTCTCCCTGTTCAGGATCACAGGGGTCTGCTGGAGCGTATCCCAGCTACACTCATGTGGGGAAGTTATTTTTTCCTGTTTATTTGCATTTAGCCTAACTTAACAAGCATGGTTTCTGGAAGAAGTAGAGGCATTTTATATCAGTTGTCAGAAACTGTGTATCTAATGACAGTTAAGTGTGTAATTTGACATTTATATCGACAGTGTAGCTCCTACATGATATAGTTAAGCACATATCTCTTCTCCTGACTTTGGTTTTACCAAGCAGCAGAGTAAAAAATGTACGATGGCAGGTATATTTCCCAGAAATCTATAGCAGTATGTGATATTAAAACTGCTTCCAAGCAACTAAAAGCTATCTAGTTTGTTTACTTGACCCTTTCATCACCTCCAATAAAGAGAGGAATGAGAAAGAAATGTAAGAGAGGTGAGAGAGGAGCATCTTCATTTTGCTCGTCTCCATCTGTCGGTTTAACCTGAATGGCTTCCTGTGCACACCCACACTCAAATATATTCTTAGAGTACAGCCACACTGAAAGGAGTCTAAAAACTCCCGAACACACTCCTGCTCTCGTCATTGCCTGTACAGTATTGTTTGGTGCTCGCACACAGTTTATCATTTAAGACGTAAATCTCAGCTTCAGGGCAACGGTTCTATCTCCTTTTAAACCGCTCGCAGCCTCGCAGCCTCGCCCTCTCTGCCGCCGTCCATCCGTCTCAAACCTGGTAGACTAGATTATGTATCTGCTCTCGTCAGACGCAAACATGTCTTCACTTAGGTAATATGTTTCATTTTCTGCCCATCCATCCAACCATCTGTCCATTCGCAGCTCCAGCCATCCGTTTCGTTGAGCCTCTATCGGCTCATCTGGACAGGAATGTGCTGTGGCGCTGGCTTATCCTCTCATTTCACACCTACATCCCTCTATGTCACCTGAATCTTTTTTTTTTTTTTCCACACCAATGTCATGCATATCTCTGGCACATAAATAGATGCAGAAACAGATAATGTGATAAGCACAAAACTGTAATTGCAATGTTATTGTCTGGACATTTTTTTAATTTTTGTCTACGTTTTTTTTTTAAATGCACATATGTATCATAAATAAGTAACTACATCTTGTCACAAAGTAAAAACGATAGTGTGCATTGTTGCTTCCACTATATGAACACAAGCTTTTTTAAAGATAAAACAATAATGTTTAAGTTTTTGTTTTTACTTTCTCAGATTTTTTTATCTGGCTTTGTTATCATGAAAGAGGCTTTGTTAAATCTTAGTGGCTGACATCTGGAAAGACCTTTTCTCCATACAGGTCCTCCTCTCAGAAGCTGTTTGTCTGCTGCTCCTCTTCTGTATCTGCACCATAACAAGTATTAGTTATTTTGACTTGTGGTTCCACTCATCCTGTTTTTGTGTTGTGACTTTAATATATAAATATATATTTGTACACACACACTTTTGTTTGGCCAGTCTTGAAAGTATATGTGTAATAGTCCCCATTATCGACATCATCAAAATAAATGAAGTTTCTTCTGCATAGAGGAGGGTCTGCTATGGTGTCCCGCAGGGTTCAGTACCAGAGCCAGTCTTGTTCAGTTTATACATGCAGCCCTTGGGAAGTATTATTCAGAACCACACATTGATATGCCGATGATACACAGCTGTATCTGTCTATGACGCCAGTTGAAACAGAACCGTTAACCAAACTTCAGGCGTGTCTTCAGGACATCAAGGACTGGATGTCCACAAAGTTTTTGCTTCTGAATGCCAATAAAACAGAGGTTGTTGTTTGTGGTCCCAAACACCTTAGGAAAGGGTTTAGATGGTGTTGCAATGGCCTCCAGTACAACTGTGAGAAACCTTGGTGTTATTTTCAATCAGGATTTGCCATTTAAACAGCATATTAATCAGGTTTGTAAGACTGTGTTTTTCTGTTTTTGTAATATTGCAAAGATTAGGAGCATCCTCTCCCAGAGTGATGCTGATAAACTAATTCAAGCGTTCGTATCTTCTAGACTAGATTACTGTAATTTAGGAGAGAGCATGTGTCTCCTGTGTTCACTTCCCTTCATTGGCTCCTAGTAAAACGTAGAATCCAGTTCAAAATGTTATTACGTATAAAGTCTTAAATGGAGAAACTCCTAGAAATCTACAAGACATGATAGAAATTCCTAAGTTCCTAATAGAGCTCTTCATTCTCAGAGTGCAGGTTCACTCGTAGTTCCTAGAAGATCCAAATGTAGATTAGGAGGATGGACTTTCTGCTATCAGGAACCATCACTCTGGAACCAACTTCATATTTAGGTTAAGGAGGCTGACACCACCTCCACCTTTAAAACCAAACTTAAAATGTTTTTGTTTAGTAAAACATATAGTTGGTGCAAACTAGTGTTTAAGGCCAGAAGTCAAAGCTGCAGCTACAGAGAAATAGATGATATATATTAATAAAAGTGAATTTAAATTGAATTGAATTAAGACATGTCACAGTAAAGACACAGAGATGACGGTGACGTCTTCTTTTCCCTTTTCATTTTCTGTAGAGTGCTGTTCATGTGTCCTGATGCCAACCTGTACGCATGCATTTATTATTTATCAAGCCTCACCATTACCTTCTTGCAGGCAGGTAAAAAGATTAAATGCAACAATTTCAGTTAAAAAAAAAATAGGTTGCACAATATTTATCAACTCCAACTTACATTATATATACTTTTATCAGTACCATTGCTAATGTCTGAGCTGCATAAAGGAAGCAAACAAAAGGAAGCTCAGCACTAAAAGCTGCAGTGATGCTGCAAAGAACCAGCAGTACCAAGTGTTTTGTGGTGCAGTTAATGGGCGACACAAACATGATGGACATGTACTAATGGCAACCACGACGTAGGTCCCGCATAAAGGCTTTTACCAGTCGCCTATTTTGTCATTAATATTCAAGTGCTGATCCACTTATATGGAAGTGGAAATCATGAAAAAAACTTTGCATCCGTTGACAGTAGTTTGCATGACACTGGAAGTTTTATGGACGTATAAGAAGATGGCAGTGATCTGATGGAGATGTCTGAACAAACGGTCCTTCTTACACACTTTGTTCTCATGCAAAGCTGGATGGACGGACGGACGGACGGACTGTCAGAATACTTCAGCACTAACATTATATTTTTATTGCTTTTCAGCAATCACATATCTTGTTCTCACTCTAAACTGCTTAGACTTATATCATTTTGGTCCTTAACACACGTTTGCACTCCTTGCCATCTAATAATAGTTAATAATTAATATTGTTTGAGCAGCAAGAGATTTAATTTGTGAGATGTGAGAGTCAAGGATTCACACTGTTTGACAGTATGGATGGAGTGTAAAAATAACAAGTCAAAACCTTGAGGTTTATAACCATCCCTAATGCCATCATCATACACACAAACATCACAAACAGGTAGTACAGAGGAGAAACAAAAGAGCATCCGGACAAAAAGATGATTTCAGTTGAGTTATTGTAAAGTGCTACATCACCAGTCATCTCAGGATCTTTTAGAGGCTTTACAAAAGTAAATGGAAAGTCAACAATCACCAGACGTGCCTTTGAAGCTCCACGTTTGCATTGATGCTGCCAGAGCCAAAG
The DNA here is from genome assembly GCA_014839995.1 of Xenentodon cancila. Lineage (NCBI taxonomy): Eukaryota > Metazoa > Chordata > Actinopteri > Beloniformes > Belonidae > Xenentodon > Xenentodon cancila. Next base: position 3,651,286 of record CM026217.1, on the reverse strand, counting down.
TCTCGTTTGTTCTCTGCTTTGTGTTTGTGAGGACTTCTAATTCTGAGTCTGTGAACACAAGTTCAGGTCAAACGTTTAGATAAACTAACATGAGTTAAAAAAGAAAGATTTAACAGTTCATCTTAAATAAATTATGAGTCTACAAGATAAATTTATTTTAGTAGGAGTTTAATCTCTCACAGATGGTGTGATTCAAGGCATTTCGTGTCAGCTGCATCAATACATTACATTAAATGGCTGTGCTGTTTTAAAACGCTGTCCTCCACACATGAATTTTAATGAGTAATTCATTGTGTTTTCTTCACTCTTGACTCTCTCTCACAGGAAACCTCTGACATATGTGAGCTATTTAGTGTTGTGCAGCAGAGTGCAGTGTGCAAGGGCTGGATTTGGGCTGTGATGCATTTTCCTTTTGTTGATTTTAGTCTTCTTTCTTCAGCACAGTGGATTTAAAATGAAGAACTGACAGAACTGAAGATATTACCGTCTCAAACTTCAACTTTACAAGTGTCTGAATGCATTACGATCCAGCTTGTTCCAGTGTATTTGCCATGAGCAGCTGTCTTTTAATTTCCATATTGGCAATGTTAAAAATAACCTCATAAGCTACACAGTCAGTGGAGTCAATTGTCAGTAGAAGTTCCTTTTGAGGCATTTTTCTTCCTCAAAAGCTCAAGTTCTGGAAATGGTTTTCATTTAGGACACTGGAACCCAGTGGGTCACCAGTAAAGTCTAAACTACTTGCTTTGGCCTTTTTCTGAAATATCTCACAGACGTTTACAAGTTAAAGGAACAATGTCCAAATGTTTCTTGAATATTGTCCAATGTTTCTGCCTTTTAAATAAAATGTACAAATTGAGATAATCAAATTTCACACGTTTTATTTAGTAATTTAATTGAATTGAACTGAACTGAACTGAAACGTACTTTATCAACCCCCAAAACGAAAAATTATCTAGCAACACTGCTGAACCTTTTTGTTGTTTCGGATGTGCTCGTGGGCGTCCCCTACAGTCCTGAGACAGTTCTGCACTATTGCAAACACAAGTGGCTCATTGGTAAAGTTCTGGTACATGTGGACTCTTTTACCAACTGAAGCCCAGTATGACCCTGAAAAAACATACAGAACAAAAGAACTATAAAAGGAAAAAAGAATATGTCGACTGAGAAGGTAGAGGAATGTTTTCGAAGCCTCTTAAATGAACACCAAGCTATAGGAGAGAACAAAAGTGAAAGGTGTGCAAAGATACTGCTTGGCATTCAAAGATGGACTTTGCGGGCTTTGATACATGGCCAGTAACTGAGGCCCACCCTCCTTTCTGATGTCACTGAACTCTGCAACTCGGAAAGACTTTTCAGACCTAAATAAACCCAACAAACTGTCGGTTGTGTTATGTCACTTGAGACGCCCAAATATATGCTCTCATGCACAGAAAAATATATTTTTTCGATAACATGTTCCCAGTAAAGTACAAGATGCACTGTTTTGATCAAAAGTATTACATAATGATTTCACAATTGTATTTACCGTCAGAATCGATGCAAATTGTGCCTCTGTTTCAGAAAGACTGCGCCGCAGTTCCAGCTAAACACCTTTCACTCGGTTGCTCTGTGTACATTTTTCCCCTGAGAGAAGAGGCTTTCAGGTTGTACACATGCATACGTATAATCCCTCGCAGGATGTTTTTGTTGTGTTTATGTAGGCCTTTGTGGCACTCTGCTACCTGTAATCCCTGTGAAGAATATTATTCTTGTTTTTATTGTGACATCTGATAGATTTGCAGCATGAATTATGAATTCACTTGTTTCTCAAATATTTTATTGTGTAATTTCATATGTGTGGACCTCCTCTCGTGAGATTATGACACATTTCTTCAATCTGACACACACAAAAAAAAGGAAATTCAGTCATGGTTGTCTATAAGGATTCACTTTTGAAGCTACTTGTTGATGTAAATCCAGTAATTATGGGATTACTGTGCCATGGGGAATTACTGATGACGGCACAAAGCGTTTTAAGTACTCCACATATAAATGTTTGTATTAGAAGCTGCACATTTTGATCATAACTCAGAAAAAATACAGTCAAGATTACAGGTCCATCTACTGAATAGTACAATCTGGAAGCTTAAATCCTCGTCCATGTTAGAATCATATTCTCTTTATATATATATATATATATATATATATATATATATATATATATATATATATATATAGCAATATACCGCAATAAAATGAACGGTAATCAGGTTACATGAAGCAAAATTAAATTTCTCAGTGTGATAAATGTGATAACATTTGAAACATCTGCAACTTTTCCCAGCATTTTATTTATATATTTCCCCCCTCAGGTACCTTAGGCTCAATATGTTCAATAACTGGTCAATTATGTTCTAATAATGATGTAAACACATTCACGTCTGCAGAGGTATCTTTGATCAGATGAGAAGACATCGTCAATCACTTTAAGCTACTGGGGTTGAGCGAGCTTCAGAATCAGGGAGGAGAGAGAGAGAAAGAGCGATCCTGTTGTGACAATAAAGCAATAAAATGTTCATATCTGTTTGTTAAACAGGCACAAAAAGCCAAAAAGTCGACACAAAATGTTGCTGAAAAATACAGCATAACATTATTTAGGTGAATCGAGGACAAGAACACTTAATCATGTGTTTCTACTGTCCAAGGTACAAAACTCAAGTCAGGACAAGAAATACTTCAAACTGACCCGTTGAGCATTGATTTCTAATTGTTTCACATCAGCTACGTTAGCACAAATAAACATATCTATAACCACGATAACTAAACATTAAACGAGTTAGTATTAAGACACCTGAAGTATATCGACTGGTTGTTTTATCTCCTCAGTGTTTCAACCTGCAGGTTTTCAAAGATGTGTGAGGATTTCAGCTGTTTTTGTGATGATGCGAACCTGCTGGGATCATCGAGTGAGGATCTTCGAGACTCTGTTTACTGGTTGATTCATGCTCCTACTCTCACCTGTGACTCAAAGAACAAGTTAGCAAATACCTGCACAAGTGGCTGAAATCAGTTTCCTGCTTCGTATCGGGAAGAGCCAGCTGAGCTGGTTTGGACACCTGTTTGGGATGCCTCCTGGACACGTTTCTTGCATGTCCAAGCAGGAGAAGGCCTGAGGCACACCGAGACACGCTGGAGAGATTATATCTCTCCGCTGGCTGGGGTTGGTGGGAGAGAGGGATCCTCCAACCTTGTCCAAACCCAGATAAACAGGAGATGAATGGAAAAAAATGCAGCTTGCTGAATATTTAGTAAAAATAAATAAATAAAAAGTGGAATTGATGGAAACCCAGCAAAGCGAGGAGACACAGCCTACATCCACTCTACTGCACTTTTAAATGTGCGTTCAACGAAAAAGTAAAGCCAATATACAGTATCTGAGCCACGGCGGCAGTTGGTAGTCGGTTGTTACGGTGGTTCCTCCAATCACAGGACCAGTGGTTCGATTCATGGCCACTCCGTGTGTCACAGTATCCTCGGACTTGACAGTTCAATTCAATTCAATTTTATTTATATAGTGTCTATTACAACACAAGTTGTCTCCAGGATCTTTCCAGAGTCCCAGAACATGACCCCCGAGCAATTATTACATAAACAACGGCAGGTAAAAACTTCCCTAGTGGAAGAAAAACCTTAAACCAAACAGTGGCAGGAAAAACTCCCCTTTAAGAGGGAAGAAACCTGGATCATAAGGGGGGATGGATGGATGGATGGATGGATGGATGGATGGATGGATGGATGGATGGATGGATGGATGGATGGATGGATGGATGGATGGATGGATGGATGGATGGATGGATGGATGGATGGATGGATGGATGGATGGATGGATGGATGTTGGCTCACTAATTTATTTGGTATACCTAATAAAGTGGGCAGTTAGTGCATATTGTGTGTATTTGTCCCAAAAACTGTTGAATGGTTGAAACCGAAGGTAAATACGTGTTGTTTTTTTGTTGGGTTTTTTTTGGGGGGGGGTCTTTTATTTCCCTACTAGATAGTCCAAGAACTATCTACTGTAAGATTTAATCATTTAAAGTGAATACATAAAAGGCTGCAGGAGTTCATATACAGGCAGCAAGAAACAGATAAACAGTTACTTTTTTCCTTGAAGAAAACCTAAAAGAACATCTTAAACAAATCACGGAGCACATTTTACTAAGTTTGCTGGCTGCTGTACGAGTCCTCCTACACCAGTTGTCATTTCATATCTCGGAATAAAATGCTTGTTTTTGTATCCGCGACCTTCTGGCCACCCACCGCCGCCATTTTCTCTGTAAAGTGCTTGTGTGCAGCGCGAGGACTTAAAGCTTGTAGCCACAGTAAATAAGTAAATAAGAGCCGCGGCTCGGAACAATCAATCAATTGTCCTGCACTCCTGTTTTTAAACCTTTTCCGAGGCTTACAGAGAGCGAGGGATAAAAAGCCTCTTTTTCAGCAGTTAGCTTACATGTGATTTAAGCTTTGTGGGCGTTCAAAGCAACAAAAATATAAAAACCTTTGTGACAAAAGTGTGAATCACCATTGTATTCTCGAGTAGACACAAAAACACGGCAAAATGAAATAAAAAATGGCCAGTATTTACATCATTATGTCTCATGAATCTTTAGCGGCTGCTGTATCACACAAGAATCATCCTCCACCATCACTTTTCATTTTAGTTCTTCGTTTTTGTGGATTGTCAGTTGATTTCTAACTTTCACTTTAGACCCAAACTGGGCTCAGCTGAGCGCTGTCACGCACCGTCACTCCTCTATTTTATCACCCCATCATGTCCTCCTTTCTTGCCCCTCTGTAGATCTGAGTCTTTATCAGTCCATCCATTTGTCTCTTCCCTTTAGCCTGACAAGTGGAAATGACGAAGAAAGACAACCAGAAGAGAACAAAAAGTGCTGATCTGAGAGAAGGGGCCAGATGAGAGAGGCGAGGTAGATACGTCGGGATATGACCGAAAGGGATTTAAGACAGCGAGAAAGTAACGGATGGTGATAAAGAGGCAGACGGGCACAAAAAGAGCTCGGAGGAAAGGCAGAGATAAAACTGTAAGAGAAAAGCTGTTAAATGAACTTTTTATACGATGAAATTACAATATGTCAGAGGTTTTCTGGGAGGCTTCGAAGTTGACTCAAAGAGAAAAGGTGTGTAATGTAACTCATGGAGTTGAGGTTTCTGCACACGTGCAACAGCTCAGCTCGTGTGGTTTTTAAAGTGATGTACATTATAAAAACGCGAAGTTGTTATCCAAGACGTTATTTATTCACGGGTTCGGGGGTCGAATGCTGAATGCTCGGCATTGATTCCTAACATCTGTAGTCTGTATTGTTTTGGGATTTCTTATCTTTTGTGTAGATAGATAGATAGATAGATAGATCTCAGTCGTGAGATAAATGGCAGAAAATGTGCGTTGAAGTCATAAGAAACGATGTGGAATATATACCAGCTGCAATTCTCCACAAGTCCTCCCACCTAAACAAAAAGGGCCGGTCACTTTTCCAGCAGATGACGGATTCTTCAGCAAAACATACAGGACTGGAAATGTCCAAAACTGGCGCTTTGCTGCAGACCCATAATGTTATAACTCAACACTTCCTCTCCATCCATCCATTATCTGTACCCGCTTTATCCGTTTCCAGGTCACGGGGGTCTGTCGGAGCCTATCCCGACGCATATCAGGCGAAAGGCAGGGGTACACCCTGGACAGGTCGCCAGTCCATCCAGGGCCACATACAAGACAGACAAACATGCACACTCACATTCACACCTAGGGAGAATTTCAGAATGATCAATTAACTTACATGCATGTTTTTGGACTGTGGGAGGAAGCCGGAGTACCCGGAGGGAACCCACGCAAGCACGGGGAGAACATGCAAACTCCACACAGAAAGACCCACCGGGCCGGGAATCGAACCAGGAACCTTCTTGCTGTGAGGCAACAGTGCTAACCACTAAGCCACCGTGCTGCCACTTCCTCTCCTACCATCCAATAACAGACCAGGAGATGTTTTAACTGTTGTTTTTCTTGATTAGTCTTCACATTTACTATGTTAAGACTTTTGACATGTTTATGTTAAATGCCAACATTCGGTCCAGTTTGTTGAGAAAATGCAGCCTATTTGAATCATTTTGTGTTAACTTTTAAATCATGCTTTTTTCTGCTATGTTTTCTTTTGCTTTATTTCAATGCATTTCTATTTTATTTGGTAGTGAATTCCCTCAGGGTCAGAGGTTAACAAAAGCCGAAGAAAAGAAATGAAATTGAAATTCTGCACAGTGCCTTTGAGGCCGAAGGGAAAACCTTTGTGCCCTTTCCTCCCGAGTGTGGCCACCGTCCCCGGTGAGCCGTCGTAAATGATTCATGATAACTTATGACTGGATCTTTATTTCCAATGTGCTCAGCGTGCAAAAATTAAACGCTTTCCCTGTAAAAACATCAACTTGCTTCTCCAGTGTGGAGCAGTGGGAGCAAATCTTTATTTATGTGATGGCATATAGTGACTCTAGATGATTCAAATGTCAGTGACTGGCTGCAAGGAAACTATTTACTTTCCAATAAACCAACATGATGAATTTATAGGTCATCAAAAATTCCCTGAAGAGGGAGGAATTTCCTATAAAATCAGAATGAAAATGGAAAGATGTTCAATGGAAGCATGGCCATTTTGTGCCAGATTGGTGACTGTTAAAAAAACGTTCCTTGTAAATACCACCAAAAAGAGACAAACCTGTATTAATAGATATAGACGGAGAGTAAGAAAGAGATGAAGTGGACTAGTGAAGAAACACACGGAGCTGTGTGTACCTGGCTTTGATGGATGTAGGGTGAAAGGCAGAGAGAGTGGGCGGCGGGCCGGGCCCTCGGCCCTGGCGCTTGTGGGTAATGGCCACTGATGCGTAGCAGCCTGGTTGTCATTCTCAGGGGTCCAGCTCCATTAGAGAGAAAGGAAATAGGCCCTGTGTGTGTGTGTGTGTGTGTGTGTGTGTGTGTGTGTGTGTGTGTGTGTGTGTGTGTGTGTGTGTGTGTGTGTGTGTGTCCAGCACAGACAGAGATGGCTCTATGTCCATTTGTATGTCCAGCCACTGTGCTGCGACCTGCTCGCATCTCATAGGAGATCCCCAGGTGTGGCGTGGGAAATTATTCAATTTCACGTAGATGTCTGCGTATACGCCTGCGTGGATGCCTGCATATATGCCTGCGTAGACGTCTGCGTAGACGTCTGCGTAGACGCCTGCGTAGACGCCTGCGTAGATGCCTGCGTAGATGCCTGCGTAGACGCCTTCGTAGACGCCTGCGTAGACGCCTGCGTAGATGCCTGCGTAGACGCCTGCGTAGATGCCTGCGTAGATGCCTGCGTAGATGCCTGCGTAGACGCCTGCGTAGACGCCTGCGTAGATGCCTGCGTAGATGCCTGCGTGGATGCCTGCTCTCCTATACTGTCCTTCATTTACGGACCATAAAGCAACATTGGGTGTGTCTGAGAACGACTGTGGTCACTAAAGGCGTTTAGGAGCTCCACTAAAGTGAACCACAGCAGTTACTGACATTGAAGACATTGCTTTTCATGTCCTTTTCCTCCTGTTTGACGATACTTCTTTCTTACACACACTCTTCACTGTTTCAGACACACACACACACATATACACACACACACACACACATACACACACACACACACACATACACACACACACACACACACACACACACACACACATACACACACACACACAGATCTATATCAGCAACCAGCGTGGAGGGAGCTACTTTTCTTTTTGACAGAGAGCTAATGGGACTCCGGTCTCATAAGGACTATTACCCACCTGTTGGATCTCTATTAGACACACACACACTCATGCACACACACTTCACATGGCTCCACTTGGTAATAAAACTCTTATACGATCACCTTTCCAACTTTAATGGCGCAGAATCATAGTTACAGAATATAACATCCTATGTGTGATGTCTGTGATTCCTGTAACACCTCTGAAACATAGATGTATTTTTAAAGGTTTCATCGGGGTCATTGCTGAAACAACGACTAATGTAAAGATAATATCTCCTCTCTGGCTGATGGGAGCCTGGGAGTCACTCAGCAGCCTTGTGACAGAGAGGCAGCAGGTGACTAAGAGCTTTAATACAATCCAGACTTGATATAATGAGACTGTCCTTTATGGTGCCACATAATGGGTTATAATGTTTTCCATTCAAATCCAAGCTTCCGTTTATTTGAATTAAGCTAAATCGAATCAGAGGCCAACTGTGGGGAAATATATTTTATCTACACACACATGCAGGCTCTGAAAAACATCGTCCATCACATGTGCATGTGAGGAGGTGTTTGAACGCAGCCTCTGGGGCCAATAGCTGAGAGATCCAGTTGTTGTTGTTTTTATCTGAACATTAATGGACTGTATTTATGGCACCTTTTCAACTAATTTACATTAGCATAAAATGCTCCCTTTACTGCAGCTCTGTCTCTTAGAGAGCTATTTCCATCTTGCTTATCCCACAAAATACATCCTATGTGCTAGAAAGGTTGGTAATATATTTGATATAGTACAGGCATGAACGCAGGATCTCTGAGTAAAAGGCATGAAAGTACTGTGAACGCGCTGCTAACAAGATGTTTTCATTTTGCAGTGTGATGTCACAGAAGGGATTTGTCTCGGCTTTAAAACACTCTGTGTTCACTTTGAGCCTCAGCAGGTGTGATTTGGGAAGCGTCTTTGTTTTCTGTGTCAGTTTCACTGGCGTATGTGTACATGCGCACAAGCAGGAGTCCAGTTTTCCAGACCTGAGGGAGACTGTTTTCCAGTGATTGTGCAGATAAAGACGGGGCTTTACTGATGCAACTGTAACTAAAAACGCGCTCATGGTTTGTGGTCAGGAAAGTAGTGTGTTAGACTGTCAGAGCACAGGTGCAAGTAAACCAGTAACCAGGAAACTACAACGCTATTTTATTTTTCTGTAAAAATCAAAGATATGTTGGGTTTTTTTGTTGGGTTTTTTTGTCGTCTTTTGGCCTGCACTCAACATCTTTACATGACTTATGCACCTTCTTTAATTCTCGGGCAAATGGGTTAATAATTTTGGTATCAGCTGGGTTTTTTTTCCAGGCATGGTCAAGGTTGACCACGCCTGGTGACAAACGGCACGTGACAGCTGATAAACGGCACGTGGCAGCTGTCAGACGAAGCTTCTGCAGAAGACTGCAGCAGAGAGTCAAAACACGTAAACGAAATATTCTCCTTAATTAATGTGTCGTAGAAAACTAAACAGAAGTGAGGTTATATGTTGTCATTTGTCTTGAACAGGACGCAGCACAATTAGGATTCAAAGTGGAGGTACTACCTTTGGTAACAAGACACTGGATGAAGAAAAAGAAAAGTAAATGTTTATCCATGGTTGAGGTAAAGCTAAGGAAAGCGTATAGTTGTGTCATTAGTATTTAAAGTAAAACTCCAAGAAGGAAAAATGTGAGAAGATGCTGAAATGAAGGGAAGGCGAAGGGTTCAGACAGAGTTCAGACAGAGTTTTGACATGGAGCCGAACATAATTACAAACAGAAACATTACGAGGGAGAGCAGCACAAAACCTCGGTTTGAAAACAACAAAGGCTGTTTTCAAACTGGACGCCTGCAATCTTGATTAAAGGCTGTGCTAAAGCTGTAAACTTAGTGTCAGTGAGGTGAAGAAAATCACAGCTTTGAAGGTAGTGAAATCTGAATTATTTTTAATGGGCTGCATCCAGAGACCTGCCTCAGGTGAAAGGCGTAGACTCAACCAAAACAACACAAGCGCGGCTACCGTCACATCATTACAACTTTGATCACAGTTATCGTGTCATGTTTTGCTTGTTAAAATATAAAGATGCACATCAACGCCAGTATGTTGGTGCAACTCTGCTGGCATGACTTTTCCCTGACTTTAAAATCAGTTTATATTGACACCGTTTCTGTTTACCTTCAGAAATACATCTCACCATTCAACCAAAGGTAACTGGCACGCGTATTTTATACGTTACCTTGCTCCAGCACAACTGATTCTCAGAAATGACCTCATGAGCTTGTTGACAAGGTCTGCAGATGTTTGGAAATGATTCCATCCAGGATCGTTGGAGCAGGGAGGACTCAGTGGTACGTGAGAACCAGGGCTGAGGAACACAGCCATGAAGTCCTGCAAGCAAACACACAGACCACCTAACAGTTGACTTTTCCTTAGATGATATTTTAGACCCACAAGCTCAGGCTCCTTTCACACCAAAGAGGCGATGCTCCATGTCTGAACAGTTTCGGTAACAAAGAGGAAACGATGCCTATCCTGTAGGTGGCGAGTCCATGAGAGGATGAACCCATGTAACCCCTTGGGTACCAGACCCTAGGTGTTCACCAGCAAGCCCATCCCCCAGGCCTGGTTCAAATACTGACCCTTGTCTGGGAGAGGGACGTCAAGTTGTTTTATTCATGTATTTTTTATTATTGATATATCTCATTCAGTCACCCTTAGTCTGGCTCTTTATCACTTACAGGGGCAATTCCCACAGACAACATATCTCATGGGTTCAATTGGGTATGGAAAACTGTGGCCTTGGTAAGGGCCTTCGTCCGCATTCACTCCACATTTTAGAGAAGCACAAAGGGACATTTTTAATGTTGAGCTCTTTGGAAGCTGCTGCAGACGCGGTGGGTAAGTCGCTTTTATGATGCCGTCCGGGATTGCTCTTGTTTGGCCTCGATCACATTCTCGTTTTCTTTCCTCTGCCGTGACGTTAGCTGGTGATGTGTGACATAGCGCCGGAAGCGATAGGCAGTCGTTGCAAGAGACAGCTGGGACTGGAGTCCCAAGGTACTTTGGATGTTTTTCGCCAGCAGAAGGGACAGAAGACTGAAAAGTCTTTTGTGCTGCTTTAATGCAAGCACGACTTCAAATGCAGATCCAATTACTGCATCATGAAACAACATAGTCCTATGGTGACGCAAACTGCTGCAACAACTCTAAAAGGATGTCATATTGGAATTAAGATGATTATATATCGAGAATGTACTTGACTAGTGTGACTTTGGTTGGCGTATTTACCTCTTAACCTACCTCGTAATGCAACGATTGCTTAATGTGGTGCTGATTTTATTCGGATTAAGGCAGCTGAACCTTAACCACATATTGATGTCCATGCAAACACACTTGTCAGGTTGGGTTGATATGAAACCTCTACTCGTGGCGGCAGCAGCATCCTGCTCCTTTGCCTGGTCCACAACAGAAAATGAACCCCTGCGTTTCTATCATATGTTCCTACTGGCATGAACACCGCTGAATCCTCATGCTGCGCGTTTCTCACACACGTCAATGAAGGCAGATGCCAGCTTTGACGTTGCTCTTCATCGGGTTAGCTGACACTTAAAGGTCACAACAAATTACTCACGGTCAGCTGGCCTCTGTCTACAGTGAATGGAGCAGTTGCACTGACTCTATCAGTGAAGAATTACACCATTGACCTTTTTGTGTTCATGTGTGCGAGAACTCATCTTTTTTCCATTTCCTTTCCTTCCCGAGGTTGCCCTTGTGTGTTTGTGTGTCCATGCATGTTTTTGTGTGCTCATGGAAGCAACATATTACATATTGCTTTGTGAATTTATGTGTGTGTTTCTGCCAGTCTTTGTCTCGTCTCGCTGTAGCTTTTCCTTAGGGTCACTGGCATTCTGCCCAGGCCTTTCACTCATTGTGACATTGAGATTATTACTGCTGCTGCCCTCTGTTATTTACTTCATACTTGTGTGTATGCATGTCTTTTTGCAGCCCAGTCCCCAGAATAAAACATTTCCACTCTAGATGCACGTAATATCAGTGTTTCTCAGGAAAAAGGGCCAGTGTCACTCCCATCTTGTTACAAAGTGACACTTTGAAAGGCTATGTTTTACTCCAAAGAGTAAAATATAGTAAAATGCACCAAGATCTTGGAAATTCAGTTTGTTTATTTTATTTTTTTCTAGCTGTAAGCAAGGATTAAATCCAACCGAACAATAAGAAAAAAGTGTGAGTAATCATACTGTCATATTGCTTGAAGGCTGGAGCCAGACAAACCCAAGTGACAAATCACTGGTTTCATGTGAATTAAAAAATACATTCCAATCAAATCCGATTATGATGCCTTTACATTTCAGTTAAATCAAATTAGTTGCAATTCACTTCAATCTGATTAATTTTATTCCATTCATGGATAAACTTCTGATTTCCCTCCATTAACATCTACATGTTCAGGTTGTGGGGACAGCAGCCGAGTCTTTGCTTGGGCTGCCGTCCTCCTCCTTTTTGGTCTTTGTGGTTCTTGGGGGAATAACGAGGCATTCCCAAGTTAGCTGAGAGATGTAATCACTCCTGTATGTTCTTGGTCTGCAGTGCAGCCTTCCCCTGGTTGGACATACCCCAAACACCTCTGTAGGAGGGGTCAAAGATCCCTGTCGTTGTTGGGAGAGGAAAGACAGAGAAACACCATGTTAATGGCACGTGGAGGGTAAAGAAAGCAGAGAGAGGAAAGGGACCAATCTGTCGTAGGAGGTTCCCGAGCAGTCTAGAGCGGAACCGATTTAACTACAACTACATCCACGCTACGTCCATATTTATTGCATATTTATCTGGATATAGTCTAAAAAGACTCCTGAAATTCACCTGAGTAGCCCTAACTAAAGGGAAAAAGGACAGAGAGGCCTGATATCTGAAGCCTCTGGAACCTTCAGAAACTCCAGTAACCACAAGTCAGCCTGCAATCTGAGAGCAAACTTCTCTGTTGGGAAAGGATGGAGTTATGTGCTCTTTGACCTCCCTGGAGACCACTGAAGAGAGGCTGAAAACTGGACACTTAGGGATGACCTTATAATAACGAAACAGCAATATTCCAGTCTTGACTCATCATGTGGATATGTGCCAGAGTCGTCTCCGCTTGCGGGATTGAGATAATAATGGAACAGAGATGTTGATTTCCGCTCTGAGTGGAGTCTTGTGAAAACACTTTTTTATCAACATTACAGCATTCAGTTGTGTGAAAAAGACACACTTAAATTACAACAGTGTACTAAACTCGTGCCTTCAGCTGCACCTCTGCATCCTGTAAATGTGTCAAGTTCCAGTGAATCTGTCTATGTTTTGGTGCATACAAAGCAGTGAATGCATGATTTTTTTAACTGCGTCATGGTCGTGCAGGTGCACCTGCATGCGTGTTTCTGTGGGACGGATCCATTTGGAAAGTGGGTCATGTTCTTATTTCAGTGCTCGTGTGTTTCAGTGTCTTAGTACTGCGTTGTTGTTAAAAGTGTAATGATTAAAACTTCTCTGCTCAGGTTTTTTCTCGTCTATATCTCCTGTTTTTGCTCCCCAACATGAGTAATTCAGTCATCCTGGGGTGAGAGAGAAATGCCAATGGATCATAGGTGTGTCGTTTGCACCGCCTCCCACCTGCACCCCCACCCTCGGTAAACCAAACACTTCTGCAAAGATGCGCGTCGTTTCCACCTGCTTCTGTGCCAAAATCCATTCATTCCTGCGGGAACCTCTGTAATCTCAGGTGTAGTCACACACACTCTTTCTGGTGTTTTTCTGACTATTATTTGTTTCATGTGCATTAAAACGTTTCGGGCCATGCTGTGGATTTCAGTATCACTGTTTTAGCATTACAGCCACAAGTGAGAACTGTTGCAGTGTAAAAGAGCGTAAACGCGCGTTGCGGTTTTGAAGAGCAACTCTTCACAGGAAAAGCCTGCTTTGTGTTGCTTGACTTTGCTTTAAACTACTGCTAAACTGCCACTGAGCTGACAGAATTAGGGTAAGACGCTGACTTTGTGTGCTTTTTTTTTTAAATACACACTTGGCCAAGTGCACAAGGACTCTGCAGATTCATCCTCTTAATTGTGCTCATTGCACAGCTGCATAAATAATAACAAAAAGTCACATAAACATGCCTACTTAGAGTATATAAGGCAGATGGTGGTGATGGCAAAGAGTATGGAGCAGCTGAGGTAGCCAGATGGAGGTCTGGAGATGGAGGGCAAGCAGGCAGGTCCGCTCTGTGCTACATGTGAGAATGTACAGTTTCCGCCACATTCGTCAAAGCCTCCAGCAAAACATGTTCATAAAGAACGTGCTTGAAGAGCGGAGACGGTCCTGTACTCAGCTCTGATTTCAGGTGCGAGGAGATCCAGTCTCAAAGCTGCAAAATCAATAAATAATTCCTGGCAGCCCCTCGCTGGTATTTCTGATCATAAATGTGGCTGCAGTTCAGGATCTTTCATCTATCAGTTCCTGCTGGTGTGAGCGCATGGCGTGCAGCGAGGAAACGTGGAGGTAACAGAGTCATTGTGACTTCCTGCCACATAATTTCCACATAATTTCCGCACACTTCTCGGGAGTATCTGATAGATATATGAATCAGGAACTCTACGGGAGCCTAAAGTCAAAACCAGCAGAAACCTGCTCTCATATCAGCTGCTATTTATCTTGGAGCATTAGAAAGACTACTTTTCCTTAAATAATTCAATTCAATTCAATTCAAGTTTATTTATAAAGCACTATTTAAAAAAAACCTCAGTTTAGCCAAAGTGCTGTACAGCATAAGAACAGGAAAATTCCAGACTGACCAATAAACAAAAAAAAATATCCATACTAGTGCAGATTTAAAATAAAACATAAAACAGTACAATAAAAGTAATACATATAATTAAAAACAATTAAAACAAAGGTAATAAACTACAATCATACAAGTACTCATACACAAGAAACCAAGATGTCATGCTCAGGATGGTGGGAACGCCAATGCATAGAGGTGTGTTTTTAACAGGGTTTTAAAACGTTCAGTGGTCTCAGCAGATCTGATATTAAAAGGTAGTCTGTATATAAGTAAATAAGGACATGATTATTGCCGTGCGGCTGGGTTTTTGATGTAACTGAAACATTCGACTACTTCTGCTGGGGTCTAAAACTGACACCCATTGACACCAGCGGCGCCTGGCATCCCAGTGAACCTCTCTGTGAGCATTATTTTAATAAGGTCTTCAATTCTTGTCTGTATGTGATAAAGCTCTTTTCCTAAAGCGAGACAGCGGCTTTTCGTTTTCATTTAGAGCATATTTGTGTTGTATTTGTATTAAGAAGCTGTGCTGAATGATGACGGAGCAGCTGGGGTCTGTTGATTACGTTTAAGGTCTGTGCACATTCTGCTCTCCTGTGGTGCCCAAACTTTGACGTAAGTAACTCCAGCGAATGTCCCTCCACCTGAATGCAGCAAAGTCCATCAAAGGTTTGCGGTCAGGAACTGGCTTGTGAAGAAACCACTGAGCACTGTCTCGTTACCAGAACTATGGCGTAGCTGCATAAATACGTCTGCAGGCATGAGCTCATCACGTTAACAGTCCTCATTCAATGTTTGGAAATTATCAACCAGATTCTGCAAGTCAGTCAGCAGCCAGATCATTAACAAAAGTCAGGAATCCATCGATATGAATCCACAAGATGATAGAAAAAAATCATGTCCCAGAGATGAATTTAAATCTTTTCAGTCCGTCATCTGAATTTAGTTCAAGGTACTCTTTTAATAATTAATAACTACATTGTTATGCATTCATTTGTTGTAGCTTTTCTATAATATAACTGATCGTTTCTGTTACTTATGATAAATATCTTCAGCCATCAGGAGACCATGCTTGTAATTAGTAATGTTTGTCAGTATATTTCTGAAGCTGCAGCAGCAGATGACGACCTCAGATGCCGTCCGTCCACATGAACGAGTGCAGAGTTTAGAGAGAAACACAGTCGATGCAGATCTGATGCCAGTAAATTAAAAATACTCTAAAACTAACAGGGAACAGCAAGTGTGTCTGAGATGATGCAAATGTATTTGAAAGTATGGAGGTCTGTATGAAGGTCTGTATGAAGGTCTGTATGAAGGTCTGTATGAAGGTCTGTATGGAGGTCTGTATGAAGGTCTGTATGGAGGTCTGTATGATGGTCTGTATGATGGTCTGTATGAAGGTCTGTATGATGGTCTGTATGGAGGTCTGTATGATGGTCTGTATGAAGGTCTGTATGAAGGTCTGTATGATGGTCTGTATGGAGGTCTGTATAATGGTCTGTATGGAGGTCTGTATGATGGTCTGTATGGAGGTCTGTATGATGGTCTGTATGATGGTCTGTATGGAGGTCTGTATGATGGTCTGTATGGAGGTCTGTATGATGGTCTGTATGGAGGTCTGTATGATGGTCTGTATGGAGGTCTGTATGATGGTCTGTATGGAGGTCTGTATGATGGTCTGTTTGGAGGTCTGTATGATGGTCTGTTTGGAGGTCTGTATGATGGTCTGTATGATGGTCTGTATGATGGTCTGTATGATGGTCTGTATGATGGTCTGTATGATGGTCTCTATGGAAGTCTGCATGATGGTCTGTATGATGGTCTGTATGCTTCGGTGGCGCTCTCCAAATCTTTTCATGCATGGATTATTTAAAAAAAACAAACAATGCAATCTTTTCTTTATTCCAAAAAGGCTGCATGATTTGCATTTTCTACTTCCTTCCTTTTATTCTTCTAGCTACTGACGAGTCTTTTCCATACATCAAACTGTATGACAAGCTCAAACCGTATTTTTCCCATTAAAAGTATTTATTCTTCAGTTTTACATTGAAAAGAAAATCCTTTAATGACAGTTTGTGTCAGTAGGTTACGAAGGATCAGGCGAACTCTCAAATGTATTTTTGTCTTAATGTAATGACAGTTATGGATCAGATGACAGAAAATCATTAGGATAGATTGAACTCTCAGTCTGCTCATAAGGATTCCTAATTATTCAGCAAACTTTCTTCATGCTTTGCTCAAAATCATAAAGAAGTATAACGATAGACATCATTATTATGGATAAAATACCCATCCCTGGATGCGCACGTCGTCTCTCCGTCGGTGAGCAGTGAGGGTTGGGGATAGGTGACGACGGGTGTTCTGAGAGACAGTGTGAAACAGCAGAATTTGATGGAGGTGACGTGATTTTGACCTAAAAAACAAGGCTGTAGGAGAGGACTGGTCAGCTACGCAGACGTCACTGCACCGTCCACCGTGCACCGTCCACCGTGCACCGCGCACCGTGCACCGCGCACCGTGCACCGCGCACCGTGCACCGCGCACCGTCCACCGTCCACCACGCACCGCGCACCGTCTACCGCGCACCGTGCACCATACACCGTCCACCGTGCACCGTCTACTGTCCATCCTGCACCGTGCACCGTCCTTCCTGCACCGTCCATCCTGCACCGTGCACCGTCCACCGTGCACCGCGCACCGTCCACTGTCTACCGTGCACCGTCCACCGTCCACCGTCCACCGTGCACCATACACCGTCCACCGTGCACCGTCTACTGTCCACCCTGCATCGTGCACCGTCCTCCCTGCACCGTCCATCCTGCACCGTCCACCATCCACCTGACGTGATTTTGACCTAAAAAACAAGGCTGAAGGAGAGGACTGGTCAGCTACACAGACGTCACTGCACCGTCTACCGCGCACCGTGCACCATACACCGTCCACCGTGCACCATACACCGTCCACCGTGCACCGTCTACTGTCCACCCTGCACCGTGCACCGTCCTCCCTGCACCGTCCATCCTGCACCGTGCACCGTCCACCGTGCACCGCGCACCGTCCACCGTCTACCGTGCACTGTGCACCGCGCACCGCGCACCATCTACCGCGCACCGTGCACCATACACCGTCCACCGTGCACCGTCTACTGTCCACCCTGCACCGTGCACCGTCCACCGTGCACCGCGCACCGTCCACCGTCTACCGTGCACCGTGCACCGTGCACCGCGCACCGTCTACCGCGCACCGTGCACCATACACCGTCCACCGTGCACCGTCTACTGTCCACCCTGCACCGTGCACCGTCCTCCCTGCACCGTCCATCCTGCACCGTGCACCGTCCACCGTGCACCGCGCACCGTCCACCGTCTACCGTGCACCGTCCACCGTCCACCGTGCACCATACACCGTCCACCGTGCACCGTCTACTGTCCACCCTGCACCGTGCACCGTCCTCCCTGCACCGTCCATCCTGCACCGTGCACCATCCACCGTGCACCGTGCCATTTTATCCGCAGTTACAAACCTCATATGGGCTTGAAGGCTTCACTTTGGTTTCACTTGTTAAATTTATACATTTTTACTGTTTGTGGTGTTTATCCACTCTACCGGGAGGCGCAGGTTTTGAGTATGTGCGGTAATGGGAACACTAACCTTGGCAGTGTTAAAGCCTCAGTCACTACTCATTTCTCTTCTCTTCCCTTGCCTTCCCTCCTCCTCTTTGGACAAATTTCAGCTCTTATCTTGTATCTACTCCTCTCTCATCACCTTTTACTTCATCTCTTCTCTACCTCCTCTAACACGTTCATCTTCTTCTCTCTCACCTTCCTCTTTTATCTCTTTTTCTCTTTAGGCTCATTTATTCAAACTTCAGCAGCCTTCTTGCTCACGGATTTTTCCTCTCTTCTTTATGCCTCATCTTTTTTTTCCTTCTCTCTTCTATAACCAAACCTGCCTTTCTCCGAACCCCCCCGCTGAGAATCTGACAGCTTAAAGTGGGCTGTGTTGCACAACTTCAAAAGGGCTCAAAACTTCAGATGTGTATTTTCTGCTCTTAATCTTCAACCTGTTGTTCTTTCACGTGCACTTAGCTGTACACCATCAGACACCCACACAAACACGGGGGATCCCTGGGCCTCGCAATACTCCATGGCTAAAGCGAACATAACCTTGAATTTACTTGCAAGCTGCAGGGAAACACAAATCCCCATTGTTTAATGTTGAAAGGCTTCACCTTCTCCACCTCTCAGCCCCCTGCACTTTACCTTTCATCCTTTCTTTTGCCACAATTTACTCTGCAACTCAGCCTGTTTCTTCTTCACGTATAGTGGACTCTGACATTTTGTACAATACAGCATCTGAGATTTCTCAGTCTTGAAACCATGGTCAGACGAGCCAAGACAGCACGCACACACACACAATGACTCCCACACACAACCTGCACACAAAATCACTGAAGACGCAGAGAGGCGTGCTTGTAGAAACACGACCAGAACGTACCGTGCTGTCAGGCGGACTCGGCCTCTCACCGTCAACGCGGAGAAATGACTTTGGAAGAAACAACATGCGGTAACGGAGAGAAAACAGCCCTCCTCTGTGAGTGTCATAAGGATGAATACTGTCTTTTTCTTTGTTAAAAAAATACGACAGCACTAAAGTTGATTTTGGATATTCCTTTTTTCCCTTCTCTTAGCTGTTGTTGCTGTGACTGCCAAGAAGGCTTCACATGCAGCAGACTGCGTCTCAGGGAAGAAAAAAAAGTTTTTCCTGGCAGAATGGAGACTCAAATAATTCATGCAAATGTTGCAATCAACAGTTCACATGCTGCACACATAACGCCGCGGCCATCTGTCAGCGAGAGAACTGGGGCTGCATTTAAATGTGGGGCACGGCATGGCGGGAAGTGGGCATTTATCTCCGGGAAGATCGCTGCCCTGTCAGATGGAGATGCAGTCCGTGTCAGAGACTAACATCAGCTGGCAGATTTGATTTGTTATTAGATGAAAAATCAAATTCCTAATGGTCGTTGATGGACAGCTTCTCCAAAGTTTTTCTTGAGTTATCACTGATGCATGCTGGGAACAGGCCTCTTCAAAACACTGAGTGGTTGTTCAACAAAAGAACTAATGAAGCACGCGTGTGCATGATCACATGCAAGTGAAAACTAAGTGGTAAGTTGAGCAAATGCACTTTTTATTCAGACTGTGAAGTTGAAGGACGGCAAACCTGGCTTTTCCCAGATTCAGCTTCTTCCATGACGTGTAATAAATGGTTATCAAAAGCAGCCGAACCATTTCTTTAAACAAACGGTCATTTAATTACAGATGTACTGGGAAATAAAAACCTGAGGTTACAAAACAATGGAGCTTAATTTAGTTAAATCAGCAATTTAAAGCAGCATCACTTGTACAGCAGGAAGACTACATTTCCCACACTGCCTTCAGCTTTCCAGTAACAAACAAAGTGATGCCCCAAAGTCTCTCAGCTTATGTTTGTATCAGCGGCTAAAGCAGGGTTTATGCTTCGATGTTGAACCTGTGACGTACGTCGGCTGTGGCGCCGAATCCACCGCAGGCTGACTCGCACCTCCACAGAAATGTAACTCCACGTCAGATCCACACTGATCACAACAAATGTAATTGGTCTCTGTGGTATTATCCTCTGCATATTTCCCAGTAATGTTTCTTTGTCATTTTCAAGCTGTGAAGAAAGATTCATAGATAGTTTCAGAGTCAGTAATAATTACTGTTGCCCATCATTCATCAACTCCAACTCACATAAATGCTTTTTTATTTATCATTGTAGTTGCGTCTGAGCAACAAAAAGGAGTCAAACACAAAGAAGCTCTGCACTGCAAGCTACATGGCTGCAGAAAAGAACCAACACAGCCACCCGGTGTTGGTGGTGCAATTACAGAGTGACAAAAGCAACTGGCGAGGTCAAACGCGAGCCTTCGGGTTCAGAGTAGTGGTGCAGACAAGCACGAGTCAAGCTCAAGACCGACAGGCACCTGCATGTCCACTGCAGCAAAATATCGCTCTAGATGTCATCTGAGGGAATATTTGAGCCTTTAGGAAGCTTTGTTCAAAAAATGAATGGAGACGTTATCAAACATGCTGTTAGTGAATCTGTATTTATGGCAAATAGTGAATAAACGTAGGAGTTTTGTCCATAAAAACCTCTGTATGACGGATCTTTATAAGTCCGGTCTGAACTCAGACAGCGCCCTTCGCTCTAGTCAAGTTAATCTGGAACAGAAAGTGGAAACTGGCTGGAAGATAGTTTACCACAGTTTTCTATACATATACATATATTTAATTGTTTGTGTTGTATAATTTTATTTAAAGGAGGGCTGGATTGTGATGATCCCAGGGCCACATCCAGGCCTTGGATTGTGTTTTGTCCATGTGGGCTACACGTGTCTCTCTGAACACAAAATTACTTTGTGCTTTTAAAAAATATGATGAAAAAATGAATGAAAGACGAATATGACTGTCAAATAAAAAAACTGCACACATCTTAAAAAGAAGAACAGCTGCTGCATAGCTGGCTGGAGGCTGCAGGTCTCAGCAGCAAAGTAGTTATTTTACACAACTGTGTCTGACAAGTGTCCTTGTGATGTATTAGAGTCCTAATATAAGGATCTGAAACATCCCTTTTTGTAAATAAAACCTTTTCCCACCAGGAAAACAAAAACTGCCTCTTTTGAAATTTCCCCAACAGGGAACTGTGACAGATGCCCGTGTTTGTGTTTTAGGTGGTTTTGCATGTTTATTGCTGCACTATGTGCTGCACTATGTGCTGCACCTGAGGCCCTTCATGGTCCGGTGGCTGCAGGAGACATCATCCTGAAAGAAGCGGGAGGCCGATGGTTCACGTTTGTTTGTGTGTGACACTTTAACTAGTGTTTGGGTTTGGTTTTTTTTGGTTTTGTTTTGTTTCTTTTGCATACCCACTGGCAACAGCGCCTACTTGAAATGCAGCTGCTACCTGTGAAGCCCGAGGTCCCCATCTGTCTTTATGTGATTTGTTTGTTTGTGGCTAGTCTCACACACACTCGCAAATAAAAGGTGTGTGTTGGGGTTCGGTTAAGGGTTGTTACTCATACTAGCTTCACTGTTTGTGTGAATTGGAAAATATTTGTGCTATTTTGGTGACAAGCATGTGCCTGCAGAGCTGTTTTTGTGTAGAGTTTCTAAGAATTCAAGTCTTTGTCTGCACTTGTCTGCTGTGCTTTGCTAAGTACCCCCCCCGTCATCCTCCGGAGACCACAGGTAAAGACAGTTTGACAGGCTTTTTAACAAACATGCAAGTCTCGGGGGGCATGTGGATCCAGCAGCTTGGATGCCTTCTCAGCTCTGTGAATGATTATCCTGTACAGACTGGCAGTTGTCTCTGTGTTCACAAGCATTTCATGTGTCACGATGAAGTGCCCAACATCATCCCCCGTGCATGTGTGATAAAGTGCAGATTCCTAGTTAACAACTCCAGTGATTCAAAGTGTACGTTTACAAAAAAATGTCTATACTGTATATGCAGGACAACATTTACAGCTTTTGTAGGTGTCAGAGGTTTGTGCAACTTAAAAAGCAGCTCAGCAGTTAATGCTGGCATTACACTTTTTTTTTACAACTTAAAAGTTGCAGGCAAATCTGTCCAAAAGTGATTATTTCAAGTATCACTGCCAAAAACGACATCCAAAACGAGCTTTGCTGGGACCCTGCAGAGTCCCAACAGACTTCCACCTGGAAGGGTCACTCTTTGTATCAAAGAGGACGAAGGTTAAGATCGCTGGCCAGGCTTAGGGAGAGTAGGAGCAACAATCAGAACATTTTTGAAGCTTTCGGATCACATCCCGGTGGGGATATCCCCCCTCGCTTACTGCCATGCCCTCCCAACTGCCCTTCCAGCTTGTGCGATCAAACCGCTACAAAAGGTCCAGAATGCGGCGGCGCGTCTGGTCCTTATTCAACCCAGACGGGGACACATCCCGCCTCTGTCCATTGAGCTTCACTGGCAACCTGCAGCCTGCAGACAAGGTGATCTCAGGGTCTTCACCCGTTTATATGAAGTCCATCGTAAAGGCTTACACCCCTAATGAGCACTGGCTCTTCACAAGAACAGCGACTGGCCTTGCCCTCCCCTCACGCGAGCCGATGCCAGTCCATCCCAGTTACCTGGAGACAAGAGCAGAGCAGGACTTCTCTATGTTCCTCTTCCGGGAACACCTTCCACGCTCACTTAAACTACCTAAACTGCACTTGAATGTCGTCTTAGCTGGACTCATTTGAATTCTGACTTTTCTGCACTTAGTTTGTAATCTACTGTGTTACTGTCTCTTGATGGCATTCCTCCGCTGTAAGTCGCTGTGGATAAAAGCGTACGCTGAATGCACTGTGGTCTAATGTGATGAAGTCACAAACTTTTTAACAAAGTGCTGCAGTGCAGCTGGTATGTCAGAAATGATGTTACAGGACAGGGAGGGTAAATAAGCCGAGAGATGAAAGATGAACTCCTACATTTAAATAAGAGACTACAGTGACTCGTGAGCGGTTTGCTGAGCTCTGTGTCTCAGCGATCCGTCACTGTCGAACGCTGGATTTTGTCCCGGCAGCTGAAGCCGGTGGACTCTGAGTGGACCGCTCTCTGCTTTAACACTCGGAGACGGTGGCTTCGGCGTCTCTAGAACGGATCAGATCTTTGGGTTTACATGTCTCTGGACTGAAAATAAATACCACATATGTGTCTGTGTTTGTCACCTAGGCAGCTCAGTTAAGCTTGTTCTGTTCCGAAAACTGTGAAAAATTGTGGTTTCTTTATTGTGTTCTAATACAGTATTTACAGTGTCAGAAAGGTGCCAGTAAATAAAAAATACATTAAAATAAATCAAAGAGAAAAATACCTATTAGATTTTATTCCAACCCTCATCACATTTGCTATGGTGTTGCGTAGGTATTACTATACGTACGTATTTTAATCCAAAATTAAGTGTTTTGTTTATTAAATTCACCAAAACTGCAATACTTTCAGGCACAATATAAACATATATTATGTGGGTAAAATAGTCAGTTAATCCCATTTCTGGAATTTGATGGTTGAACTGAAATAGTTACACAGATGCAACATCCGTCCCAAAGCAGCCCTTAAGACTTTCCGGGCCACACTAAACGTGGGATCGTCGGTGGGAAGAGCCCAACACCCTCCGAGCTACAGCTGCCAACCGCCGGACGCATCTCCACCTACTGTTTTTCCCTCTTCTGTCCTCAGCGTTGGACATCCTTCCACAATGAGCTTTCACAGTGCCAATCACATCAAGTTGTGGCTTACTGCTCAATCGTCATACAGTACCACAGCACCCTCCATTGGATGTATAGTGACCTAAAACAAACTGTCATGAATCCCTCAGCTGTACTGGTTTATTTCTATTTCTACCTCTGGAGTCTATCTGTGCTCTCTACACCCTGGACAGGTCGCCGGTCCATCGCAGGGCCACATATAGAAAACCGTACATGCTCACACTCACTCTTAAATATTTAAAATCACCAGTGAATCTGGCATACATGTGTTTTGGACTGTGGGAGGAAGCCGGAGTGTCTGGGGAAACCCACACGAGTGTCAGGAGAACACGCAAACACGGAAAGACTCCTGCTGGGGTCAAACCAGGAACCTAACTACCAATGCCTATTCATCCATTTTTTTTTTATTTTTTTTTTACGACATCCAGGGTAATTATTTGTCTTTGCAACACTTTAAACAAGTCTAAACATAAAGGAATTCCCGCTATGAGGGTGTTTAACTTTTAAAAACTCATTTTTACTAAATTTCCTGGCTATGCTTTTTGAATCCCTGCAGGTTTTGTAATTAATTGTGTTTTCTATGTGACCTGCACAGCCGACAGTTGTGACTGCAGCCTCCACAAGTTGGCAGTTCAAATAACTTCCACCTTAAGGTATTACAGGGAAAAAACAGAATCCCACACACTTTGTTGTCAACTTCCTACCTCAAACACTATACACATATTGACCCCAACAACAGCGTCCAAACACCAGCTGGGAAGTAAATGTCACTGAAATTAAAGTAAAAATGCCTCTGCCCAGAGGAGAGAACCCACTCTGCTCTTTATTTCCTGCCACAATCTCTTTGACTTTGTTTGCCACGGGAGAACAAAATAACCATTTCGTTTACTTTTTCACTCATGTTTTCATGAACACACAAACCTCTAACCTTCCATCTGTCAGCCAGGTGACAAGAAAATGACACCCTTTCAACACACCCTTTTATTATGTTAATGAGCCGCCGGTTTCCATAGAAATGAACCTGTAGGGGCATCTGCTGTGATTTACAGCTGTGTTTTTATTATCACCACCTCTGTGTTTCCTCTCATGGTGCGCTCGCCCTCTGCGAAGCGTAGTTTGAATAATGCATGTGTAAACAGAGCCACGAGCTGTCACTGCACATATATTACTGTACATGTATGTGAGTCATGGACGCTCTGGCAAAGCTGTTGTCTGTCTCACCCATTCATCCAGCTGTGCTTAACATCCCATGAAAGCCACTTAGCACTTCAATGAAAACGCTCGTGCATTGTTGTCAAATGAGCTGCGGTATTTTTGGTATAATTGTTAGTAATTATTGGTGCCAGACCCGTTACAACAGCTTTCCTATGGTTCTTGTTATTGACACCTGCTTTTCCATAAACCCTTTGCTCCAGTGCTGGAAAACAGTCAACAGGGCTGTTGATCTGTCATTTACAGTCTCATTTATGTATTGTAGTAACACTAATATTGCAGTTAAAGTGGTTAATGATTTATTGATGTTACTCTATTAAACTCAGAACTTCTAGCTGGTTTTAATGAAGGCAGACTGAGGCACCATTTCAAGCTGCTGATGATGTAAAGCCCCAGCGTCTAATCTCTTTCACCACTAATGTGAGAACGTTCACTTAATCAATTTGAAAGTATTAGTTTAATTTATGTGCGATGACTTCTATTATTTCCAGCTGGGATGATGAGCATAGGAGTGTACAGTACATGCAGTGGTGTGGACTGCTTAGCAATTTTATTCAGTTTAATTGAAACCCTGAATCTTTAAAAGCTGGTCTCATGACAATAATTAAAACCACTTTAAAACCGTTTCATGCAGGAACATCTGGCCGCGACTCTGTGGGTAGACTCGGTTATCCTCGAAGTGAAGGGTCGGTGGATCAATCCCCGTATCTGCTGAAGTGTCCTTGGGCAGGAGACTGAACCCTGGCCTGCCCCCCGTCCCCGTCATTAGGGTGTGAATGTAGAAATCAAAGTGTTGCTGTTCATAAATAATACAGGTCCAGTGGTAGAAGCGTGTTTGTGTGCGCGGGTAAATAAGAAGAACGCGTTGTGAAGTGCTAAAGTGCTCGGTAGAACCTGGATGAGGTTAAAAGATGTTATATAAGTGTAAGGCCATTTACCGTTTTAAAGTCTGCCAGTGTCACGGTACTTTAAAGAGTTCACTCAAAAATAATCTGCAGCTTTCAGCGTCTTGTTGCCTTAAATGAAAATGTATTTTGTAGGATTTTATCATTTGAATCCAACTGGCCTGTCGCTTTGATAGTAAAGCAAACAAGAAATAAAATAAAGCAGATAAAGTTCCACTGTGGAAACGGTGATCGTCACACTTTAGTTTTGCCTTCTTCATCTTTTCTTTCACATTTTTTTCCTGTTAAATTTACTCTGGGTTTGCATATGTGACACTGACATCCTGTCTTTCATCCATAAGATACCTGAGAAAAGCCTGCACGTCCTGGAGTCACCAACAATACATTTATGAGCTTCAGTTTTTGTTTAAAGACAAAACACGCAAAGATGCAGCTGCTAGTAGCTTTGATGACTTCAGATCTGTCCTGTCAATTGTCTTTGGTGTCTTTAGGTCACCTTTCAGAACTGGCTTATGTTCCTCAGTCAGTCTTGACAGAAGTAGAAGCACAACAAGCATGAAAATACATAAGGATAAAAACCTGCATGTGTAGGAGACATGCATGTAGCCAGCAGCCTCTCCCACTCAGCGGTTCTGCCAAGTCGCCACCTCTTTGTTAAGCTACCGCTGTTCACTTTTAATAATTCATCCAGGATAAATATCATCCCTCATTAGTTTGTCTCTCGGCCTTGTGTAATCAGCTGAGTGAGAGCGGTGTCGTTGGTGAGAGTGGTGTGTTTCTGCATCGTGTCAAAGGGGTGTCAGGGCAGCGTGTACTGAAGCCCATCCATCCACTCCTCCATCTGTCTATCTAGATCTGCTCGTTCTTATTCTCAGGGTTCTCTGGGTTCTCTGGGTTCTCAGGGGTCTCAGGGGTCTCAGGGGTCTCCCGCAGCCTACGCCAGTTCTCTTCGGGTAGGGGTACTCCCTGGTCAGGTCACCAGTCCACCTCAGGCTCTGGCAACCTTTGACGAAAGTGCATCTTTCAGACTGAAACCTGTTTGTGACACTCGTAGGTAGTGTGTCAGTGTGGGGGTGTTTGTGCATTAATAGAGATCTGTTTCAGAGTGGATGCTTCCCTTCATGGTGGGTTTGTCACCACAACAATTACAGTATGTATCATTACCCCCCATTAACATCATACAGGCTTTGAAGCACACACACACACACACACACACACACACACACACACACCGTCAGACAGCAGTGCTAGACTAATAGGAGCTCATCATTTTGTTCATTATTCACTTTAATGGTGAAAGAAACATCAAACAACCTGGTAGCCGCGTACAGAGAACACACACAGCCGTGCTCGGCTTGATTAGTGCAGACATCTGTACATATTGGCAGCTCCGTGTGCGTCTGTGCCTGTGCATGCTTGTTGTCTGAACACATCCAAACCGTGTCAATGCGCCACTCTTTTCTGCTCGTTTAAGCAGGCTGAGACTGTCTGCCTGGCTAAGAGTCTGCCTCTGAAGTTGAAGAGCTAATTACTGTCTGCCTCCTGCAACATGAGATTTGAGCTGCCAACGGCTCCAGGCAGGACCTGCTCTCTTTTTGCTGAAGTCAACCGCTGACTGTGATGTCACTTAAGCAAGTAAAAGGAGCTGCTCATAGATGCTAACATGCTTTGGAGGAGATTTGGCAGTGCGTTTTGGGAGACAGTCCAGTTCCTCATTTGTTTTGCCTTCCTTGTGGTTCCACTTGAATTGTGTGGTAATATGGAGCTGCTGATTATGCAGGATGCACTGCTGTGCTCAGTCATCATTTTCTATCGCAGCTGCTTTCTCGTAGTGCTCTTTCACAACTACTTAAAGTGCCTCTCAGTATCTTCTCCGCAGGCTTTCTGTGCAAATGTTCTTTGTTAATTTTTTCATTATTTAATACTTTCCCCCGTAAATGAGCATGTGCTGCAAATCCCTGATCTCTGCTTCCTTGTGGTGACGTCTGTTTCTGGCTGCTGGGTTTGTTATCCACAGCGTAGGCTTCTGACCGCACACACACTCGTAGTCACTGTCGTTGTATGTTTTACTGCAAAATTTACAACGATGCAACATTACGAAAAACATGGAGGTGCAGTCGTTGGAAATAGACTTCAAACATCTTCATTTCCATTACTGATTTTTTTTTTTTGTACAAAGGAATAAAAACCTTTACCAACCTAAAATGAAGTTTGAGTAGTGCAAATAATTAAAAAATAAATAAAACCAAATAAAAAAAAGGATCTAGCAGTTTTAGGGAAGGAAAATTTTGAAAAAGATGTTATCTGCAAACAAATATTTCTAATTTATATTTATAATTACTTATATTTATAATTATAAATACAAATTTCCTTGAAAAGGGATGTGTTGTACTAAAACCCAGGAACTGGAATATGCAAAGGACATTTCTTTCACCCAGGAAATTGTGTCAACTTGGGGAATAAAACAACTGTGCATTCACTGAGGCATTGTTTTGAAAAGCTTTTGCAATGTTGCAACATTTATTTCAACCTAAAGCCACCAAATCTTGCATTGATGGCAGGTTCATACTCCAAAGTAAACCTAACTGACTCCATGCAGCTGAGGAACGTTGCAGCTGTGCAGGAGTCACCCGATCGTCTGTAAAGAGTCGCTGAGGTTGGAATATACAGGCTGTTCTAACAATAAATGTCAACTAAATGTTCAATGGCAACCACAACATCGCTTATAAGCTGCCTTGGTGCTAAAGGTCAAACAAATGCTCCAGTTGTATTTAAAGTTTTTACAAACCTTCAGCACTTCCGAAGTTATCGATTTTGTTGCTGTTCAGTCAGGACTTGTCTGGTTTACCGTATAATTACTAAAAAGGGGAAATTGGTATAGAAAAGAGTAAAACGGAGGGCTTTTCCTGCCTTTTATCAGATGTGCTTTAGGAAACCGATCACTTACAGCCAGAATTAGCACAAGGATCATTAATAGAGTGCCTAAACCTAACCAACCCACCCAGTAAAAGTCACTAGTATTATACAATGAGAGACAGAGGGTCTGACTTTATATTGTTTGTGGGTTTACTCCATGATGACTGCAGAAAACAAACAACAAAAACATTTCCTCTGCTGACAGCCTTGAAAACTGAGGAGCTGTTCTTCCGTTTACTCTAGTTACCGCAGTCCTGTCCAACGCTTAGTCCATATCTCAGTGTCATAGGACTGTTTCACACTCTAGGACCTGTTATTGCTTCTATTTTTAAAATACATTTATATCTGCTTACATTTGTAAGTTATTTTTCCCCATATTATAAACTTGTATAGCTGCATTTAGAATATAAAACATCTAAATGAAATATCTAAAATCTCTAGTTTGATTTCACATCTCGTCCGCGTCTTCTCAGCCGAGCTGTAGGACACTTGTGTCACGTTCCTGCTTTCCCGTGAATTAAAATCCAACCTCGTGTGTGGGCTGCTGCTACTTCTGCTTTCATGTGGCTCTTCATTCAGATACATACGGCCTGCTGCTGTCTCTCAGGTTCAAACATCAGTGAAGTTCACTTCTGAAATCTCAGTCGCAGTGACCACGATGCAGACAAAGACGCAGAGCAACTGAAATGAAAACAGAGGGAGGTAATGCTGCCTCTCCCAGGTAGCCTGGATTGTATTCCCTGCATGATAAATGCTTAGATAAAAGGTAAGACTCAGAAATAGAAGTAGAGCCAAGATAAAAGGTAATAGGATTGAGACACAGAGATAGAAACTGAAGGAACCTAGAAGGAGAAAAGATGCAGGAATAAAAGCCTTGAATTCCACATGATTGTTCTCATTGATGTGCAGAAGTATCCTGAGAGCATCCATCCTTTTATTTTCTGACAAGTGACATCTTGTGGTCTTTTTTGAAGATGTTTTTCTTTCCATCTTTTTTCATTTATTCCATGTGGAGTGTTGGATCAATCTATAATACTTTCTTTGATCAACAACAAGCACTCCTTCTTCTAAAGGGCCATGATAATTTATGTAAGGTTGATTAAATGTATTTCTTCTCTCAAGGAAAGCAGACACAAATATTCATTTTAAATAACAATCAGTGCATCATTAGTGAAGGACGGCACAGGGTTTGATTTAAAGCATCACAAGACTTTCTTTCATATTAAATATCACTTTCCGTTTCATTCCATGGAATATTTTGCCTGCTGTCAGGAATCCTCCTGCGGCTCGTGCTACTGACACATATTGCTTCAGGGCACTATGTCACACATCGACATCGTTGAAACAAGCTCACAGATCTACAGCGGACTCAACGGCAGAGGCGACTAAAGAAAGACTCGGGAACGTAGTGACGGAAGAGAAGATGAGACTGACCGAGCAAGAGACCAGACGATCTATCCAATCTTGGGTAGAATCGTTTAACTGATGACCGCCGTGCCCGTAGAAACTCCTGACGGACTTGGCTACGTAATGTGAAGTTAGACAG
Source organism: Xenentodon cancila (assembly GCA_014839995.1). NCBI lineage: Eukaryota > Metazoa > Chordata > Actinopteri > Beloniformes > Belonidae > Xenentodon > Xenentodon cancila. The sequence goes on along the minus strand of CM026217.1, from coordinate 3,620,760 downwards.
CGTATCATATCATTGAAGACTTACAGCAGACCTAACAGTAAGAAATATTTATAGAGCATGAAAAACATCACTGCTGCTCAGTTTAGCTGTTGATTGAACAAGGCTCTCCTTTTCTACTGCGGATCCTTCGGTACAGAAAACAGACATTGAAGTTCAAAGCAACAATCAAGTACGGCATTAATGATAGTGTGAACGTACCTGTAGTGTTACTAAAAACCTCCCTGATCAACGTTCTCCAACAGAGAGATTAACAATAACTATAATAACCTCTTAAAAAAAAACTTGAACATATAATCAATTATTTGAAAGAAAAGCAGGAGGTACCCTGTGGTTAAAGTTGTTTGGATACCATAAAAGATTAAAAGAAAAGGTCAGGTGCAACTGCAGATTGAAGAAAACAAGTTGAGTGCATGTGAACCTTCCTTTTAGTGCGAAGACAGAGCAACTCTTGTTGCTGCCTTTGGCTCTAATTCACAGTGAAAATGATTTCCCATGTGAATGAACTCTTCCGTGACCAAAGTAAGCCATGACTACTGCGCAGTGTGATAATTGTGATAATTACATGTAATCAATTGCAAAAAAAGGGGTGGTTTTAATCTCATTCACAGTTAATTCTCTGTTCCAGACGTATTTATTTGCGTACTTGTTGTGCTTAATCCCACCAACCATTCAATTAGTTTGTCTTTTGGCGTTCTTCAGCGCGTCCTTGTGCTTCGTCTGTGAGGAACATGTGGACCGGCCCTGGGGCTGAGCTTGTGTTCAGGCGCTGCCGACACATCTGCAAACAGTGGATGTAACTGTCTGACGCATGGCCAATCTTTTCTGTTCCCCCAGGGATGTGATTCATGTAACGAGCCTTGGCTTAGTTTATACTTAAAAGACAACTCTTTTTTGTGTGTGCGTTGTGTGGTTTACAGTTGGGTCGTGCAGGTGTGCACTTGCAGAGTTTTGATTTGTATTGCTGTTATTAGCCTTGTTATCCACATTATGTCATGTGTAAAAAGAAGATGATGTAACTTTATCTCACCTGCTCTCTAATTCTGGTGATTATCATTCCATTAAAGGCCTGTAGTTGGTATCACACCCAGAGATGTGGCCAACAAATGCCCTTCATCAGCTGTTAAGATGCGTAGAAGGCCATTAATACTTGGGAGAACATTAATAAAATAATATATATATATATATAGAGAGAGGGGTTAGTGATGCCATAATTTAGCTGACAACACCGGCACTAATTCACAACAAGAGTCATGTTGATGCACTTTACAAAGAAAGTAAACAAGTCCAATAAATACAGCCTAATTTAGTCTAGTGATCATTAATTTATGTACAAATTCACTATCATCCATTTTTAATCCAGTTCAATACAAATTCAACTTAAATGTATTCATATAATAATATTTTTTTTAAAGTCAGGAAACAAGAGCATTGACTTTCAAATAGCATCTGTTTACCCATGAATGATTTAGGTCCAATTAAAATAAACTGTCAGCAGCTAGTCATGATAGCAGCTTTATTCTTTTTTTGCAACCAACACAATGTTTGCTTTAAGAAGTCTGATGGACAAGTAGCTGGAGGGTCAGAAGGAGTTGCACTGTCAGTCAAGATTAGGTGAAATCGTGCAACAAAGTTCAGAGGAAGAAAACGTGGTTTTGCTTGAGGGAGTGTGGAGTAGCAGAAAAGTACATGTATGAGGGCAGCATGACAGCAGTGAGGTGAGGGTCAGCTCTGAGGCCCTGCATGCTGCAGAGAGGTCAGATCGGAGTCTCCATGGACCACAGTGTTTGCAGATGACATTGTCATCTTTAGTGAAAGTAAGGAGCAGGTGGAGGAAAACCTGGAGAGGTGGGAATATGTGCTAGAGAGAAGAATGAAGGTCTGCTGCACCAAGGCAGCATACATGTTTGTAAATGAAAGCTGGCAGAATGATCCAGATCCAGAAGTGAAGAAGGTAGAGGAGTTTTCATACTGACTGGGGTTCCACTCTGCAGAGGAACGAGGAGTGTGAAAAAGAAGCAAAGCAGAGAGAGCAGGCAGGACGCAGTGGGTGGAGACAAGTGTCCGGAGTTTTCTGTGTTAGAAGTTTATGAAAAGTTTACGAAACGGAAGTGCGAGCAGCTCTTCTCTGTGGGGAGACGTTTGTGGATGTGGTTACTGGTTGGTGTGAAACGGGAGATGCAGAGGACAGGGTAAGATGGCAGTAGATGCTCTGCTGTGGCAACCCCTGAAGGGAGAAGCTAAAAGGAGAAGATGATCGATTTTATTGGCTTATGCTGGAATTTGGGGTGACGCTGATGTGTGGGACTTTTGGTATTTTTGTACAAATGCCCTGAAAGAGTGAAATGCAAAGGTTCAGAACGTCACCTGTGGGTCTTTTACTGTCATCTGTGAAAATGGCTTATACGGATTTCTGCAGGGCAAAAGGGCCTTACCCTGATTAGTTTACTATTATATTGTTTTATTTATTTTGGTTAAAAAGCATTGCTATTCCCCAAATTGCAACAAACCATCTAATCTCTTATGCTGTCTTATTTAATACTGATTAACTGCAGTCCATCAAGTCAATATAAACGCCGCATTTGGTGTATGGAATAATTGATGTCACTCAGTTAAAGTTAGTCATTCAGAGAACAACTAATTTATCAGTATAAAATAGTACTTTCTGTCAAACAACTATTTACCATGAGACAAGCGAGTTGGTGGATTAATGAAGATGAATGAAAATGGTTCTTGGCTGTCAGCAGATACGGCGCATTACTCAAAAATGCTACACACACACACACACACACACACACACACACACACACACACACACACACATATATATGGGCCTGTGGGGCCTGTACGACATGGGACGGCTAACTGTACAAATGATCTCTTCAAATCAAATGTGTTTTTAAATCTCACATCATGAATGTGAGTCTGGCCACACATACCCATTCAGTCTGTGAAAATTCAAATCAATGGCCTACTTACAAGGCTGCCTCAAAAACCAGTTACCTTCAGCAAAATAAAGGCTTTGATCTCCGTCTGAGCAGATGCGTTTACTGAGTGTGCGATCGGTTCAAAAGTGAGAGCGAACACAACAAAAGAGCGCGCTCCCCCTGTTCCTCACGGAGCATCTCAAAAGCAGCTGTGAAAAATACAGTTGAGCAAAGATTGAGTTAAGCTGCTTTCTAAGCCTCCGAGATACATTTACAGATTTTTCATGCCACTTTTTCCCCTCATACGCTCCGGAAAAGACAATTTGGCAGACAGCTGAGCTGCAAGAGGCACTTTATATGATAAGTAACTGCCACGAACCAGTTCACCTGCAACGTTGATCCAGCTGCTTGAATGTAATAATGGCATCAGAGTACCACATAAAACGGCAGCTTCTGAATGCTTTATACATTATTGTGGTGCACGTGTTTTGCTTTAACAGTACACAGAGTACAATGGAGCAGCATCTTGAAAATCCTGGGAACCTGAAGGCATTTTTCAGCCGGTGAATTTATCACTGCTGTTATTATTAATTCCTGCCGCTGTATTTCCTCAGGTTTCAGAGTTTGTGTGTGGTTTTGATTCAGTGGGTTAGAGAAGGACACCAGTGGAAAGTTGAATCTCTCTTCCAGACCAGCATCATCTTCCATGAGGTTCCTAAACCCTCTGCTGGGTTTCCACATATTACATCTTCTAACTAGTAGAATATGTGGAGTCGAAGTAAAAGCCCGACTGAGCGCTCTGAGATACTCCGTTTATTCATGTTACAGGTACACAGCTGCTGCAGAGACAGATGTAAATCTTCCACCTCAAAGCTTTTACACACTTATTTCATTACAGTGAAGCGTAAACAGTTGACTTTTCAGTGGATAGGGAAACGGAACAAATTAATCTTTCACATTTCCATTGTTTTTGTCTCTAATCGGTGACATAAAACGGTGTGGTTTTTCTTTTCTTTTTCTTTTTTTCGTCTCATGAGCAAGATGTTAGGGACCCACGAAGCACTTCATGTATATATTACTGATCGCTGTGTGGGAATGGGAAACATGATGTAAAAGGATAAAACAGGGTTAAAAACCACTTTCTACGTGTGGACCACTTGAATCTCTTCTCTACGACTGGACTCCACCGAGGTTGCTTTTTATTTGTCACCAATTCTATTTATAACCTTAATGGACTGAATTTCCTGACGCAGCCAGAGCTCGTAAGGTTTGCAGCTGGGTCGGCTACTAAAGAGATCTTTACTGCAGGTCTTCAGTGAAGACCAGCAGGCGCTGACTGTGACGGTGAAGAGGATGGGATGAGAATCAGCACTTGTGATTCTGGGGCCGCGGTCCTCGGTAAAGGGCTGACTGCCCACTCCGGGGTTAGAAAAGAGCAGGAGATGTACAGGTGGTGGACACATCCATAGGGACGTGGATGTGTAGTGTCATGGTGAAGAGCGAGCTGAACCAAAGCTCTCGTTTCACCAGTCAATCTGTATGCCAACCTTCAGCCAACAGTGTTGAGCTATTGAAAGAATGAGGTCACAAATACGTCAGTCGACATGAGCTGCTTTTGAAGAGTGGCTGGGCCCGCGCTGAGCAGACAGCTTTCAGTGGAGGTGTTGTGGACATGACCTGCTTGAGGAGGCCTGGTGATCTCTGCTCAGGCTGTTACCCCGCGACCCATTCATGATGGACGGCTGGACTTTGAGACAGAAATAACTGAAAAACTGATACAAAAATGCTTGTTTTGGTTGGCACAGACACCTTTCCTTTTACATTTGTAAAAATTAAGTTGAGCATTAACATCACTGAAGCTCTGTTTTTTATTTCCCACAGCTCTCGAGTTGAATATGTTTTCTTTTACTCTTCAAAGTCTCCACGATGCTCACCAGCTGCTCACCGACTGCGTTCTTCGCAGTTCTGAGCAATTAAAGCGCACTTGTTTCACTGGCGCTTCCTCCAGCTTCGGTAAACTTCACAGTTGGGTGGGTTGTCTGTGGGTTTAAGCATTCCCTTTCACGTCTGAGTCATTTGATCCAAACATGCGAATCACAACTCCAAACCCTTCACTTCATGTCCATCACTTGTCTCATTCATGCCGCCTCTCTCAGGTCTCTTGACCTTCCTCCTGCTTTGCGGTCTCCGTGTTTCCTTCACCTCTTCCCCTCGGTTTAACCATCACTTGCTCTATAGTTGCCTTCTCCTCTCCTCGACTTCTCTGCAGGCTTCATCTGACTCTGCTGTGTTTGCCTGTGTGTGAAGATGTGTTTCCTCTTCACTTTGGGTTCTTAGTTCAGCAAACACAACCTCCCATTACAGCACAGAACAAGAGCTTAAGAGTTCTTGAGACAGTTCATCCCACAGCTTCTGTCTTTTCCTTTCTTTCATGTTTCCTTGTTTTCATCTATTTTTACGCCTCCTCTTCTCTTTCTTCTTTCACTGCTCACACATATTTTGTCTATTCTTTTAAGTGTGACAGACTAAATACTTTTTAGTAATCTCCTCTTATTTCCTTCTTCCCAAATCTTTTCATTCAGTAAGTCCGCAGTTGAACTTTTCCCTTTCAGATAAGATGCCTTTTTCTTTGTTTTCTGCTTCAGAACCACTTCCATCTCAAACTGCAAGTCTTTCAAGCAGATTAGTATTTGTTTTATCCGTCCTTAATGTCAGCCAATGCTGCCAGACTGCAGCGCCGCACATCCAATCTAGCAGTTAACATCCATGCATGCTTCTTCTTGGAGTGTAAAATACCACTGTGACACAGTTAATTCTGATTTTGCACTGAACTGAAACAAGAGGAAGACTACTGAATGCCTTTGAGAGTTGCTGAGCAGTTGGCGTGGGGCCTTTGGTTGGAAAGTCTGCTCCTCTGGCTGGTATATAGTGAAGAAGGATCCTCATGAACTGGTGGGACGTGAATCAAAAGCTCACTGATCAACCACATTGTCAACATTTAGATAAGGAGGGATGTGGAGGTACATCTGGGAGTTTACTGGTACGAAGACTCAAGGTGAGAAAAGGTCAGTAGTTACTTGAATCTGGATGTTTGACCCCCACAAAACTCCCCTGGCTCCCTCATGTTTATTTTCTCTTCTGCTTCTTCTTCACTTATCACCTCCATACCTTTGATCTGAGGTTGTTCTTGGCCTGGTTTGGACCCATATACATCATATAACCAGTTTGTTGTGTTTTAACAGGACCAGCTCTCATCCTGCAGAACTGGTTCTAAAGCAGCACCAACATTTTATTAGTCCAGATCGACCACCATCACGTGTTTCTAGTTGGCTGGACAGATGAATTTTGCAAATGTTAGTCACAGACAAATGTACTCTGAGGCTCAGACATAAAGGGATCGCTGTGCTCTGCAGGCTGCTGGCTTCGAACAGAGCGACACTTAAAGGAGGAACCAATACCAGACGTCACCAGTAGGTGGCTACGAAGGCAGGGGACCAGCACAAGAAAGATCTGTTGGCTCTTCAGTGTGTTTAAATGTGTGTTTCAACCCACCGAGGCAGGAGGGATGGTGTCTGAGGTCACATTGATTATTCCTAGTTAATTGGACTGCAGCAAATCATCTTCAGACAAATGACAAAGACGTCTCCCAAGGCAGCGACGGTATGTCTTTTGGCTGTAATTAGATGAATAAACATCCTGCTCGTGTGAAGAAGCTGTAAACCCGCCTGCTTCAGTTGGCATCTCCACCACATTAGAAGCCATAAAATACAGCAAGTGAGGTTTAAATTCAAACACGGCTGGATTTCTGGCACACAAATTAAAACATATGTTTTTACTAAATCACATGCAGATTTTATCTGAACAGTTACATACTTAACAAGTAGATGTGGGACTTGTTTGAACAGAAACAAGTCCCAGGATCAAAATATTACTTAGATAAAAATACTAAATTGTTGTGAGCGAGAAGTCCTTCAACTACATTACACATTGTCCTCGAGTCACAGGCCGCCATCCTTTCCAAAGCTGCTGCCAATTTAATCCTTTTTCACACAAACATCAAACACATTTGAAATTGAATCTGTGAGATCGTCACTGAGAGCCCGTTTAAGCTTTTTTCACATGGCTGCTGGTCGTTTCATAAATAACTGTCACTATAAGCCGTAAGTACAGCTCACTCCTGCCTATGCCTATAATTACACAGTGCTGTATTAATTATAAAGATGGTTATGAACCATGAATCTTAATCTGTACAGTACACAGTGTATCTGCTGAACACCTGGGACGCCTCAGTTAGATAGGATATATGGCCTGTCATGGTAGCTGCATAAATATTGCAAATCTCATACAGTCTTTTTGAGCAGTGTGTCCATCCATCTTCTGCATCTTTTATCCGGGACCAGGTTGTTGGGCGACAGCTTGATGGAAGATCCTCTGACCTCCTGAATATCTGCGGAGGAGAAGCTGAGGTATTCCCAGACCAGCCAGAGATTATCATTTCACTAGTCAGTGCTCCTTCTGATGAACATATCAAACAGCTTCTCTGGAAGGTATCCTGGTAGAACCCGAAGCTCCCAAAGCTTTCCTTTTTTTTTTAAAGCCTGTGTAGATTCTGCTTCCAGATCAAAACACCCCTCAAAGCCTCATGACAAGACAACTGGACTTCCTTTTCTTGGTTTCTGAAGACATTTCACCAGCCTGACGTCTCTTGTGCTTCAGATAGACTGGTGGGGAGATCTGAGTTTATGAGCTGGTGGATTCCACTCCAGCCCTCGCGGAGTCCAGAACCTGCCAGAATGGGTCAGGACCGGCAGCTCAAACCCATGTTCTTGCCCTCGTTGTACAGCAGACTTCCTGACTTATTTTTCATACTAACGGCTCCTGCATAGCAACCAAACCGTCCGCCGTTTTCTGAACAACAGCAGTCATTTCTTGTACCTTTTCCAAGAGCTGAGCCTTTACTTTACCGAGCGTTTACTGTCGACCCATAAGTCAACTTCAGCTGGAGTTTCTCCATAAGCTGAACTTCTAGTCTGACAAAGCTTCGGCAGCAGAGAAGGACTTCCTGAACTCATCTATGAGCAGATATTCTACTCAGTAATTGTGCAGCTGCTGAAAGCAGTTACTTTCGTCCTGCTCTCAACCTTCACTTTGGATGCTTTAGCGTCTTTGTTTGTGTTAGTGACTTTTTGAATATTACTCATATCACGCTCATTAGCGTTTCGCACCTTGCAGATGTTTACAGCTGTTTTTTTCTTGCTGATTTGAAGCCTGATGTTTGTTAGTTTGCTGCGCGTCTCTCTCGTATGTGGATGCTTGTATGTTTATTGTCTTTCTTCTCTTTCATTTTTCTCATTAGCTCCGTCCTCTTTGTGTGCACTCATGCATATCTGTGCATGATATTGTAATGTGTGCTATTTTAGGCTCGTAGCTGTGAGTTTGTTCACCTTGTTGTTTCATGCACAGATATTTGTGTTTGTGTGTGTGTGTGTGTGTGTGTGTGTGTGTGTGTGTGTGTGTGTGTGTGTGTGTGTGTGTGTGTGTGTAGGTCAGCAGTGAGGGGACAGACGACCGATAGGAGGCCATGACGGCCTTGGGGCGTGTGTGTGTGTGTGTGTGTGTGTGTGTGTGTGTGTGTGTGTGTGTGTGTGTGTGTGTGTGTGTGTGTGTGTGTGTGTGTGTGTGTGTGTGTGAATGATGTGGTGTGGCAGTGGATGGCAGGAACCATACGGTTCCCCGCCAGCAGAGAACAGTGTCACAGCAAGTGGAGCCAACACACACAGACTTGTTTGAATGCAGAGAAAAACACGAAACTCCACTGAACGAGGCAGAAAGATCAAAGAATAGACTTGCTCACAGATGGAGGTGTGAGCCGTCATTCAGGCACTTTATTTACAAGGAGAGACAGCTACCAAACTCGCTGGCGCACAAAGACAAAAGCACACCCTCGTAACGCTGCAAACGAACATACGCCCTCTTCCAGGCAGGATTCATCAAACCTCGTTTGTTCCCATTGTGTACGTAATCATCAGCAATTCACTCTTTAACCACATTCAAAGAAGACACTTTTATTTTTTTAATGATTTATTTATTTTAAGTTCAGCTTTGACTTTAGACAGATTTAGACGTTTTGTCTTTGTCTCTGTTAACTATCACAGAATATTTTTAATCACGCTGTGTGCTTAATTTATCAAACATGCACTCTGATAACTGATGCGTTCAGATGATGATATTAATAAGGAATCTTTTTTACATGTGTAACATTAATGGGGACATATGAAAAAAACATCATCTTTTTATGAAAGCAGATTTTTGACTTTTTGAAGTGAGCAACAACCCGAACATCTCCACGTAATAAAGCGTCTTCGCTCAGTTTGTGTCTGTCTCAGTCTTAAAAAGTCACTCAGGGGTGCATTCAGATTTACGAGATTATGCAACATCCCAGACTCGGATCAAAATTATCCAGCTCCTCCATCTGCACCTCCACCCAGCTTTACATCATACAGCGTTTGCTGTCGTTTAGAAGTCGGCAACACGAAGCTGCACCACCTATTTTCAAAGGGGCACAACTCTCATAAGAGGTAGTGGACATGAGAAAACGGTCCTTAAGGACAGACGTGTAAAGACAAAAGGGGCATCTTTGTAGTGAAGCTTGTGTCAAACATGAAAACATCAGGAAACTAATTGTTATTGATATTATTCTTTGTTGTTCTGATGCAAAGAGTTGCGTCTTCAAAAAGAATTGCATCAGAAACACTAAATAGTAAAAGTGTGATTAAAAGCCAGTAAGACATTAGATAAATATAGAAATAAAAATAGTAGACAATTAAATGAAATCAGTCGAGACAAAGAAGGTGATGATGGATGGAAGCTGTTATAACAGAGTGACAACAGCTGATATCTGCAAATCTGTAAACTCAAGGTCCAAATAAACTTCACTGGTTTCAGCACAATATTGATTCCCAGTTATAACAATAACAAAGTTATTTAGAAGTTTTCTAAACTACTTTCCATGTACTGCACAGAAACTGTACTATTTAATAAATCCTGGTCATCAATGCTGGTCATCGTTAGTATTGGCCTTTTTCCTCATCGATGACGTAAAGCTACCAGGCAGCATTTACTCGTGGGCGCCGTACGGGCTGCAAACGTGGCTCTACAGGTCCACAGGTTCCACGGAGGTCCTGCCCATTAAGCCCACTTGTGTCCATTATGGGCCCCATATTTTTGGCCCACACTGGCTTCCCAGGCCATCTGGCCTTTTGCAGCCTACTCTGTGCCCAATAGCCCACTTTCAATCCAGGTGGGGCCCAGTTGAAAAGATTAGTGTAGTGCCTCTGCACTGGACTAATCACCGCTTCTGGGCCCCGTTGGACAAACATACAACCAGCCAGAGACATGAAGCCTGTGACGTAGGCAGAGCAACAACCAGACAAGTGTCAGCAAAAGATGTCCAAAACAGCGTGTAGTGCTGCGGGAACACCAGTTAAAGACTGTCGGTGCAGCTCTGCAGCCAGCGTGGTTGTTTTAAATCATGGCTGTCTGACGCTCCCCTGTGACTTCACTGCGTCACGCTACATGTCAGCATATTACTGGCTGAAGTCGATACTGACATTTACAAGTGGACATGTCTGATTTAAATTTAACGTGCATGCACTTGCAGGTGTGATAGTTTCTAAAGAGCGTCCGTCCTGCATGAGTGTTGTCCTCGTGCTTCATGGGCCTTTAGGCTGGAGTGCACATGTTAAAGCGCTGCGTGCGTGCGCTGCGTGCGTGCGCTGCGTGCGTGCGTGCGTGCGTGCGTGCGTGCGTGCGTGCGTGCGTGCGTGCGTGCGTGCGTGCGTGCGTGCGTGCGTGCGTTAGAGTTCTCTCTTACTGTCACATCTGAATTTTCAGGGCTCCACATGCCACCTGTCTGCAGCCTGACCTTCACCCTCTTGTGCGTTTGTGCGAGTGTCAGTTCGCCTCTTTTGACCCACGCCTCTCCCCTTCTGTGTTCGAGCTCTTGAGCTCATTGCGTATGCGCCGTTACCTGGCAACAGACAGCTTCTGTTACTATGGCACTGCCCGGGCACACAGGTGACGAGTTTGTTGTCTGAATGATGGATGATTGGCTGTCGATGATTCGCTCTCTCTTGCCCTCCCTTTCTCTCTTACGCATACACACACACACTCTCACACTCGTGCAAGTAAATATGATCTGAATCCCAGGGGACGGGGAATCAGACACACACAGTCACATCCTCTCTGCAGGGGACTTTCTGATTGGCCATCAGGAGAACATGACCCGGATTTTGGCCTGAAGTACTCGAAGTCTCAGCGTGAAGTGTGTTTGAAGTGGCCTGAAGTGACATGTGCTCTGTGTGTGAAGGAGTGAGTGAACTTAACATTAAAGTAGGTTGAATATTAAAAGTGCTCTCTTGGCTCCAGACCTGGGAGGAATAGAACTTGAATATTTTCCAAATGTTTGAAATAACCTGGGGAATACTTGACAGAACTCATCTCTCATCTCCTTCCAAGTGTCTGACAAGGCCAAAATTGAGCACACCCCAAGTCCTTGAAAATATAAAGGCCCACTCCCGGGTTCAGGTGTTGCCTCTGTCGTTTAACCTTTAACCACGCTGCTCAGCTAGCTGCCCTGAGTGCCAAATGAAGCTTTTTATGCTCCTGCCAGGGTGAAAAGTTAAAGAGAAGTGAATAAACGTGACACTGGCAAACGCAGTGACCTGGGTCTTTATCTTCTGACTATCAGCTCCGCAGAGAGGAACGTCTGCGTTCTCAAGCACGGAGAGTCCAGCAGCTAAAACCTAAATTCAGTTTATTAATAAAGTATTGGACAGCAGCCAGTGGCAGCTTCCCCTCCAGTATACTGAGAAGACCGTTTGAACTGCCACTCAACAATTTCCTGTAAACTCCAGATGTTTGCTTGTGAAAAATCCCATTAGAACTTCAGTTTCTGAAGCACTCGGACCACACCATCTCACACCACCAACCGTGGCTCGTTCCTGTGGTTTGCTCCAGTCTGACGCTCGCTTTGAACTTCAGCAGGCCGTCTGTACCGTGTCTGCATGCCTAAATGCATGGAGCTGCTGCAGCATCACTGGCTGATCAGATACGCGTAAATCTTAACGCGTATCTGATCAGGCCACCACACTGCAACCAGCTGGACCGTGGACAGGTTGCCGGGCCACCACACTGCAACCAGCTGGACCCTGGACAGGTTGTCGGGCCACCACACTGCAACCAGCTGGGCCCTGGACAGGTTGCCGGGCCACCACACTGCAACCAGCTGGACCCTGGACAGGTTGCCGGGCCATCACACTGCAACCAGCCGGACCCTGGACAGGTTGCCGGGCCACCACACTGCAACCAGCCGGACCCTGGACAGGTTGCCGGGCCACCACACTGCAACCAGCTGGACCCTGGACAGGTTGCCGGGCCATCACACTGCAACCAGCTGGGCCCTGGACAGGTTGCCGGGCCACCACGCTGCAACCAGCTGGACCCTGGACAGGTTGCCGGGCCACCACGCTGCAACCAGCTGGACCCTGGACAGGTTGCCGGGCCATCACACTGCAACCAGCCGGACCCTGGACAGGTTGCCGGGCCACCACACTGCAACCAGCCGGACCCTGGACAGGTTGCCGGGCCACCACACTGCAACCAGCTGGGCCCTGGACAGGTTGCCGGGCCATCACACTGCAACCAGCCGGACCCTGGACAGGTTGCCGGGCCACCACACTGCAACCAGCAGTCCATCACAGCAGGACAACACTTGTTACCAAATGAGAAGAGAAACAAAAATCTGAGTTGTGTTGCCATGATGTCATATGAACACTACCTTTTAGAAAATAAGTGGGAAAACGACATTTTTGTCATCAAACATGTTTGGAGTATTTATGGCACTACAGTGTTTTTGAGCCGTGCACGGGTACCAATTAAAGCCAGGACGTCAAAAACATCTACCTCTGTTATTTCCTGTTATTTTTTTCTGTTTTTATCTAAAGTATTTTTTAAAATGATTCAGGTTGAGAAGTATATTAATCTCCACCAGCTACAGTCACTTTTCTGCAGCGACTGCGTCCTCTGACGTGTCTCTGATCAGCTGACGTGTTACGTGCCTGTTTCTCGACTTTGGACACACAGATAAACCATCATAGTACTGTATTATCCTACATTATTATTGCCTGCCTGAAGGGTCTGTATGAGTTTTTTTCTCCTTTGATGTGACTCGTATCTGATTATTTTCGGGGCTGTGTCGACGCAGAAGCATCAATTCCAATTTCCAGATTGAAGTCGTGCTGCTTCAGTATGTGGTCCATTTGGATACATATCCAACATGACACCGGAGACAACAGACATATTTCTCAGCAGGCAAAACTCAATCTTCTAATAGATCTTTTCTCATATGGCTGGGCAAGCCTTTTTAGTGCTCTGGAGCTAAATATCACAAAAAAACAGCTGTGACTGCATTAATCACTGCACAAATATAGGTTCAGAAATGTGACGTTTCCTGTTGTCACTCATGACACGTGCTGATGGGTGTCTGGCAGATGTTTCAGAAGACTGACATGAAACTTCGGGGTGACTGACTGTCAAATCGGGTCTTTACAAAGTCAGAATTTGTATTTCAGTTGGTTCTCTAATAAATCTATAATTGATTGATCTTGAAAATCGAACGTTAATTTAAAGCTCTTTGATTAATCTGCAGCATTCTTCCAGCTCCTGGTTAAATATCCAAATGCTTTAGGTATTTTTCTGTCCAGTGACAGTGCAGGGCTGGTAGTTCTGCACTGTACTGCACCCACACCGCAGTATGATCCCATTACAAAGCATCTGAAGTGTCTCCACATTGGGGTCTGTTGTTGAATAAGGCAGCTGGTTTTACAGGCCAGTCTGAAAACCTCTGCTGGCTTTGCCCTTACCAAGCACCTTGTTTTGCTTCCATCCAACTCCTCTAACTGATTTGATACAGTTTGACCGGGTAGATGACAGCTCTTTTAAGAGCGGGGACAACTTGAAATGTCAACTTCAGTGTGTTCACACAAAGACAGGAGAACAGAGAGGAAGGCCAGGCAGAGTTGGGCATCTCGCTCCCTTCTTCTTCCTCTTTCTCTTTCTCTCTCCTCGGGTGTATTTTATCCTCTGTGTGCGACCTAGTTTGATCCTGACTGGTTTGGGGCTGTCTGCCTCTGAGATAAACTCATTTGCTCTGGATCATTTAAAGACCAATGCCATTTCACTCCCCCCACCTTCCCTGGCCGTCCCTGTTATTTGGGGAAACCAATGACAGAACGTGTCAATGTGCGTACAGAGTGTGAGTGTGTGCATATATGTGTGAACTGAGGGGAGGGGGGGCCTGAGGGGAGGGGAAAATCATGTAGTGACAGAAAATGAAAATGGATCTCTGGCTTCAGATAAGGATGCAAAGTGTTGAATATATCTGTCGCACAAAAGCACAAAGCCCAGACAGGCAGATTCATTGTGAAAGGTCACGCTGTGCTTGAGTTTCTGTTTGTGCAAAAGTGCATGAGCTGCACCGACAAATGGGATTGAAAAGATCCCATCAAAGCTACTTCTCTCCGAGTAAAAAAAAAGGTATTTTTGCAAGTGTGATGGGGTTGCATTACATTCATCAGCAGATGCTTTCATCTAAAGTCCAGGAAGGACATGAACGGACCGAACCATTGAAGAGGGGACCACGCTTCCCCCGGAGCTGCAGACAGGTGAAGCCGACGCGCTTTCGCGCGCATGCCAGTTTCAGAAACGTGTTGGACGCCTCTCGCCTGCTCGCACGGGGTTCATCACGCTGAGTGCACAATGATAGAGCTGCCTTGAAATAATCTATGATTCCCCCCACTGTCCCACTTGTCCTCCTCAGACAACTAATCATCTGATGGGTTCTCAACTGGCAGATGATTGCTGATCCCCATCGTCATTTGTTTTGAAATTGCACTTTAAGTGTGAAAGAAAAGGAAGCACGCATACACGCTTAGACCATCTTAAATCAGCCTTGATGTTGACGGGAGGTTGATCAGTGCTACATTTAGAGAGGATAGTTAATATCAGTGCTGCAAATAATTGAAATAATTTTGATTATAGAAGCCACCATTTGTGCTGTGTCTGTGCTCAGTGCACCTGCTGAGCCTCTACATTCAGGAATTTTTTATTTTCCTTAAAAAGGAATCTCTGAAACGGTCTGCATCAGCATCGGTTCTCTCAAACCGTGTGGTTTGGTTTCTGCATCTATTTAGTGCCTTTTGTGAACCCTTTTCAAAAGGCACAAAAGTGACGCCTAAACAGAAAAGTTGCAAAATTCCAGCCTCTATGAATGACTGAATTTTAAAAAAAACCCCCCCAAAAAATACCTGGCAACTAATTTAAGAGATTTCTATCATTCCACTGAACAAATATATGTTACACCTGATCATTTAACTATTGAGGAAATGATCCATTAATGCTTTGTGAGGGGTGGAAATATATGAAACTCTCAGAAAAGAAGGGACATTTGAGTGTGATGTCGTTTAAGTCCATGGACGACCCTCGGGGACATGTGGAGGCAAACAGCAACCCAGAAGATTCTCTGCAGACTGAAACACTTCGTGTCTTAGTGAGGTGAACATGTTCCACCTCATGCAGCTATTTTTTCTTCTTTTCTTTTAAAGACAAAGCACCTCAAGCAAGCAGCAAAACATTTCTACGAAAATCAAGGTGATTTAGTCATCTTTAGCATCTTTTTTAATTTGCAGTTTTAATAGGTCCATCAAAACATTAATGAGGACACGATTGTCTCTACAACAACATATGTAAAAGCCTTACTGTTTATGCAGGGAAAAGCTCCCAAGGCTTCCTGTAAAATGCTTAACAATTAATTTAAATTAGAGTTAGATTTGCAGAATGAACCTTTAAATGTCCAGCGCAGTGGAAATGTTTCCTTTGCTGCTGTAAAACACCTCCAATTATTGACAAAATCACCTGTCATTTGGAGCACACTATTAAATTATCCTGATCTCCATTTAGCTCCCTTCTTTCTTCCCCACTCGCCTTTTACTTCCTCACCCACCAGCTCTCGTACCGATCTTCTGAAGTGCCATAATGAAAGAAAAAGAGGTGCATTTAGCCCTGTGGCTCATTGCGAGTCTCTCTTTATTACTGATAATTGCTCACTGATTGCAACAATTTGTATGCACTCCAAACTTGGGCATGAGTGGAGAGAAAATTAAGAAAAGGCTTTTGTAAAGGAAGGATGAGCAGAAAAGTGCAGAAGTAAGCAGCAGAGAAAACCCAGCTGTGTGAGGGGTGGAAGTAACGCGAGGAATGATAAACATGGAATGATGTGTTTAAAATGCAGAGGTGAAATGGATGGAGTACAGACATTATCAAGTAATTGGATTATAAAAAGGCCTATTAGAGTGTCCTCCTCATGATGGAAGTGATGGAGATGAATCCTTGTTTTTCCTTTAGTAGTCACCACAGTGGGTTATCATGTTCCAGGTTTTGATTTATCTAAGGTTTCATGTCCAACCCGGTTCCTACCGCACCGCTCCATGTTCCTCTGTGCCTGGAACCATCACTCTGATCCAGTGGCTGTTCCAGCAGGGGCAATGTAGGGACGTGTCCTGCTCGGAGGCGCTCTGGGACGTGGTGGAGCTGGAGATTTTTTCTTCCCCACCTGTAAGAACTTTAAATCACCTTGTTGTTGAATTGTGCTATACAAATAGATAAAAATAAAAATAAAAAGAGCACATCCTCCACCGAGGCCAGTAGGGTATTTTGTGCGTCGACCTGGACGCACACGACAGTCGTGATGCATGAGCTTTAAAGTGAAAACTTTAAAATATTTAACAAAGTTTTATGAATTTTAGCTCATAGGCGCATAATTCTGCCAGAAACCAGGCACACCAGTTGTAAATAAGAGAAAATGACTCAGATGACCTCTGTGGAGGTCTTTCTCCTGGCGATTTTAACCACTGACGTTTTACGCACCTGCCAAGTTTCTTTTCTAAAGTGACTTGCCGAAAGGAACAAATGTACTTTGACATTAAGAGTCACTGATTGCAGTTATTTTTATACAATCATGACTGTGGTGGGGCATTTCAGAGACGCTGCCTCGAACTCCATGCTGAATTTATGTAATTGTGCGCATCTCTGCGTGGGCTGTGATTTCTCCGTCTTTCCTGAGCTGGTGACTGTCAGAGGTGTTGTGCAGGATGTGGTGTGGCCTTTTTTTGGAGGAAACACAAAATAAAAGTGGCATTTTCATGCTGGCCCATAATTGACTGCTATAGGGGAGAACTCAGAGAAGGAATGCTTTTTATTTTATTCAAAGAGTACTGCTCAAACAAAAGTGCAGCACAAAGTGCTTTACAGAGAGGAATAAAGCTCCAAAACTGGCCATGAAAGTTTGAAAAAGATGCATTTTGGGCCAGACGTCGTGTGAAGGTGAAGAATCACAACTGGGAGGAAAATTGAAAAGTTAAGTGACCAATCACGTTTTTCTTCCCCACCTACTGACTGAAGCGCTTTCCTGAGATAACAAATGCACCTTTACATGAACGGCTACTAAATGCACTCGTTTGTATATTTGTGTATGTTTTAGAGAACATGACTACCCGCTCATGCTGTTTTTAAGTTACTGTGTGTCTGCGTGGAGATTTAGAAGAAGCCTGAACATTGTTGTCAGAGTTGTAACTGACAGCTTTTCTGGACGAAGAACAACATAACTATTATTTCTTCGTATTAGCCAATAACTGAGAGTCATAACTCGAGTGGAGAAATTTGATAACGGACTTGAACTTTATTCAACTAGCAACCTTTAAAGAGCTCATTCTCCACCAAAACCACTACAATAGTCCGCATTACTTTTAAAAACAGCACCGTGCAGTATTTCTCATCTTAATACACCAGCTTCTATTTCATTTGATGACATATTGGATTATGTTTGGTAGAGTTGTTTAATTCGTGCAGTCTTCCATCCCTGTCGGCTGAAACCACCCAAAGTATATTGGATTCCTGTCAAAGTCATGTCACAGTTGGAGATGACGCGTATCACTTTACAGCACTGTCTTATGATGAAACCAGCTGACAGACCTGCAGTGGTCATGATGTCAGAGAGAGAGAGGGAGAGAGAGAGAGAGAGAGAGAGAGAGAGAGAGAGAGTGAGAGAGAGGGAGAGAGAGAGAGAGAGAGAGGAGATTTGTTTAGAGAGCTCTCTCTCTCTCTCCCGCCGGCGCTCTCCGGGCGTCGCTATCGTGCTCTCGCTCTCTCCTCTCCTCGACTCTCGCTCGCGCTCTCGTTCTCTTTCTCTCGCTACGCTCTCCTCGCTTTCTTTCTCTTTCTTTCTCTCTCTCTCTCCTCATCTCTCTTTCTCTCTTCTATTTCTCTCTTTTTGCTCTCTATTCTCTTCTCTCTGCTTTTCTCTTTCTCTTCTTTCTTTCTTTCTCTCTCTCTTCTCTCTCTCTCTCTCTCTCTCTCGCTCGCTTTCTCTATCTCCTCCTCTCTCTCTTCTCCTCTCTCTCTCTGCGTCTCCTCTCGCTGGCTCTCTCTTCTTCTCTCTCTACTCCGCTCTCTCCTTCCTCTGCTCTCTCTCGCTCTGTCTCTTCTCTCTCTGCTTTCTCCTTGCTCTCTTCTGTTTCCTCCTTACTCCTTCGTTGGCGAAATAAGGCAGACGGAGACTGAGCGAGAGACCGAACAGAGAAAATATCATACAGACCTGAAAACTAAGAAGTGAAAGTTTCCTTTTTAGATTTCAAGATTTCACATTTTTGTTTTTGACACTTCTTAAATAATGTTTTTTTCTATTATTATGATTACATTGTGTACTTTTATGTATTTCTTGTGTTTCTTTATTTTTCAAAAACTGTTTTATTGCGTCAAACAATAGTTTTTAATCTTTTTATTTTGTTGAGAACATCAGTGGTACAAAGGTCTCAGAAATAAATATGTCAATAAATGTTTAAAACACTCAGCATCATGGATCAACTGGTTCTGTCTTTGCCGAAGCCAGAAAATCACAATGCAAACATGTCATTACATGACATTTCAACATTATTAAGACAATTATTGAATAAGCGAACGTTGCCCACAGAGCCTGATTTTTGCTGAGATCGTAGAAAACACTGATTACCTCTGTGGAGCTCGTTCCTCTTGCTTTGATAACACGTCCTTGTTCTTCTCCACCTACTGACTCTGTTTACAAAAGCGCTTTTCTGAGGGAACAAATGCACTTTTACATGAACGGCTGCTAAATGCAGTCATTTGTGTATATTTTAGAGAACCTGTCTAGAATATGCTGCATGCTGTACTTAAGTAACTGCGCCTGTCTGCGTGGAGATTTTGATTGTAGGTCTTTTCCGAGTCTGCGGATGTGAGAGGAAGCCTGAACATTGCTGTCGGAGTCGCTGGCGCCGGCTTGGCTGTGAACGTTTCTGTGGAGGAAGAACGATATTCCTCAACATGTGTCCTTGTCTGTACTTGTCATCTGTTCCTGTGCAAAGTCTGACTCTACAAATGGACGCTGAAATTGCCAGTGAACTGTTAGAAGATGTTTCAAACTAGTCTCAAACTAGCACGCTCTTGCATGAGAGTCTAGAGCGGAGCTTTTCCCATCATTCCCGCCATGTTTGGGGCGAAATGAGCGGGAAAAGGATAGGAACATGGGTGAGGACATGCAATGTGCGTAAGAACTGAAGCTTAAAGGAAAGTTCCCGAGTTAAGTGTCAACTGTCATTTGGGTCCAAAGTGACATCAGTCAAAGCAGATTTAAGTTAAAATGTTAAAATATGTTTGGCAGCAAAATGGAAATGAAGGTTTAGACGGTGGAAACAGAACTGCACCAAAAAATCAGAAGTGTCAGTCTACTCAAAGCAGCTTATTTATTTATTTATTTATTTATTTATTTATTTATTTATTTATTTATTTATTTATTTATTTATTTATTTATTTATTTATTAGGTCTAAGCATCCCCCAGTAGGCATGGGAATTAATTTGCAAGCACTGGCACAAAAGAGTTTGTTCTTTGTGTAGGCAAATAAATCAAAGTACTTTTTTTTTTATTGAACTTGGTTCATAAATGCGTAATGTTGCTTATAGACACATAAACAAGGGCAAAAAGCCAGCAAAACTCACCAGTTCAGAAAAAACAAATCCCAATCCACTGGTGCAGCTTTCTCTTCTAGTTTTTTTTTGTTTTTTTTCTTCTCTTTTCTTCACCAAGTGACCTTTTCTGACTGATTCCTTCCTGAAAGCAGCAAATGTACTTTCACGATTTCATCTTTGATTGCAGTCATTTCTAAATAACGTCGGCGGGGGGTATGTTATTAGGACGGGGCCACATGCTGCAGGTTGTGTGTGTGTGTTTTTGTGGCTGTGGCGTCGACATTTTGTGGAGAATAAAGTAACTGTGGCGTTTTTTTCCATGCTGCCTCAGTATTGAACACTTCAAGCGGAGTGCAGAAGCCTGATGAAAAACTGAGGGATGGTGATGAAAGGATTCAGAACAAAAAGGAAGAAAGAAGTTCAAACTTAAAAACACAATTAAAAAAGAGAGAAGATCATAGGAGGACTGAACAAGTGAGATGGAGAAGCAGTCGTTCCTTTGTCCCTTCGTCCCTCGGGAGTGTTTGGACCTTTAAAACCTCTCGTCCTCAGACAGCCAACGTTCCTATCACCCCCTCTTCCTCATCGCTCCTATTGCACCTCATCTCTTTGTTTTTCCCTCTTCCTCAGTTATCTCTCCATCCCAGCTTCACCCACATTCATCCCCTCTGTTCCCTTCCTTCCTCTTTCCTTTGATACTCTGCTTCCTCTTTTCCTTCCGTTCCCACCAAATCTCAGATCCTTGATTTATTTTGTGCCATCCTCTTTCCCGCCTTCCCTCCAACACTGATGATGCTTTTTTTAAACTGGATAACTGCACATGAGAGGGAGGCAGACCGAATGACAGGAAGGAAGTGTGAGCTGCTCTCTTTTTGCCCGTTTGTGGGGGAAGCAAAGTCCTGCATCAAATTTCACTTACTGCATGACATGGCCGTGACCATTCTCATCATTTCTCATTGTTTCATCTCCTCAAGTGCCATTTAGGGCATGCAGCCACAGTAGTTTGTAGGAAAAAAGAGGTTTCCTTCAAAAGTGATCAGTCTTACTAACTTAAAAAAAAAAAAAGTGTGTGTGTGTGTGTGTGTGTGTGTGTGTGTGTGTGTGTGTGTGTGTGTGTGTGTGTGTGTGTGTGTGTGTGTGTGTGTGTGTGTGTGTGTGTGTGTGTGTGTGTGTTGGGGGGGTTCTGCATGTGGTGGAACCCTGGATTAACGCTCTGCCCTCTATAGTTGGAGGATCTCAGGTTCTTGTTCACAAGTGAGGTAAAAGTGCAGAGTCTGCAGTCGGACACCTGTATGGGTCTGTTGTGGTGAAGAGAGTTGATTGACCCAACAGCTCATACGAGTTTGGCTGGATCCATGTTTTGGGAGGGACTTGGAGTGGAGCCGCTGCTCCTCCACGTTTAGAGGACCTAGTTAGTTTGGTTTGGTCTGGTTAGATGCTTCCTGGACACCTCTCAGGGACGTCGTTATGGGCACTTCCAACCACAAGACGGCACCAGGACAGACTGGAGAGATGACATCTCTCAGCTGGCTTATGAATGTCTCAGTATGACCCAGAAGAGTCAGAAGAGGTGGCCGGGGACAAGGAAGCCTCTTTGCCCCGGCTGCTGCCTCACTGTCCTGAACCTGGATAAGCAGACGCTGATGGACGGACAGACAGACTTCTGAAAAGGTTATTTTACGGATGAATGAGCAGCTCCGCAGTTCTGACTGCAATAATCAGATTGTACTTCTGACTCACCGTGCAGTCACGATGATTGGAGAAACAGAGTCAGCAGTTTAATTTTTAAAAAGCTGGATTTAGTTATTTGTATGATAAATGATGGTGGATAAATTTAGATGTATCTCCAATCATGTTTTTTTTTTATTATTCTTGAAGAAAGTTAGATACTTGTTTTTAGAAGGAAGTAGAAATCAAGTTCTGTTGTCTTTTCCCCCTTTACACTGAGCTCAACCACACATGAGCCTAAACATAAAGTTTTGGTGCCTAAAGCTTTTTAGACTTCAGGAAGCACAAAAGTGACAAAAGTTCCCCTCTCCATGGAGACTTTGTGGAGAGAGTTTGCACCTTTTAAACCCCTGGGGAAGGAGTTCCTGCGTGTTTATTGTGAGCACGTATCCTGTTTGGAAACCGAAATTGGTAGCTTTTTATTCATTTTTATTTTTTACTGTTTGAATTTATGTGTTTAATACCGTACTGATGGCTGTTATTAGAATAAAAACAATGACCTTCAATTCCCGAACATTACATTACAAGCAGCCTTTTAAGAGAGCAGTTGTTTTGCAGCAAAGCCTGAATTTGTGTATTTTTTTAAGTAAGCAGAGGTATTTAAGTGCAGGGCTGGGTGGGCACTGTGAGTGTGTCCCTGATTGCTAATACAGCCCCCACACTGGATTGTTTTACATGGGAGACTATTGCAGCACTTTACAAATGACTGTTATTTCACTTCCATTTAAATTTCATATGATGTGGTTGCAGTTTCACACCGTTTGAGGGTTACTTAGATAATAGCGTTAAATCGGCAGAGACCCAGGCTATGGAGTGAGATACAAACAGGAATACAGCGAGCTGAAGAGGGGGGCTGGAGTGGGCCTGTGCATATAAGCAAGCCCACATCCACACAGTTTTACATATAAAAAGGTGCTGTTTCAGTATGAAGCCCAGGCTATTGGTTTTATACAATAAATGTTGGACAGTTCAGATAAATATCCAGCTCCGGAAGGACCCAGCTGTAGGTCAGATAAACATTAAATCCAATTCATGGAGGTGAATGAGAGTAAGAGGTGCTGATCTCGGAGGTTTGTGTGTGTAGGAAAACACGAGGATGTGTTTAGTTGCGCAGGAAAGGTCAGAGCTGTGTGTGTTGACTCATAACTAACAGGCATGCGGGTGAGTCGAAAAGCTGCAGCGAACAAACAGAATCACGTTGATCCTGGAGTTATTAAATACGCTTTTCTTTTGTCGCTTCCTCGTTCTGTCACATTTATTATTCAGTCAGAGAGAAGGTATGTTTCCATCCGAACATGGGTTAAATATTCAAGGGCTCCTAAAATCACTCCCATTTTTATTTGGTGCAAATATCTTTTACTTGAAGCACATTAAAGTGAGAGTCTTACTGCGTCACAGTAACACAGAGTCATTTGTTTATAATGACAATATCAGCGTTACAGAAAAAGATTAGGGTCAGGATAAATAAATCTTTAGTCCTGCTTAGTCAGTGAATTTAGATTTTGTTGCAAACGTACAGATTTGTATTCTTTGATTAAGTTTAGAAGAAGTTCTTTTGTCTGAACGTGCCTCCCTGTCACCCTCCCAGCGGTTGGACATTTACTGACCCTCTGGCATCTCAAAGTCTGGTCACACAGCAGGTTCCTTCCAAAATGTGATATAATCTGTATTTGCAGTTGCTGTCATATGAAGGAGAATGAACTGAAGACAGACATGGTGGTCAGCAGCTGTTTCTCTGGACGTGTTGGGTCCTTCACGTGGATCTCCCCAGCCTTGGTCTACCCAGAAATGTCTTACGGTGGATGTTCAGTTCATTTCACCTTTTTTATCTCAACCATCAAACTCTAGCTGCAGCAAATATATGACTATTTTACCCAACAGAATACATGTTTTTCAGGTGCTACAACATCTTCGCAGCTTTTGTCAATTTTTGTGAAAAATAAATCCTTAATTTGGGGTGAACATGCACTGGATTGTGCATTTCTATCACCCTGATCACTCATGATAAAGTCAAAATGCTTGTGGCAGGAATTATTTATTAAATTATTTATTCATTTGAATTTGTCTGCTGGGCCATCAGTGTTCTGGAGCCAGTGACTCGCAGACCTTGGTGTCTTTTATATACCGTATATTCCACACTCATGGACAATGGATGAACTAATCTGCAAAAAGCTGAACTGTTTTTCTTTTAACTGTAAATATATTAAAAAAAAAAAAGTCTACTCTGATGGATTTGCAGAATAAACTATTGAACCTGGAATTATTATGTTTCCTCTAAGCAACATCACACCACAAAAGCATGTTCCCTGTTTTTTTACCGAGGCGTTTCATAACGCTGCTTCTGTTGGTCGTGAACCCGCTCACCTTTTCACTTATTTAAAAAGCCATAAAAAAAAATCAAAAAACGCTAGACAAACTCAAGCGTAGACAATAAAATAGAAAAATCATGACGGCGCTCTCACAGTATGCTCTGCTCTCCATCGTCTTGAGTCTGTGAACTGATAATCTTGGCTCACGGACCGATAAAGGCGCCGCTTTGATTATACATTTAATATATTCCCATAGTTATGTTAATGACGTCTTCTCCGTCCACACATAAAGTCTGGCATTTTCTGCCCTTTTCTTTTTTCTAACTGTGCTGCGTGCTGGAACGGTGCCGTGTGAGGGTGGGTGGCTTTCCAAAGGAAAATGATTGAAACTGGTCCTGTAATTACAATTTCTGCGAGAGAACAAATTCATATTTTCCACATCAGTGGCCAGACTTCTCCCACAGTCAGATTTTTTTTTTTCATATATGGTTGTTTATGTAAGTTGTATTCAGCTGTTTGATTTCAAGCATTAGCAATTAGCAATCATTCATTAAAGCAGGTGGATGAAAAAGAAACGATTACTGTTGTAATGTGCAGTTCAGGACCCCGGTTTTCCTTCAGTCAGAACAACAGGTGTGTTTGATATGGATGAAGCAGCGAGCGCGCTCTGTGGCAGATTAACACTCGTTGAACTAGTCCTTTTATTTTCCTTTACTGTCCATCCGTCCCATCCAAAATTATATTATATTATATTATATTATATTATATTATATTATATTATATTATATTATATTATATTATATTATATTATATTATATTATATTATATTATATTATATTATATTATATTATATTATATTATATTATATTATATTATATTATATTATATGCTGACCAGGTGATTATATAAAAGTCCTTGTTATTTTGAGTTCAGAATTAATATAAGTTCATTGCAATAATTAGGACCCCTCTGGACGTTCCCATTATCTGATAAGGGGATGAAAGTTAGTCAAATGTGCATTATTCAGAAAATAATTGGATGTTATTTTAATATTCAAATTAAAAGCATAATGTGCACAGTTGTGCACATGTTAATTTCTACTATGTAGTATATAATTTAGTAATATTAGTATTAATTAAGGATAGGCAAATGTATGATTGAGAGATGGGATGAGAGGAAAAGCAGATTAAGAAAACTGCACAATCTTTTGACTGCGGATGAAGATGAAGTCTTGTTCAGGTGTGGAGGGACAGACTCAACAAGTTGGACTTTATTATCTATTCCCGCCTGTCTGAGGGACTGAAGTGTGTGTTTTCTCATTTGTTTAGATCTAGAAGAAACTTCCAGAAAACGGCAGGAATGCTGAAACTCAGTTCCTTTAAATCAAGGTTAAAAACAATTATTTTTTTTATAGCTGCCTTTGACTAAATTATTTAAACCATTCTTAATTCAATTTTAAACTATGTAAATGTCAGTAATAAACTGTAACTCTAGATCAAGTCACACTTTTCTTTATTATGCCACTGCACTATAAATCATGATCTTTGTAAACCTTTATAAAAGTAGATGCTTTGGCAACATGTGGCAATTCTGATGTGTGAACCGAAACAACTTTATCGAAAGGAGTGGGCCAAAATCCGAGGGTTCACGTAGGTAATGCTGTTACTTAATAACATGGTGTAGTGTAACACATAATTATGTTAATCCAATTTTAATATATGGTAAGGTACTAAAGGACCAAATTAACATATTAGTATTATTATGACCTGACATGACTGACAGAGTTTCTTTTTTCTTTCTTTCTTTTTTATTTTTACATAATTGTGTATACGCACTAATTATAATGCTTCCTGTCTTGTAATGTAAGTATGATTTTTTTTTTTTCCAGTTTAGGGCACACGTAATTACACAGACATCAGATGATAGATGAGGGGAAATAAGAGGGATAATTATCCTTTTGTCATCTGCATGTCAGACTCTGTAGTGTGTGTGTGTGTGTGTGTGTGTGTGTGTGTGTCTGTGTGTGTGTGTGTGTGTGTGTGTGTGTGTGTGTGTGTGTGTGTGTGTGTGTGTGTGTGTGAATGATGTGTGTGTGTTCTTCAATGGGATTGATTTAAAAAAGAATAGTATCACAAAAAATATCACAAAGATTAGGAGCATCCTCTCCCTGAGTGATGCTGAAAAACGAATTCACACGTTTGTATCTTCTAAATAAGGTTACTGTAATGTTTTATTAACAGGATGTCCAAGTAGTCTGAATATCCTCCAGCTGATCCAAAATGCAGCAGCGCGAATGCTGACAGGAATCAACAAGAGAGACCACGTCTCTCCTGTGTTCGCTTCCCCCCCACTGGCTCCCCGGAAAACTCACTTTCCAATTAAAAATTTTATTACTTGCATATAAAGTCCAAAATGACCTAACGCTGTGATATTTGCTAGACCTGATAGAACCACATGTTCTTAGTAGTGTTCTCCATTTTCAGAGTGCAGGTTTAAATGTAGATCTGGAGGACGGTTTTCTGCTATCAGAAACCATCACTATGGAACCAACTTCCAGTTTGGGTGAAGGAGGCTGACACCACCTGTCAGGCCCGTTTTTTTGTGTTTTCTTTTTAATTTTAAATAAAAGTCCTCTATATGGTTGACTCAGATGCCTTACTTTCCACTCCTCGCTTTTTTTTTTCCTCCATTCTGTTATTTGCTTTTGTTTTTACATCGTTTATGAAACACTCTTGACTCACAAAGCTATATAATTGTTTTCATGCGCAGACATCAGCAATAAAGCACATGAAACACAAATACTGCACATCTAAATGCAAGAGGCAGTCTCATGAAACTTAAATGAAGAGGTAATAACCCTTTGTTTTTCTCTCTCCATCCCTTTCTTTTCTGCATCCCTTACTTATACAAGAAGAACGACAACTCAGTCAGCGCCCATCAACAGGTGTAATAATAGGAGGCATCTTCGGCACTCTCTGCATCATCGGGATCATTGTCGGCATCCTCTTCTTCATCCGTAACCGCCAGGAGGACAGAGAGTAAGTCTTCATCAGTCGTTCTCTTTCTACTTCATTATTTGTTTCATTGCCTGAGCAAAATGAATGTCCCCTCGTTGGACTGAAGCTCATTAAACCTTATTACCAGCAGGAGTAACTTGGTGACAGATCCTGATCTGAAGTTTATGGCATGAAGCTGTTCTCCTCCCTCCTCCAGACTGCAGTTAGGAATGGAGATTCACAAAAACCTGCTGCACTTTAACGTTTACGTTTTCAGAACCGAGGCCAGTAAACCAACATGTCTCAATGTCTCAAACCCAAACCCAAGTAAAAACTGGATTAAAATGAAAAACCAAGACATGTGTATTCAGAGGAAAGAAAAGAGGAAACAAAAGCCTGTACTGTAGAATGTATGTCCATAATTCAAATAATTTGAATTCAATTTCATTTATATGGCATCTTTTACAACACAAGTTGTCTCTAGGATCTTTCCAGAGACCCAGAATATGACCCCCACAGGTAAAAACTGCCCCAGTGGGAGAAAAACATTAAACCAAACCGTGGCATGAAAAGAGAGAAGAAACCTGGATCAGGACCTGGATCATAAGGGGGGACCCTCCTGCTGAAGGCCAACCAGGTAGAACAGGGAAAGGGAAACTGGAAAAATAAGAGTGCAATGTACATATTACTGATACATGTTTAATTAGTGAGCTACAGAGACGACTATATAAACAGTTGTAGACAGCGGACACTGATGTGGTCAATGGCTGGGACTTGAGGTCAGGATGCAGGACACAGGAGAGACATGGTCTCTTGTTGATTCCTGTCAGCATGTCCTTGAGACATGTCCGATTTTTTTGGCCACAGCCGCTGCCAGATGGGCCTGGTTGATTTCCTCTCTAATTCTGACAATTTTATTGCTAAAGAAGCTCATAAAGTCTTCACTACTGAGAGCTGCAGGATTCACAGCTCAACAGAGTTATGACTCTTTGTCAGTCTGGCTACAGTGCTGAACAGAAAATGTGGGTTATTTTTATTATCTTTTATCAACAACTAATAATAAGCTGTTCTAGCTTTGCAAGGGCTTTTATATATATTATTAGACTGTCTTTCCATGCACGATAAAAATCTACAGGCTTACAAGAGTACCAATTCCTTTCCATTTCACGCAGTTTTTGTTTAAGAATGTGGATATGCAGATTATACCAGGGAGTTAAGCTTCTATGGTTAGAGGCCCTCTTTCCCAGAGGAGCAACTGCATCTAAAGCTGAGTGCAGCAGATCTGCAGTGTTACTGACAAGGAAATCAACGTCTGCAGAGGTAGAACCGAGGTCACAGACCTCAGTTGTTTCACCTTTCTGCTGTAGGAAGATGAGAAGTGATGGTCTCCTTCAATTTAGCAATAACTTTATCAGATAAACATACGGTAAAATAATACCTTGTATTGTGCACTTTAACATTGGTAATGTTAAATTCAAGCATTATTAAATAGGCTGTATAATTCAGAAATCATTTTTAAAGAGATTAAATATTTTAATCACTCCAAATATATCCCGAATGTTGCACTTTTTGTTGCACAATTTTTTTTTCAATTCAATTTTATTTATTTAGCATCTATTACAACACATCTTGTCTCTAGGCTAACTGTCCATCATCAGTATAACTAAGGCTTCCATGTATATGTGGCTGATACATGGTTAGTTGGTTATCCACAGAAATGAGGACTGCAGGTCAGGAATGTTGGCAATAATAAAAAGACTTTTTTTTTTCAATAGTTTTCAAATCACATGCTAAAGACTAAAGACTCCAAATCTAGATTTGGAGTCTTTAGGTGATGAAGTTTAAAAACTATTGAAAAAAAAGACTCAATATCATTGCCAACAGTGACTTTTTGAATATAAAAATTGATTTAAAAAAACACACACACATAATGAGTATATATGTAAAATAAACAGGTGTGTCTCATGCTGGTATTT
Source organism: Xenentodon cancila (assembly GCA_014839995.1). Lineage (NCBI taxonomy): Eukaryota > Metazoa > Chordata > Actinopteri > Beloniformes > Belonidae > Xenentodon > Xenentodon cancila. The sequence goes on along the minus strand of CM026217.1, from coordinate 3,591,732 downwards.
GAGTGCACCAATTCGGGATAGATTTGGACTCTTTAGGTCCTGTGGTTTGAAAGCTATTGGAAAGAAATCGAGATTAAATATTTGTTTCTCTTAAAAATATTACCAAAAAAAAAAAAGTCATTAAATATGATATAAAGAAATCTGTTTATTTAACTCCTTTAGTACAGCAAATCGGTTTAGATTTGAAGTGAATTGGACAGATGGTATGGAGGATTTTGAAAATAAAATGTGCATAATTTCATGGAGTCCGTAAATTATTGATGGTCCCTAAGAGCGACCTGGCACAGTAGCGAATGTTCGTCGAATAACATAAAACTAAATTCACTGCGGTTTGAATTTGTGTTGTTTATTATAAATGACCATGTAGCCTAATGTTTTTGTTGTTTTCTCTTGGTTTGCTTCATATCCGCTTGATGACATGGTCGCTCTCCGTGGTGCTGAGGCCTGTAAGCCCCGCTGTTGTGGGGATGTGTATGTTGTAAAATAATGTTATCGTGAGCTGTATCATTTGGGTTTAAAGGGCCCGGTCATTTGTCCCCGCCCCCGGCCCAGCTCTGATTTGTTCTGGTAGTGGTGAGACCAGATGGTTACAAACACCCAGTAAACGCTCAGTCTGTCATTTCGTGTTTTATGTTGGTGTTTTAAATATCTTTAAATATCTTTAAATATCTCAACACTGGAGGAAGTTTTCAACAGATTGATTTTCAATGACCAAACAACTACACGAGTGTGAAAAACAGTTTAAAATTCAAAGCAACAACACGTTGTTTTATTTTGTTTCTTTGGTTTGTTTGTTTGTTTAGTTTTATTCTTTCTTCTTCTAACTTTTGTGTGCGCTCGGGAAGTCCAGAGAAATCTCTCCAGGACCCTCAGAACTCCATGAAAGACAACACCAGTGTGCCATGTAAAATCAATGAAGGGCCAACATTTCTCTTTCAAAACTACAGTTTCTCATCTCTTTGTTCTGAAACATTTAAAGTGCTGCAAGTGATGCAACACAGTGGTAAACATGCCCATGTTCCAACTTTTTGGAAATTTATTTTTGCTATAAACTTCAGAATAAGCATAAGAAGAACAAAAATCTCAGTTTGAGCATTTAATTATGTTGTCTCTTAACAATTTTTATTAAAATATGGCATTTCAATTATTTGAAAATGATTGCTTTGCAATTTACATTTTTTACAGAAAATGGAAAAATAATCGCATTAAAAGTGGTTAATAACTGCATAGAGTTTTCTTTGTATACACTATTTATTTTATACAAGACTACATTTCAGAGGCTGATGTCATTGAAAAGGCACAAGTTTTGTTTTCTCTTTTAATTAAAGTTCAGGATAATTAAGGTTTTAGCAGCCTCAATGCATGATCTTTTTCTAGTGCTTCTTGTCCACGAAGAGACGTTGAAGTTTTTTGTTTTTGCTTTGGAAAAGTTTTTCTTTCATATTAGACTGCTGCTTTAATAAAATCAGCCGTTCCATTTTTTTTAAATCAGTGTGCAGGCATTACAGCTGATTTGTTTCAATCATGTCAGACTGACAGGGGTGTTTCTACTCTGCTTAGTTAGTTTTTGTCTTCTGTGCCCCTCTCTACTGACGGGTACTCCAAGGGTCCATTTTGGGCCCATTACTTTTTTCTTCGTACAAGCACAAATTGGGGTCTGTTTTTCAGTATTTTTGTCCTTTATTTGTTTTGTACTGTTTTCTGGGAAACTGACAGCTACACACCCACTGTATGTCAATCAAACGTAGCCATGGCTACCAGCTTCTTCAGCTTCTTCTGATCCACACCAGAGGAAGCTGTAGAGCTGCCGGCAGATGTTCTTATTCTGTTTCAGATGTTGTTTTGGTGGCAAAATCAGAAATGACCACAGAGTTTAGACATTGCTAGGCTTGCAGAAACTCCCAATTGCTCCAGTAAATTTGGTGGCATGAGGATGACTGATGAGGAAGTGATCATTGCAATTGTTTTGCTGAGCTGTCAATCAAAAGACTATGCCTCATCTGAGAAATAATTATTTTTGCGTTATGTAAATTGACCAGATGTACTACGCAAAAATCAACCTCCCACAGATGTCATGGATGTAAAATCAAACGCAGACCAAATGGTTGTTTGGTATATTTATTTCTGCTTCACAGTTAGATATTTTATCACTGAAATCAGTGAAGATTGACTCATTTTTGCAGCCAGCCTCCAGTGGCCAATCGAGGAGCTGCAATATTTTTTACTTCTTGGTCAGCATCAGTACAGAAGTTAGGTGGTGCCTGGTCTGAAACTCAGTACTTTTCTGTATCTGAACTTTGGCATGTTCCAGCTGGTTTCCAGGCTTATTTATTCCAGTTACAAAAAATGTTTTCCTATTTTTGATCAACTGTGGTTGGACAGTGTCATTTTTTACCAACGTGGTGCCGTGCAGTAAGACAACAAAACGGCTTCAAAAGCACTCAACACAGTCTATGAACTGAACACCGAGTAAATGTTTGACAAAGGTGCTCTATAAGCAGACCAATGTAGTTATCTATTCTATCTTTATTTCTCTAACAGTGTCAGCTTGACCAGATCTTCCCCAACAATATAGGAGTATAGAAGTTGACATTAAAGAAATGTTAGTCTGTCTGTCTAGACTTTGGGATTTTTCGTATTTTATTCTGATATTCACTTCCATATCTTTTCTTTCCCATAAATGATTTTTTCCGTCAGTGGAAACTCACCCAGTGTGAAAATCTTCCAGCCCCTAAAATTTTTTCTATGTTTCCCAAAGTGAATTAAAAAAAAAAAAAATATTGATTGGTTGGGGTCTTGATACTTTTTTTTTTTCGGTCTTTTTTCAGCAACTTGAGTTGTTCCTCCACTAAACACGAAAGAAATCAAATGTTGTAACAAAACTATCAATACACCTTACATTTGTTTTTTGTCCAATCAGGGGGCCCCCCAAGCACAAACCGCCTCCCCCTGTGAAGGCAGGCAGCTCAACAGAGATGGTGAGTGATCGGCATGACATCAAATCAATGCTTATTGTCACCACGATTACATTACCGGCACACATACAGAAACACAGAGTCCATTTGGGTCGTCATAATGGGGCTAATGGCTATTGATTAGAGATCTCAGTTGGCTTGTGTGTGCCAAAATAATTAGCTTTGTTTGTATGAAGCTCCATTAGCACCCTCCTCTGCTCTCCACAGCCACAAAAGGTGTCGAATGGTTGTAAATGCTTTGTCTAATAGAGTGATTCATACGGTTAAATTCACTAGATGTTTGCAGGATTTTATTTAGAGGATTATCTTTTGTACATGATTAAAATACAAAGTTATTTCACATGTTCAAATCAGCTTCGTGTTTGAGAGTAAGTCTGGGCCAAGTCACAAGTCTGCAGGCAAATTTAAACACTTTCACACTTGTTATCAGTGTGTGTGAGTGTTTTTTGTAATGCGCTTTAATGAGCATGTGCGCCTCCAGTGCAAGTGCTTAATAATTGAAAACTGAAGCCGCATGATCATGCAGATGCAAATTTGGAGTAAAGTCTCAAGTCTAAATTAGTCAGCTTTTTAAAGGAAAATTGCAGTTTAAAACTGTGATTTGAGATTTTCATCATTTAGAGCAGAAATTCTATCAGCAGACATGACGGAGAGGACGGAGGTGAAAACCTTTGAACCGAGCTGGTTAAAATCAGCCAAACATCCGCAGTCAGGACTTTATAGAGAATATACAAGAGAACTGTGGGCCAAGCAGCAACATTTCAAATTAGTTAATGGATAATTAGACCCTCATGAAGCACTTAATTTAGAAGAAAAACAAAACCTAACAAGAAACTTCCATTGTGCTGATAGTTACTTTAAACTTCCGTGGCCTTGTTTTTCTAAAAGTGCAAGCACATCTGCAGACAGCAGCAATTACTTTGCCTAGCACAGTACTGTCATAATCAATAAAACTAATTGCAAGAGCTATAAAGGCCCACAAAGGTGAGTAATGACTGTAAGCGTCCTCTGCGTGAACAGCAGACAACATCAGATCAGCTGCCAGAAGTCACCGCTTGAACAAAGTTGAGTAAAGTTTGACTTGAATTCAGAACCAGAGGAGCCATGAAGTCAGCAAACCTGCCCAGTAAAACCAGTTTCTGAGCTGGTTGCAGCTGTCAAACAGCAGCTGGCTGAAAGTGACAAGCTTAGAAAGAACAAATATGATGCACATGTACTGTACATCAAATTCATACGTTTATCTAGAACGGCAGTTTCTGACACGGTTAAGTTATAAATAAACATTTTCCCACTGTGGTCAGGAGCCGGAGGACAGATGCAGCACTTTCTTTTCCTTTCTTTAAATTTCTCCATTGCTGTGTTGGCTTCAGGCTATACACTACACATTGTTTTTTTCTGTTTTTTTTTCTGGTAACCATGAATGTGTGAATGTCTGCAGCCGTATGTGAAACGCATCTGTGGTCAGGTGGGAGGTGGGAAAAAAAAAAAAAACAGTCAACGTGACCTTCATTTGAGACGGCCTCTGTAATGTCTGTAAATATCAGGTCCTCCTCCAACCACAGATGCTGCTGTTCCTCCTTATGGTCACAATAAACAGTCTGGGTCCTTTTAAAGTAAGGGACACCCCCCTGCTGCGTGTCACTGCACTGCTCAATAAATGCCACTAGTGCTCCCCAAAAATATCACTTTTAATTTCATTTGGAGGCATATTTGAATATTTTCGGGAAGTGATGTACAGCTCTGGCGGTCTCTCATCTGTTGACAGAAACCACCTGAAGTGACTCTGGACGTCTGTCCTAGTTTTATTAAACAACAGCTGTGAATCACAAAGTCACACAGTCACAATAACGGTCAACAACAGCTACAAGATGAAGCTAGAGATACAGTGGACGTCATGGCAGAGGTGACTAAGAGACTCAAGTATTGACCAAAGAGGAAGAAAAGTCGGGTGGCCGATCAAGAGACCGCGCAAGAGTAAATCTGGGACAGTGTCGTACCATCAGGAGGCCCTTAGCGGAGACTTGGACCTGGACCTGGAGCTCACAGTGTGTTCTCATCCGTTTTCAGTAACAGTTGTCATCATTTACATGAAAAGGTAATAAAATAAGTGGATCTGTTTGGTCTCCACTGCGACATCATAAGTGTTTCCCTCTATGCTCTCACACGCCACAGCGGCTTTCTTGTGGCACAAACTTGACCCAATCATCCTGTGACCCATCACCCAGAAAACCTTTATGGCCGCCGTCCAGATATTGACAGTCCAGAGACACATCCCTGGACCGTCCTACAAAGTCTTACGACTGCTGATGGTTTTGCAGCGAAAACTTGTTGATCCATCATCTAATTAGCACTTATGCAACTGCTTTGACAAGAGAAAACGTTTGCAAACAGAACGGTTGGCAGAGACGCTGCTTAACGGAAACATGTCCAGGATTACACAATATCTTCTTAAAAAGCCCTTGTTTTCTTTCACTGCTCTTCCTGCAACATCTTTATGTCCGTATTGTTTAAAAGCCACATGGATAAGCATTATTTTCCAGAATACACCGTGTCCTATGGTTGTGTGCAATTTGCGCTCAACGTGTATTAAAGAAAACAAGAAAGGTTGTCTAAACAAATGGAGAATACAATAAAATGTAAAGCATAGTGTGGATAAGGACTGCAAAACAATTTATAAGCCAGCTGAGTAGACCTCCGAGTGATTTCAGATGGTAATATCATAATGTTCCCTGAGCCAACGTCCCCGAACGTGGCAGCAAGAAGAAAACACAACTATGGACGTGAACTAAGGATGGTGTTTAAAGAATGGCCTTAGCTTTGTACCCATGTGTTTTTCTGTTTTACGCAGTGACAGCTCCTCCCCATCTGTGGCACAACGACGCCTCACTTTGAGGTCACAAATAAATTAAGAAAGCCTCAAAACATATGAAGTGACCTCAGAGATCAAGGCTTCATGTCTGGTCAGAAACATGAGCCAGAACCCAACTGGAGCACCAGTGAAGTTTAAGTATGTGAGATTTCTCTGCTCCATCTGTCACAGAGTGGCTTAAATCTCTGCAGGGTAGAGTAAAACCAGAACAAAGTAGTGTTCCGGCTGAAAATGAGAGCTCCTCCCAGTTCAACAATGCTGCCACTCAAAATTAGCAGGTTGTGTTGAAGTTGCCAGTTGGGGAACAAAGAAGCCATCAGAAAACTGGAATAAATTGGGTCCAACTACAGCGCAGAAGAGAAGTGTCAAGATCTGCAATAACTGCCTGACTCCAGTGAACGCCTCAGTGGACATGTGTCCAGATGTCTTAGTCCATGATATTTCCATTAGGTTCGTGTTTCCACAAAAAATATCAAAGCAACGTTTCTGCTCTTTTACATATGGCATAGAAGGGCCGGTGGTGAGCAGCGAGGTACTGAAGTTAGGAGTGCTGTATTATTGTTTGGTTTTTAAGGGGTTTTTTAGTGGACTTGAGTCAGCTGTGTTGTCTTTCGAATAAACTGATTCAAAGTTTCCCTGCTTGACTGCATGTTCCTGTGCTGTTTTGTCTGGTCTGTGTTGAACTCTGTGCTCGTAGCTGAACAAGCCGTCAGAGCCGCCCACAGTCACAGAGACGGCGCCTCTGAGCAAAGGAGAGGTTTACTACGAGCCCATGGGGAAAGAGCCTGTCACAGTAACTAACACACACAATATCCACGACTATTGCATTCTGACACATGACCCACATTCACCACCATGCACTTACGCAGACGTATGCAGTCGTAGTCACATGAAGGAAAGCTGCACCCTCTTTCATGTATTTTTATGAAGGACCTCGCCCGGTAAGACGCCCCCGTGATTCAATAGCTTGTAGCTCCACTATTAGCAGTTATAACAGAATAATAATAACTTGAAGCTGTTGTTTTCATCTCTGCTTTGAGGTTTCCAGGCATTGCTTTCTTCTGGTCCAACCACTTAGGCTGAGGGCTGCACCAAATCTTGACTCTTTTATTTCCAGGTCTTCTGGCACATCAGCGGGAATGTTTTGGCTCATTGTCCTGTTGCGTGACCCAGGTTCAGCCAAGCCACAGTTGGCACCCAGCTGGCTTCATCTTTGTCTCTCTGGTGTTTGGAGAAGCTCAATGACTCACTGACTACATGGTGTCCAGGCCATGTGGCGTCAAAAAGAGCCCCGACCGTGATCTGGCCGCCACTGTGCTTGACAGCTGGAATTTGTGGATAACGTGAACGACTGATAAGATCATAGAGAAAATAAGTACTTTTGGTCGTTGAAGCTAAGGGAGGTTCTGTAAGATGTTGAATCACAGGGTGTACTTGGTCTTTCCACACATTGTGTCTTAGTTTTTGTTCAATAAACAATGACACTATAATTTGTCAACTTAAGGTTTTCACTTTAGTTTGTATTTATCCAATCTTAAGGCGTGGCGCTTACCAAATGAGTTTTTTAACAATGATCAAAGGCTGTGGTTTCTTTTACCATATTCACACCATATTCCATTTAGCCACAATCAGCATCAGCAGTTTAGTCTTAGACAGTTATTATGTGTGTGTGTAACACAGTTACAGGATTTGTAACCTTCTGAATTCAGAATATAATAATAATTGTATTATTGAGGCTTGTTATCACAAATATGTGTTGACCTTTGCAGAACCTGGATGATGAGACCCCTGGAGCCCTGAACGGCGGAGCCCCTCCAGTCCTGGACAACTCGGCCAGAGAGTTCAATGAAGCGGCCGGCGATCACCATGCAAGCGATTTCGATTCATCCAATCACGAGCAACCTGCTGCCAGCATTTCTTGCGGCGAGACCTTTGTATCTCCCGCCATGTATGTGTAGCCATAGCAACCAAAACACACCATCACAGGCGATTGGGCAAGAACCAGGTCATTTGAAAGCTCAAGCACACCCGTTTCCACATTTAATTGTAAATTCAGCTTTTAAAGTTTGAACCTGCTGAAAGACGTATAGAATTTTCATTTCTTTACTGGGCTTATTTGGTGGTCGTTATGGGTTTTAATGTTTTCACATCTCCCTTTTAAAACTGCTTTTTTATGTAGTCATTTATGGTGAATACTTGAGTATAAAGAAAAAGTTTAACTATGAACAGTAACAAACCTTTTCCATTTTTTTAACTTTTACAGAATTGGGTATGATTATGCTGCAATTTTCACAGGCACACATGCACACTCAGAGCACGTAGCCATTGAAATCATATGTGTTTTGCATAAGATGAGGCAAGCTTTTAAATAATGTGAATTTCATTGTCATGGTTGCAGAATATCAAAAGACAGTCGAATGGTCCACTTCTGGGGTAAAACATGACAAAGTCCACCCATAAAAGTCCTTCACAGTAGTCACTGGTCCTTTTGTTGACACAGCAGCGCTATATGCCTCCTTGTGGCCAGAAGTGGTATTTCCACATATGGTGGTTTTAAATGTCGGAGTACTGGAACATAAATTAATAGCCAGAAACCAAAAGGGAAGGGGGAGATCTGGCTTTGCAATGCCTCCAAAATCAACATTTCCACCAAAGCAAAAAAAGTGCCAGGAACTAGTAAAGATGAATAGTTGTAAATACTCCTCTATGTTGATGACATGAGTCTCTGACTCACTCTTGATGAAAACTCATCAAAAACCGTAACTTAAAAGAAAATAGATGATTCACCTGAGGCCCACTGATAATGTGAGTTGTCTGAAGTTGCTTTGATCTTTACTGATTACTGATTTGAAAATTAAAAATTATTAAAATTATTCTGTGATAGAATGGCCAACGGTGCTGCCGATTCCCCTGCCTTTAATATTAATAATAATAATAAATAAATATATATATATATATATATATATATATATATATATATATATATATATATATATATATATATATATATATATATATATATATATATATATATATATATATATATATATATATATATATATATATATATATAAAGCACTTTTAGTACCTCAAAATGTAGCATAAAGTACTTTACATCTTTAAAAATAATATAAGCCCCCCCCCCCACTCAAAAAAGCAAGGTCCATGAAGACCTGGATGACAGAGTCTGGTGTGGATGAACTTGACTGGCCTGCAGAGTCCTGACTGACACTGAGAGCCGGACCTTCTCGACCATCAGTGTGACCTCACAAATGAGCTTCTGGAAGAATGGTCAAACATTCCCATAAACACTCCTAAACCTTGTGGACAGCCTTCCCAGAAGAGTTGAAGCTGTTACAGCTGCAAAGGGTGGACCGACATCATATTCAAGTTCATATGCAAGTCAAGGCAGGTGAGACAACACGTTTGAGCATTTACTGTATTTAAAAAGAAAACAAACCCCCCCCCCCCTCCAAAAAAAAAAAAAAAAACGCCCACATATAACAAACACAAATCTGATTCCAACCCACCAAGAAACTGCCCCCCCCGGTGCCCCACTGATTAATGTCCCAGAAGGTTGAACACGGAGGGACCAGAGAGGAAACTCCACCATGTGGAGCCCTCTGCAACAGGCGGGGGTGACACCTCGCCCATCGACTGGAGGCCAACCCCGCCCCCAGTGGGGAGGAGCAGTCCAGCATCGCCCTGCAAAGGGCAGCAAGCTAATACTTGATATAATGTACACTACTAAATAATTTGGTAAAAAGTTTAAATCTGATTTTAAAAATTATCAAACAAATACTGTTAAATAAAACTCCAGTAATAAATTAACAATGATAAAAGGATATTAATTAAAAGCAAGATTAAAAAGATGGCCTGAGGAGAGCCGGGATCATATCCCTGTGACCTTGAACAGGAATTAGCTGATGTAAATTGAAACATGAATGGAAAATGTTTTCTCAAAAGAGTCCTCAAATAAATTTCTCAATAGAAGATGAACCCATCCACTTCTGTTTCTCCTTCTCTGATCCAAGTCCAGCAGCAGCAGCAGGTCACTGAAGTTCACTCTGGAGCCTGAGTACCGCTGAAGGACACCTTTTATCACGTTATCCTTCAGCAGAGCAGATGTTCATCATTATAGTTCTTGGCCCTTTAGACGACAGCTTTGATTGGAAATACGTGCAACATTTTGTGCCAGGAGCATTCAACACGTCGCAGTTACTGTAAATGTGAGGCTGCCAGACGCTTTTTCTTTACACCCATGGAATGTGATTGGGAGATTTCTTTTCTCTTCAAGTAAAGATAAAACATCTGGCTCTTATTGCAGTTTGCAGAATACTACACAGAATTTGAAATCCCCTCAAAGTACTCCGCTTTCCCTATTTGCTGAGTTCGGTACATACAGTCGGATCCAGAGACAGTCCAAAGCCTGGACGGCTCATCCCGGAGCTTTAATCACTCCCTGAAGATACTTCAAAGATATTTTTACTCAACAGCTCATTCAATCAGGCCTTCACCGATGCCCAGACTGCAGTCCCGTAAAGAGGCATCCTGCTTCATTTTGCCGTCAAAGAATCTCATCTGTCCCTGGACCACAGCTGCTGTCGTAGTGACGGCGGACTCGTTAGAGCTAACAAAGAGGCCACAGCATGATTTGAAGCTGTGTAACCTGGCAACATCACGTCAGTGGCTGCTTCGATTGTAAGTTCGAGCATGACAGGCGTGACAGTCAGCACACATACCACAGGGTTCTTGAAAAAAAACATATGCACAAACATAAATACACCAATTTTTGTTTTCAGTCTCCTCAACGTAAATGAATAAAAATCACATTATTAAGAATAATGACAACATTATACAGAATGTGTATCCTAGTGTCTGCATGCTCAGCATATATTAGAGAAATACTGCCATTACAATCGTTTTAAGCAACTAAAACGGTTTTGCTCTGATATATGCAGAACATTTTGCACATGTAAAAAATACATATGCATTTTGCATTGTAACAGGTTGTTTCCCTGAAATAAAAAGCTCTCAAAGGTATGTTTCACAGTTAAAAACCACTCTTGGTCTATCATTAGAAAGTAAGGAGTGGAGAATTTTGTCAACATGAATCAAAGAAATTTTTAGTTGGAATCAAATGTGTAATTTGCAGCAAACTACCAATAATGTTATCACAGACGGGAATGGCGCTACTTCAAAACAAATAGCAATTTTATTCCCTTCAGCCGTCTATCGAGTGTTTTAATGCCGCATGAATCGCCCAGCACTCAGCAGATGAACATCGTCTGCTCCATATCTGTTTAACTTATTTACACGTTACATTTTTATTGCAAAACAAAGCAAAGTTTACAAAAACACAGACGTGAACTTTATGACGTCTACACGTGTAGATGCAGTCTAACAAGGCGTTGAAGCAGGAGCACGAGGTCTTCAGGAACCAGCTTGTGTGTGGAGTGGGTTTGTTGTCAATAAAGAAAACTAAATACACACAATCCTGAAGTAAAGTGAATGAAGCCTGAAAAGCACAGCTACAAACAGTAGATTTGTATTCCCCCAAACAGGAGCTAATTACCTTAAGATGTAAAATAGTGGGGAGAGATGTTAGAAAGTGGACACGTGAGTCATCGTTATCTTCAGTCTCTCCTGAAAGGATAGAGCTCCGGTGCCCCCTGCTGGAACCCGGAGATAAACCACAGCATTGTCACAATCAAAATGTAATGTCCTAAGAACATAACAGCAGAATGAATTAAAAAAGAACTTTAGGTAATAAATACCTGCTACAATTATACCTGTTGCATCTGGACAGGCATCTTCATCCAGTCATGAGTTCATGTCCTCTGAATGGTACTGCCTTTTTATCGACATGCAGCTCTCTTGTGCCAGTTAACCGTAGTTTCCGTGGCTTCAGTTGTTGGCTTGAATGGGACAAGGTGGCAGCAACTGGAGGATGGGTGTCAATCACTGAAAAAGAGCTCGGTTTACGTGTGGGGAAACACATCCACTCTGTCACTGCGTTGAATTATGTTTTTACATTTTCTCATACGGCCTAAAATAGTTTTTTTTATTTCACTCCATTGCCGTCTTTTTTAACACTAATTGTTCTTTTGCTGCAAATGTAGATTTAATTCTAAATCAAAACTGCTTTGATTGACGTCGTTCCACTCCGTTGTTAGGTTTAAGACTCCTTACCTGCTAATAATAGTACTAGTGTTGTTTTTAAACTCTGAAATATTTCTTTGAAATAATAAACACCACCATGTTTTGTGGCTGAAACAAAAACTGGTCTATGACCAAATGACACCAAATGAAAAAAATGTAAATAGTATGGACGATATTGATCAAAAATGTATTGTTGGTGAAATGTGTATACATAAAAAAAAAACTAAAAAAAAACAAATGTAGGTGTTCTCAGTGCCTCTGTACAGGGGGTAGACGTTTGTTCAATGTCAAACGAGCAACAAAATTGAAAAAAGTCTATTACTACTTTTCACTTAATACAAAAATGTTTTGAGCATATTAAAAAAAAGTGTGGGTTTTACTCCTTCTTTGTATTGCTCTGCATGGCATGATCAGTGGCTCGTTCAAACACTTTCCCAAGGCTTTTAGCAGAAAAATCTTTATTTGTAAAGGATTTCTCAACATCTGAGCAGAAAGCTGCCTTTTTTTAAATCTTCTTGCATCACAATGCATCTGTTATAATTATGCACACCACTAGTTCAAAGTCTAATTTGAGTAGTGAGAATGTCCGTGTTTATTTTCTTGTTATGTGACAGCTCTGCAGGCCGCCTGCTTTTGTCCTAAGAGCTGATCTAAAAATGCAGTCAGCATGGAATCATCGTCTTTCCTTCCCACAGAGTTCAGCACGCACAAGAGTGCAGTCTTTTCTCTCACCATGCTTATCTTGAGCTGCTTGAGCCCTCAAACCACACAAGTCATCCTGATTTATCAGGCTGATCAGACCAGTTACAAGTGCACAGACGGTGGACAGGCAGCAGATAGTTGAACTAGACCAAACAGTTGAGAGAAGGCAGAAATATATTGGATTTTATTTGACTTTCTTTTGCTGACATGGCAGTCATGTTCATCTGTGGCTCTGTATTTCATGATAGTTATACTGTTGTTTCAGTTTTTGTGGCATGCTATCTGAAATACTGCATTGCTCATCTGTGAGAGGAGTTAAAACAAAATGTGCAATCCTAATTTATTTTTTAAATACAAGATTTTTTTGTCACATCATGTGTCATTTTACCCCAAATTGCGTAATCTGATTGGTTTTCCACATTGTTTGGTTCTCTTGTGAGGTGTGTTGTTGGTCTGCAGGACAAAATCAGAACAAATACAGAATAAGAAGGGAATCTAATATAAGTAATGGCACAAAGGCTTCTTTTGTTTGTTGTATTTTCGGCTTTAAGATGTTCATTTTCATTAAAGAGAATGTTTTTGAGCTGCAGGAACAGGGAGGAAGGAGGAAACTTCTATATTTTGCGATACGAGCCACTCTTACTCTTCAGCGTTTTCACTGGCTTCTATGTTTCCGTGTCAGACAATCATATGTGATGTATTATGTAGCTTTGCCTCAGAACAAAAGCTGTCATTAAGGGGAATTTAATGTGATGGTTTTGCTTCTTTTCGTCTGTAAATTAATTTCACAAAATGAACTTATGCTTTGTGTTCTTTGGATGAATGTGTTTAATGCTTTTGCCAGCAGGCTACTGTTGAGTAATTGGGGAAAAGAAAAAAAGACAATCAGATCAACAAATAATAAGAGACCAACAACTCCACAAGCTTTCAGTTCTGAGTTTCGGCTCTGCCGTCTCATTTAGGGATGATTCGGTTTCACACAGAGCCTCATGTTTAATAGGGTTGCATCATTTACAGGTATCTTCAATTGTACTCTATCATGTCTAATGTAGAAACTCAAACATAAAAAAGAAAACATTCAGTATTAGGCCCTTTTCTCACAGGCTGGCAGAGCTAATAATGAAAAGTCTGTGACAAGCTTTGGTTAAAATACCAGAGACGAAGTACCTCAGCTCCCTTTTCAACCACGTCCTTACATCTCTGCTCATAGCAGCTGGCTTTAGATGGTGGAGTGAGGCGCCCTTTTCCACTTCAGCCGGGCATTCCTCCATAAAAACGTAAATTTGGACACAATAAAAAACAATATTGCAGTTTGACAAAATGCAGTGGACTTTACCTTAGAGTTTATACACACATCATACACACGTCAAACTTAAACCTAAACACACTTCAAACGCAGAAAAATATTAGACTGGAGATTTTGTTTTCATATCTTATGTTTCCCTTCCTGCATTTCAGCTTTCCTGATACGAGCCACTTTCACACAGATCGCAGGGTAAACATGAACCGGTGATCTTCATTGTGCCTCCACTCTCCAGCTGTGCATTCACAGGCTCTAATTCCTTCTTTTAGGCTAAATGTGGGACTCGTAGCGGCAGTCTGAACGCCACACCACTAAAGGAAAGCTGAAGCAATGAAACAGCTGTTCAAAATCTCACCAGCTTGATAAACCCCCGACCTTGCTTTTGTGTTGTTTTTACATTTCCAAGGAGTAAAAAGAGTGTTGTCGAATATATGGGCAAAGTTTTGCCAAAGTTACTTTTGTTTACAGTTTTTATTCAAAAACAAACATTAAATTCTGGGTTTCTAACTTCGGACTGGGAAAAACAAACTTCATCAAGCAGTCAGATTTCCTAGTTAAAATAACCCTACATTTTTGAAAAATCCAAACATAGTGACAGGATTGAGTTTTTGACTATATATACATCTAAATATGAGCTCTAAAATACAGAAAATGTATGTTTTTTCCCCATACTATGTCCTTTTTAACTAGGCAGCCCATCAACTTGGGTTCTTATTCATAAGGTGTTAAGTTGGAGGAACTGCAGTGTTTTTAGGTGGATTGGTTCAAAGATAAAGGTGCTTTCTTGTCTTAGCTGCGCCTTAGTTACTGGTTAAATCCCAGAAACACAAGACGTCATCGATGAGGCCGTTGGGTCTGAATCCTCTCCCTAATTTCCCCTTGTTATTATTTGTTTTTTTTCCCCTCCTATCTCTCCAAGTCCATAATCATCAAAGCTTTTCATCATGGAGCCAGACGTGCCTTCTTTGTTATTTTTAGCTTTTCAATGGTCACATTTTTTCTTTGACAGAACAGATGATGAAAGGGTTAAATAACACAAACATGTGTTGTGACTGACGTTTAAAATAGTGATGCTAAAAGAAGTACAGACACATACACTGCAGATGTACTTATATCTTTTGTGAGTGTTATAGTTTTTTTTCCCATTTGGTCCAACTTTGTGTATCACAGATGAATTATCATTTTCTATGCTTTTTGTGAGTCACATTGTACTTGTTTTACTGTCTTGTCAAATAAAACATAAACCATAAACAGCCTTGGTGATTATTATCACTTATCAGAAACAACATGCACCCATAAATGATGATAAGTGTGACGATTATACATACAGTACATATATCATCAGATGCATCCATGTCCATAATCAACTGAGCTCTTTTGATCATCCTGCAATATTTCTATTTAAAAGAAGTCAATCAATCAAATGTTATTTATATAGCACTTTTTGTCCAATTAAATGTAGTAAAAGTAAAGAAGATCCCCTTCCCAACCAACCCCAATCTTTATCAATGATGACACACAATAAGATTAAAAGAAATAACATGGAAAACATCGCTGGGCGCCGAAGAACCAGTGAGGGAAAACCGGGAGGCGGCTGCTGCATCCAGGGGCCAGGCTGGTTGGCAGGGAGCCACAACCCACCCCTGGGTGGGGTAGAGTGCCAGTTACCACGTCTGTAGGATGGATGTGTGGACCCCACCACAACACAGGGAAGAGCGGATCCAGCAGCCGGAGTCACAACCGGAGTCACAACCGGAGTCAGCAGCCGGAGTCACAACCGGAGTCACAACCGGAGTCAGCAACCGGAGTCACAACCGGAGTCAGCAGCCGGAGTCACAACCGGAGTCAGCAGCCGGAGTCACAACCGGAGTCAGCAACCGGAGTCACAACCGGAGTCAGCAGCCGGAGTCACAACCGGAGTCACAACCTGAGTCAGCAACCGGAGTCACAACCGGAGTCAGCAACCGGAGTCACAACCGGAGTCAGCAGCCGGAGTCACAACCGGAGTCACAACCGGAGTCAGCAACCGGAGTCACAACCGGAGTCAGCAGCCGGAGTCACAACCGGAGTCACAACCGGAGTCACAACCGGAGTCACAACCGGAGTCAGCAGCCGGAGTCACAACCGGAGTCACAACCAGAGTCAGCAGCCGGAGTCACAACCGGAGTCACAACCGGAGTCACAACCGGAGTCAGCAACCGGAGTCAGCAGCCGGAGTCACAACCGGAGTCAGCAGCCGGAGTCACAACCGGAGTCAGCAGCCGGAGTCACAACCGGAGTCAGCAGCCCTCCCGGTGCAGAGGACTCCCACTGAGGAAACGTTCAAAACGTTGAAAAAGTGTTTATTATTTTATAAAATATACTTAATTTAAAAATAGACACATCATCTTTCACATGCCCGGAAAGAACTGATTTATTCTTTGAGCAGTTTAAGTCCTGCAGCAGCTTTTAAATGTGGTCGGTCCTCCTCCAAAGCTGCATTAATGCTTCTGCAAAACGTTGTGCTGCTGACAGGAGAGTCGGACTGTGGCGTAAAAGCTTTACCGGTACAAAAGCTTTTCAGGAGGCCTGCGTGTGGTGGCCAATCCATGTGTGAAAATAATGTCTTGTGCCCCCAGGAACCACTTTTTG
Organism: Xenentodon cancila; assembly: GCA_014839995.1. NCBI lineage: Eukaryota > Metazoa > Chordata > Actinopteri > Beloniformes > Belonidae > Xenentodon > Xenentodon cancila. Next base: position 3,575,090 of record CM026217.1, on the reverse strand, counting down.
ACAATTAAGCTTTAAAAATCCTGCATTGACATGCTGTGCTATACCCATGGCGCACGGCCGGCCCTAAGATTTGGTCGCTTTTAAACAAGATTTTGCTCGTGGCCTCAAAAACCCTCCAAGCACAAAACAAATACTTACTTTATTTGGAAAGTTATTAGAATTAACATTCATGAGGAAGGGTTTTGTGGAATATGTTTATGGTTAAAATAAATTGAAGTGACCCCAGTTGGGAACCTTTTGATGATGTGGCTCCCCTAAACAGTCGTGGCCCTAAACGGCCCCATAGAGCCGTCCTGCCATGCCATCATCAAGATAAAATTCTTTGGATAGAAAAACCTGGTTTTTCAGTATTCAATGTTTTGGGACACATAACCTTGGTGAACCTTGACCTGGTTAAATGAAGCAGCCCAGCTCATGACACCGCCTCCTCCGGTTTGCACAGCAGGAGTGATGGATGCATCACCTCATCCACCGCTCCTACCTTCATGCTCGCATCGCTCTTGCATGGGATAAATGACTTTTCTATCTTTCGAGAACCCTATCTTTCTAGGTGTTAAGTGGTTTCCATTAGGCTAATCGGTTATTTAGTCAAACTCTCTTCACAATGTGTGTGCTCATGGTGTTTTCACTATTTAAACATTGCGGCTGATTTTCTTTTATTAAATTTCACCAGACCTGTAAATGACAATCACACATATCTTCAAGGTGCATTCAGATGTCACGTGTAAAGACGTGTTTCTCTGGAGGTCAGAAACTGTTATTTATGAATGCAGAACTGAGTGAATCTGACAGATGAACTGTGTCTACGGCGTGTCGTGGCGAGGGCGTGATGAATAAAGCACCAAAGAACGGTTGACCTCCTGTCACTCACTGACCCAAACGTCTCAAGTGTTCTCTGGCTTTATGAATGCCTTCTTTGAGTCGGCTGGCATCCCTGGCATTGATGCTGCTCATTAAGCATTTCATACAACAGCAGACGTTTCCTCAGCAGAGTCACACAGCCTTGGTGTTGGTCCTGCAGTCCAGTCTTTTGTTCAGGTATATAAACCCTATAGTTGTCAACCTCAACTTGCTTGTATATGTCATCCTGAGGTCTGTCATCATTTCCTTGGTATTAGTGACACTGAGCAGCGGATGAGTTCTGCAGAACCACACCACAAAGTATTCCTCAGTATATTCGGACTCTGATAGCCCATCTCTGAGACACGCCACCACTGTGGAGGCATGAGACTGCAGGTGGCAGGAATCAGAGTTATACTTAAGAGCTACCATGCAGACAATAGGACACTTCCCTGTGGTGCCAATCATAATCTCCTATGGTCACTAACTGCAAAATCAGACAGTAACCTCCCCGGTCACACAAACTGATCTGAAATCCGGGCGACAGCAGACATGCTGGCACCCACACTCAGAGAAGCTCGCCACTCAACCGAGGAGCCTAAAAGATAATGAAGAAAGTCAGAAAACGTGGTTTTCACGGGGCCAACATTCTCATCTAGGCGAGAATGAGCACATGGGAGAAGACGGATGACAAATCCGAAAGAGGCTAATAAGAAAAGGGAAGCTGGTGAAGAGCAGGTTTAATCTGTGGTCCAAGGTGGACCATGGCCAGTCTTTTCTTGTGACCTGATATCAGACCAACTGGTTTGAACCCTTTGGGGCCAGCTAAGATGGCTTTATCGGGTGCGAGAACTAATCAGGGATGCACAGAACCATGGGACCAAAGGTGGCTGTGGGGTCTAAAGTCTCACCAGCTGATTCCTCACCTTCGCTGTCTTCACACTATTGTTGCAGTCACTGCTGAAAGCCACCTAACTAGTTACCATCTAAATGGGATGCGGTGAAGTCCAACTCACATTAGGTATTAACCGACATCGTGTCCGGCTCTCTGGGTTATTTTTGACGGGGACGTATCGTTTCTACGAGCAGCAGTGAATCTGAGAGAAGCAGCTGGTGGTGGAGCAGAGCACAGACGGTACAGTTTGTGCAGACTCATGGTTTGTCTTTGAGACCTTCCTGCTCTGCAGTCTCACACACCTGCAAGGATCTGTTATAAGAATGATTTAGTGTTTAGTCTTCATATTTCTGTGCGTGTGAAACTCTGTCATTTCTGCATGGAGACGCCTGATGTGTGTTTGACCCACTTGCATGCAACTGCTGTATCTGCTGTATCCCACGTCTTTATTTCAGATCTAATGAACTCAGTTTCAGTCCAGATAGTCACCTAGTGGTTTAAACATGTCATACAGAGGTCTTGATAAATTTGTCCACAACAGCGTTTACGCCGATGGTCCACACAAACACAGTCACCGTCCAACTGGTTGAACCCAGACGCGACGACCCGAGAAGCAATGGCAAGCCTGGAAATGGAAAGGAAGCGTTTTCAAACTGCAAGTTCAAAATTAAACTTTCCTCTTGTTGAAAATGTGGTGTGATATGTACAATGTATTTCTTCATGTCGTCATAAGCAATTCTGATCTCGTGAAGCATCTCTCATCCTCACATATGACAACAAAATTAGAGGTTAAGAACGCAGGCGTTGACAGCAGCCCAAACCCAGGTGCAACTACCGTCAGCTCCGGTACCGTCAGCAGCAGAAGCTGGATGTCTCCGCTCCACTAAAACCTGACACAGGATGAACTAAACTGACAGCAGGTATGTTGCTGAGAACACGTTGCTGTCATCAACAGTTGAGCCGGGTTCCTTCAGAGCTCTCGTTGCCAAAATAGCTGCGAGAGGAGGGGTAGGCCCGACGTGCAGGAAGATGTTCTCCAAAGGCAAAAATACAAGAGTTAGAATATGTCCCGTATTGGGACTGCACATATCTTCACGCAGCTGCACCTTGGACAAACCCACACAGCCCAGAGTGAAAGCAGCACTGGCGTGCAGGAGGTTCAAAGGTCGTCTTACTCGACTTGACGACTTTCACCCATCCAGTGGCATATCCCACAAAATACCGTCAGCCGTCACGATAATGGCTCTAGTTCCATCAAGGCCTTCAGAAGCCAGTTGAGGGGGATGACTGAGGATGAGGAGGATGCTGTAACGTTTACGAACATTAATGAAGAAAACTATGCTTTGTATTATGTTAGGAGGATAAATTAGGGAAAAACATGAACTGCACAATCTCAAGTGTTTACCGTGAAATCCTTAAATCAACTCTTTTATATACTAATGCATCATATGTGTTACATGCATCAGAGATTACTGAGGTTCCCGTAGCAACAAACTGACTTTTGGACAAAACACTTGAGTACCAAGACGTAAGAGATGATTATCGCTTTCATTTTTGTCTTAATATGAGCTTTTTATGAGCAAGACATACTTCTGAGAAAACAAGTCCTCAGTATTTTCTAACAAAAGAAGCTTCTCTGAAGACTCTTGAGACAAATGACCAGGGTGGAAGTATGCTTTGTATGAGACAGGAGAAGCTGGGCTGCACAATCTCAAGTGTTTACCATGAAATCCTTGAATCAAACCTTTTATATACTAACATTGTAAATCTTAATTTAAGTGGTATCCACAAGGTTGCAGGCATAGCAGCGATTCTGCTGGATACACTATTATTACCTGAAGGACCTGAGCAGCACAGTGGGCTCTGTTGAAATATTACAGCAGCTGCTATTGTGACCATTTTTTAAGCATATCCCATCTAATTTATGGATCAGCACAGATACAATGGATGCTTTTGGAATACGTATGTATGTTTTATCGTGGATTTTTCGCTCTCTCGCTCTCTCTCTGAACCATAAAATGTCATATTTCTTTCTGTGGCGTCTGCGTTTAGACTGGAGCGTCTGCTAAGCCCTGTCAGATCAGATCAGATGAGACGAGCTCAATGTCAGGGAGCACTTGTTCACTTTTGTGGCTAATTAAGCGTGTCGTTAAGTCCATCCTGGTCCCCTTTGGGCTCCTCTTTTGACAGAGATATAAAGTGAGTGAGGAGAGGCTCCACCATCAGTAGTCATTTAGTTCAAGTCATATTGTAATGTGATGGACAACCGTGATGGAGCTGTCTGGGCAGGAAACCCGCGGGCCACATTTGCAGTACAGACATTGATCATCACCTGATTTATATTTTACATTTAAAGATGTCAGGAAATCTCTAGCAGTTAATGAAGTGTGTTTTTTGACTGAACTTTAATGGATGACTGGTCTTCAGAATCAGTTTCATTTAAACGGTAAACAAAGTAATGATGAAGAGAGCAGCAAAGCCTTTATAAACAAGCAGAGTGACCATAACGTATCAAGCGACGAAGCGAGAACTGTAAAGACGAGAACCTCTAAAGCGTTGGCGCACATTAACTACAAAAGTCCCCGTCTTCTGGAGCTAAATGTCACCAACATCATCTGTGATCATCTCCATTCTGAAGTCGCGTCCCCGGTTTCAGTGCAGAAGCCCGTCGTGTTCACACGAAAGACTGATGCAGGGGACTTATCAACGTGAACCGTCGAATCAGATCTTTATCAGCTCAGAGCTGTGTCAGAAGTGGACATGAGGCTGTGGCAGTGTGGTGGTGTGAACGCCGCATGACTCCAGCAAACAAAGTGCAATCAACGTGCCCTATAATTATCAAAGATTGAGATCCAGCTGTGACATCACTCGGGCTGCACATGTCGCTGGTATTTATTTGGCTTAGTAACAGATGGGAATCATCCTGCTACAACACAAGTGCAGACATTCCAGGACATGTGGAGAAATGCTGCACACCAAACCCCGTCACTGTCACTCGCTGTCCCGTTCTCCAACCGTGTTTGAAGCAACACAGATGAACATGCCAGCGTCACTCTTTCCTGTGTTGGAGATCATTAGCTTCCTTCCTCGAATCGAAGAAAATGCTTCCTAATAAATACATTGATTATAGATTTTAAATAGTCCCCTTCTGTCTGCTAAGAACAGACGTTGTTGTTGCTTTTTTTTATGTAATTATGGTCAAATTATCACAGATGAACAATATAACAGCTCCCTTTTGAACCAAGTTTTCACATTTCTGTGCACAGCAGCCAGCTTCAGGGGATGGACGGAAGCGCTCCTCCACCCGCCTCTTCTAGGGGGTATTACTTATTCAGGATCAGCTTTCTGTGCAAAAGACTGTCAGTTTTGACACATATTACAGGGAATCAGCCTTGAAGCAGCTCATGATCATGTACATTCATGTACATGCCAAACTGAGCTACATCCCGAGCCACATGTTCAATTAGTGTAGACTGTTGAAACCCATCAACCATGTAAGAAGTGTAGTAACATGACAGCCAGCCAATAAAGCCGGCCACAAATGACATCTTAACTCTTCTATCTCATAAAGGAAATGCTTCAGAAATGCTTTATGTTGTTTTTTGCACTGTTTCTTGAAAATCTAAGCATGAAAACTAGACAAAAACAAGTTCAGTACTATTTCCCTGCATAACTTTAGTGACTTCGCCTCGAATGTAACATCTAAAGTCACTGTTAAGTCAAGTTAAAACCATACGCTACATCTCCATGTTCCTCTTGTGTTGAAGGAGAGAAACTGAAACCTCCTATGAACTTCAAAATCCAAGAATGACGTCCTCATGTAAGATTAGGCCTAAAATCTATTTTAAGCTACTGCGGGGAGTAAAAAACACATTTCCTCAGTTTTTTCATCTCAGAACAGCTTCAGATGTAGACGCCTTTTCAAATAGTTTTTGTTTGTCGCCATTTAGACGTAGGAGAGAAAATAATATTATTTGTGAAACATCACTTCAGTTCAGTTAAAGAAATAATATTCAAATGAAACCTTGAGCTTGTAGCGTGTTAATGCTACAGAAATGTCCGTTGTAAGAACACTACATTTCCTTCCTCCATCCGTCTGCGATGCTTGTCACAACAATAATCAATCTTCTGCTGGTATTAATGATTCATTGTTCATGCAGCCGATCAGCGAACGTCTTTTACCTGATTGTTTTCCTGTGCATCCTCGGTGCGTAACTGTCACCACAGAATCTTGAACATCTGATTCCCATGATGAGGCCAAAATGAAACACTTTTGCACTTCTGTGGATTCTGGTTTCCTCAGGATCCAGTCTTCCTCAGCAGGACTCAACAACACGTTCTCTTCCTCCTGCTGTTTCATGCCATTTTTCTCTCACATCACATCTCACCCATTCACTATCGACTTGCTCATTGATTCACTCTCCCTCCGTCTATCTGATGGTCTTAATCTCTTTGAGTCTACCTCTCCACCTGCTTACACTAATCCCTTTATCGTGCACCTTCGTTTCTTTTTCTTTTTCACGTCTCTAAATTACAAACCTTTTCTATCTATCTTCACTTTAGCAATTATTCTTCTGTCCCCACCTTTTGTTAAGTCTTATAACAGTCCGGGGTTGATTCTGTAGTTATTCAGCTTTTTCCCAAAATGTTGCTGTATCCTTTTGATGGATGGTTTCATTTTTATTTTTCCGAGTCAACCGTTTATATCCATTTGTGTTGTGGGTCCACCTACACTGGATGGACCATCATAGCCAACAAAAGGCCTGTAGCAGAAAAATACTGTTCAGAGGGCAAAGAAGAAGGAGAAAGTGTGAAGGAATTAGTGGATAATGTTATGTGAGAGGTTTGAGGGAAGAAATTTGAGAAATAGCTATGAAGTGAAGCAACTACCAGCAGCAGCGTGTGACTTTACTTTGTTAAAGGAACACGATGGAAGTACAACTCCAGACCAAACGGGGGCAGTATATCACGAGGTGGCTCTGTCGTCAGCCTCTTGTGTAAGACAGCAGACGTGGCTAAGTCGAGACTTTGAAAAGATTTGGTCCTTTTTATTCCATTTATTAAACGGGCCGGTTTGTATTTGTTTTATTTGTTTTGCATCCTCTGTTTTGTGACTGTAGGTTTCCAAACACGACTGCAGCTGAAGTTTCTACGCCGCTGTGCTTCGAAGCTGTTCGTCCCACAGGGGCGATGCCAGGGTGGGGGATTTGGATACGACGTCGGCATGTCGTGACTACGCATTAAAACCCCGACCAGTCAGACTGAACTGATGATGCCCGAGGTTCAACTTCACAAACCAAGAACACGAAGTCCACCTGCCTTCACTCCAGCCTTTGAGGTAGATGGAGTCTAGTTTTTATGTTTACCGTAGGCGTGTCTCTATTCTTATGACAACAGTTTTTAGTTTAGGCTTTTTCCCTCAGAGCTTTTGAATGCTCGTATTGACAACGATTAAGCGCCACACCAGGACAGCTTTGGATGTGTTTTTGTCAAAGCTGAGGCAAAAAAGACCAATTTCAAACCTTCAACAAACAAACTATCTAAACTTCAGCAGAGTTAACAAAAAAAAAAATAAAACTTCAGTTGCAGCTGTTTTGGTTTGAAATTTAAACCAAAACAGCTGCAACTGAAGTTTTTGGTTTAAATGAATGAAAAAGTCTGGGATGTTGTTATTAAGCCATGTTTCTCTCAAAGTAAAGCACAAAACTCCAGAACATAAAGCTGGATAGACGTCAGAGGACGTAGAGCTGCAGCTTTTTCCTGGGCTTCAGTAGACGATGCCGCTCGGAGCAAACACGGCCTCGCCTTTAAATCCTTTAACTTTATATTTAAGTCATAAAAAACTGTTCATTGTCAATTTCTGCATCCTCTGAGCTATAATAAATTCCCACTCGCTGACTGACATTTTCCCTCCCTGGACTCCGATGGGGAGAAGGAAAAAGAAAATGCTACAGTCAGAACAACAGCTTCTGCCCACGGAGATTTTATCTCTGCAATCTGCATTGGAGACGTCTCCAGGCAGAACGTGATGCCCTTTATATCTGAACATTTATAAGTCTTCCTTTATGATAGCCTCCTCCTGCCTTCACATCTCTTTGTCGTGATTTAGCAGCGAGAGTCAGTGATGGATACTGGACTTCTGTGTGGTTTTGTGGCTTCAGGGAGAAAAGCGGATCATTCCCAGTGGTTTGTGTCGGGAATCTCACTTTCAAAAGGCAGCGAGCTTCAGCTTCAGCTTCAGCTTCAGCTTCAGCTTCAGCTTCAGCTTCAGCTTTATTTATATGGCAACCTTTGAACTCAAAGTGCTTTTAAGAATAAAACAAGATTTAAAAAAAAAAAAAACATTACTATATGAAAATAGACTAAATAAGCAGTAAGATCTATGAAAAAACATACGCAAGATCAAAAGAACTGAGTGCCACTGGCATAACAATGGAAATCAATGTCATAATTATGTATTTTACCTAAACAAAGCATTAACAGAGTAAACTGCATTGGTCCATGTCCAGAAACCTGTAGAATAAGTAAGGAGATGGAAGAATGGAGCAGATCAGCAGGTGGACTGGTGCGGAGTCTGCAGTGGTGTGTTGTGGTCGAGAGAGAGATGAGCCAAAAGACAAGGCTCTCTGTGTACCATCTACATCCTACACTCACCTATAGTCTCCAACTGTGGCTAGTGACAGAGTGAAGGAGATGGTGGGTATAAGCAGCTGAAACGAGTTTCTTCCGCAGGGCAGCTGGACTCTCCCTCAGAGGCGAGGAGAGAAGTCATTCAGAGTAGTGGTCCATATCAAGAGGATCCAGTGGAGGTGGTTCGAGCATGTGTTTAGGGGTGTGCACAGGAGCAGACCTGGACCTGGAGGGACTACATCTCTGTTGGTTTGGAAACGTCGTTGTATTCCCCCGGAGAAGCTGGAGGAGGCGGCCAGGTTCACGTGACCTGAACTTGGATAAGTGAAAGTTAATGGATGGGTGGTATATAACCAGTTTATAATGACAGATTCATCTGGTCATAGGTGTTTTCTTTTAATGTTATTAAATTTAAGCTGACAACTGAGAATTACTCAGTCTGCCTGTAAGTGAAATATCAGCAAGTTGTTCAATTAATTAAGACAACCCAAACAAAGACTATGTGTGATGTTAGGTATTTTAATCCTGTTGTAAATTATAATTCAAATCAGTGGGTGACATGTATTCACATCCATTGAGTCTGCATGTGTGAGATAATCACAGACTGCAAGGCTGCTGTTCATCTCTCTGACAAATCCAAGTAAATTAGTTCTGTCTGTCTCAGCAGGCGCGACACCTAAAATAGGCGCACAAGCCTCCCAAAGACTGTAACACACATGAACACACACAAAAACAGGAACACCACGCAGACATTCATAGCCGTGATGACCTGCAGGTCGTCTCGGCTGGTTGTAGCTCAGAAGAGCGTGCAGGTACGAGCCAATCAAAAGTAGAAAAATATGTTTGAAATATGATTATGATATTAATATAAAATAGAGCTGCAACAATGAATTGACTAATCAATGACTACATCCAAATTCTCCGATTGCAGCTTCTTAAATATAAAAATGTTCTGGTTTTTCTAGTCTAGGTCAGTAAATTGAATATCTTTTATATCATTTTGTAGACCAGAAGTCAGGCACTTAATTCAGCGGTACTGCATAATGGACAACTAAAATGATCGACTCTGAGAGAGTGAACCTCGTAAGTCTGATGACAAACTGAACGCCTTTCTCAGAGAGGGAAACGTTTGTCAGCGGTGGGGGGAACCCTAACATTTAATTGTTTATGTAAAGTGCAGAAAGTGCACAAAGCAGATCCATAAAGACCTGGATGACAGAGTCTGGTGTGGATGACCTTGACTGGCCTGCAGAGTCCAGACCTCAACCCAATAGAACACCTTTGGGATGAATTAGAGGGGAGACTGAGAGCCAGACCTTCTGGTCCAACATCAGTGTGACCTCACAAATTGACCTTTAGAAGAACGGTCAAAAATTCCCATAAACACACTCCCAAACCTTGTGGACAGACTTCCCAGAAGAGATGAAGCTGTTATAGCTGCAAAGGTGGACCTACGTCATACTGAACATATAGTGTATTTAAAAATAATACAATAAAAAAAAAAAGAAAAGAAGACCAAAAGCCCCCCCCCCCGTGGCTTTTGGTTTTATATGTGCATGTATGTGGCCAGAGGCCCGATTCCAACCCAACAAGAAACTGCCCCCCCCCCCCCCCCCCCCCCCGGTGCCCCACTGATTAATGTGGGGCACCGGGGGGGGGGGGGGGGTGCAACCTCGCCCATCAATAGGAGCCCAACCCCAGCAGGACAGCCCCCCCATTCTGCTCTTGCTCCCCTTTATTGAGGAAAATTGCCCCCCCTCTCCCTCCTCCTCCTCGCCCTCCATCTCCTTTACCTTTTCAACCCCCCCCCCATTCTGCACTTGTTCTCTTTTATTGATAAAAATTGCCCCCCCCTCTTCCTCCTCCACCTCCTCCCCCTCCTCCATCTCCTTTACCTATTCAAACCCCCCCCATTCTGCACTTGTTCTCTTTTATTGACTAAAGTTGCCCCCCTCTCCCTCCTCCTCCTCGCCCTCCATCTCCTTTACCTTTTCAACCCCCCCCATTCTGCACTTGTTCTCTTTTATTGATGAAAATTGCCCCCCCCCCCCCCCCCCACACACACACACACACCAGTGCGTAAAACAATAAAAACATGATATAATATTGAATAATTCAGAAAACTTAAAATCACATTTTTTAAATCAAATAAATACAGTTAAAAAAAACTCCAATGATAAAATAAATCTGATAAAAGGATATTAATTAAAAGCAAGATTAAAAAGACGGGTCTTGATTCTTTTTTTTTGTTTCATCTCAACGCTCCGGTCCTCCGGTCCTCCGGTCCCCAGGTCCTCCGGTCCCCAGGTCTTCCGGTCTTCCGGTCCCCCTGTCCTCCGGTCCCCCGGTCCCCAGGTCCCCCTGTCCTCCGGTCCGCCGGTCCTCCGGTGACCCAGTCGTCCGCAGAAAACACAAAAGCATAAATGCTGAAGCGAAAGCAGGAGCCCTTAAACCACGTTTGAAACATTGTTAGAGCAGAACTATTTTTTCTTTAATTCACCTTTATATTTTCATCACTACCACGTTTACTTATTGTGTATTGTTTTTACTTTCACTGTTAAATCAAAATCTCTTTATGCTGCAGATCAGTTTCTGCGGCCGCTCCTCGTCCGCGCTTGTTTCTATTAACCACAAAGTCTCATATTTCATATAGAAGATATTTTAAAACGCCTAAGAAATTCAATTTCAGCACTTATTTTTTTATTGTTTTTTTTATTTAATTAATATAAAATATAAAGAGTAATTAAATGCAAAACAAAGAGTGGACTTTTATATTTCTGAGTCCTACAATTTGCCATAAGTCTGAAATGTTTATATTACATTGTTATTAAGCTATGGAAAATCCCCAGAAAATTAAATACACATTTTCACCTTATAAAAATGTTTAAATAATTTTTTTAAAAAGTCCTCAAATACAATAAAAAGAAATACATTTTATTTGACGCCTTTGCCACAATAATTCGTCACGGTTTTATGGAGGTTGTTATAAAGAGAAATCTGCAACATTTCAGTAGTCGGCAGTATGTTGAAAGCAAGATATAAAAATAAAATTAGTTTCACCGCAGTATGTACGGACAGAGACACGCTTCAGACATTTCTGCCAATACATTAATACCCCTGCAAGGACGAGCACAACACCTTCCACATGGGTAGTCTCGCTCCGTCCACGCCGGCAATTATCACTGGCTGGGGACACCAGCAGGGTTTTGAAAAGTGTGTGTGTGTGTGTGTGTGTGTGTGTGTGTGTGTGGGGTTGAGGAGGTAAAGGAGATGGAGGTGGAGGAGGGGGAGTAGGGGGAGGAGGAGGGGGGTAATTTTCGACAATAAAAGAGAACAAGAGCAGAAAGTGCTCGCCCCCCTGATGGGCCTGCACCTGGCCTGAACATCTTGATGGAGGTTATTATGTGCCCACGTGTGTTTCAAGCGTGAGTGGACCTGTGTGTCAGTGTGGTAACACTGCCCCCCTGTGTCAGAGCTGAGGAAGTGCTGCATGGAGCTGCTCCAGCCCAAAGCCAAAACGGGCCTGAAAAGTCTGTTTTTCTGAAGGTTGCAGTGAATAAACACGTTAATTTGTAGAAAATGATTCATTTTTGACAGATCAAAGGGGAGCTTACATTTGTATCACTGCTGTATCAGGTTTTCATCCACACAAGCTGATAAAAAAAAAACAGTAGATCCATTAAACCACAGGAGTGTCATTTTGACCAGGTTACTTTACCTTTGTGCAAAGTCTCGGCACAATTTTGGGTGAGAATCAGCCAGCAACTATGGGAAATACCGTTTTAGAGTTGTTTGCTAGAATGACGGTGTTAAAGACCCTCTAATCACATGCCCAAATCAAAAGGCATGTCAGGTAAACAACTGACCTGTCGCTAAGAACCCCGCCCCCGCCCCGCCACCAAGAGGCACCAAATGTGGACCACTGAGGAAACCCAAACCCAAACAACTCCAGAGCCAGACCACAACACAGAAGGACCAAGGAAAGCGAAGGAGATCCAACTACGTAACAATGCACCGTGACCCGTGCACATACACATCCTCACAAAAATATACAGTCATACTCATATGTACGATGTTATTTACAGTGTTAGAGACCCCCGTTCAGGTTCCCCTCTGATCCTCATCCCTGTACTTGTTTAAAATTATCAGTCTGAGCCTTTTCTTTAACACACTCATGCTTGGATGTTGCTTCAGTTCTTGGCTGAGTTTCTTCCAGACCTTCACACCACTGACTGAAGTGCACGTTCTCCTCATGGTTGTTCCAACACTCCTGGTTCTGAAGTTGAGGTTTCCCCGACTCAGAGCTGTCGTGGAGGTGTGTTAGTATATTTAACACCACAACAAGCCACACCATTGAAATAAGAATGATTAGGCTTTTAATGAAACGCTCATGTTTAATTCTTGAAAAAACAGCAAAGCACAAAGTAGCTTGAGTGATGACAGATCAATGAAGATTGACTCGTCTTTGGAGCTGCCCCTGGTGGTTGTTGAGGGAAATGCAGTTTTCCCTTCCCCCGGGATTTCATTAGACTGGCATGAAGTATGTAGCTCCTTAGTAATGGCGCAGTAAAAAAAAAAAAAAAAGATAAAATGGGATGAAGTGACATTTCTGGCTCACAGGCTTTGACTCTGACCCGGAGATGGTTTTGGATCAACCTCTGCCCCAGTGACTGGTACGACCTGGCCCGCGACATACTGGTTACAAAATAGTTTGTGCATTTTAAAAGGCGTTATCATCTTTCACCAGTATGCCAATATTAAAAATGTCTGTTGCAGAATTTTCTAAATTGCTCTCAGCATATCATTACGTCACACTCGCCCATGATTGAGCTGTAATTTCCTCTTTAAATTTAATTTCTGGGTACCGTGCTGAGCTTTAATTGGAGTTCAGGCTCTGAGGTTCTCTGATGGTTCTCACATTGCTGTGATCTCAGTGTGCAGTCACTTCTGCAACCCTAGAGCTATCTAGAGTTATGTGTCTCAATGCTAATTTCCCTTTGTTAATTGCTCCCTTTGCTTGATCTTTATTGCTTAAAGTTGGAGTCATTATCTTGTCAACAGTACAATTCACATTGTCTGCTTGCTTGAAGTGTTAGTCAGCTGTAAACCAATCAGTCAGCAGTATTCACAGGAGAGGGGAAATGACTGTATGTTTTCAGCTTTGAACAGAGGCTTTAATCAGAAAATTGTCATATTTAAAAAGTAATTTAGTCTTTAATTTAGTAATTTAGACATACAGGAAGTTTCTTAGTGCACTCAATGAGAAGGTATTCACTCATTATATTTGTTTCAAGACTGACTAAGAAAGGAAGGACTCCCACAAGCAAATGGATAAATGTCTTAAAGTTTAAACTGGAGTATTTCAGCTGATAAATATTTAAACTGGTTATGCACTCCATAAATTATTACATTGGACATATTTCTAGGTGCCCTACGATGACCTTTCCAGGGTGTACCCCTGAGAGTTGAGGTAAGGCGCGTTTCCATTAGCAGGAGTTCAGGGTAAATCTGCCAGACAGGAACCTCTAACGGGGCCGAGCGTCTCCTCTGCCCCTCAGCCACCCCGGCCCCCTCAGCCACCCCGCCCCCCTCGGCCCCTTCAGCCCCCCCAGCCCACTCAGCCGAGGTATCTCCATGACACTGTAGAGCCACACAAGAACATTTGACTGAAAAATAGCACAGCCACCACAAGGTGGTGGTAATACGCAATGTTTGCTGTTCGCAAAGGGCCAGCAGCATAAAACCTGACGAAAAAGAAGAAGGCAGCAAAAGAATAAAGAGAAGAAGAAACACATGGATGATAATTGTGTTTTGTAAGCGGCGGGGACCTAGGAGGTCTGGATGGTTGATATTAACAACAAGTCTCTGATGTATTTTGTTCCTAAACCATTTAGTGATTTATAAACTAACAGAAGTATTTAAAAAGTCTGTTCTCTGAGGTACAGGGAGCCAGCGTAAGGACCTCAGAACTGGACTGATGTGGTCCACGTTCTTAGTTTTAGTGAGAACTCGGGCAGCAGCTTTCTGGATCCGCTGCAGCTGTCTGATTGACCTTTTAGTCAGACCTGTGAAGACACTGTTGCAGTAATCAATTCGACTGAAGATAAATGCATGGATTTTTTTTTAAGATCCTGCTAAGACATTAATTCTTTAATCCTGGAGATGTTCTTCAGATGATAGAAGGCCGTTTTTGTAATTGTCTTAATGTGTCTCTGAGGGTTCAGGTCTGAGTCCATGACTACACCCAGATTTCAGGCCCCATCAGTGGTTTCATGCTGTAATAACTGAAGCTGTGTGCTTACTCTTAAACTCTTAAATGCTCTTTTATTTTGATCCAAAAACAGGTACTTCAGTTTTAATTTTGTTCAGTTGAAGAAAATTATGGCACATCAACTCATTGATTTGTTCTCTGCACCTACTCAATGCTTGTATGAGCTCATTGTCACCTGGTGACATTGTAACATAAAGTTGTGTGTCATCAGTGTAATTATTATAATATATCTAGTTATTTATTATAATCTAAGCTAGTAGAAGCATGTATATGGTAAATAAAGGGGCCCCAGGATGGAACCTTGGGTAACTCCACATGGTGTTTTTGTCAGTTCAGATGTAAAGTTACCTGTTGACACAAAGTAGTCCCCGTCCTTTATTTAAGACTCACACCAGTCAAGTACTGTGCCAGAAAGTCTGACTTAATTCTCCAGTTGCTCTAGAAAAACAAAGCATATGACATAAGCAGAGCAACAACCAGACAAGTAGAAACAGAAGACATCCAAAAAGGCATGCAAAGGAGTAGGACCGCTGGTGAACGACTGTTGTCAGTGATGGAAGGTTTTTACTAAATAGAGCTGTAAAAAGATAAAAGATGCCATAATATTATCATTTTATGGATCAGTCATTAGGGTTTGTTTTTGTTTTTTTGTTTAACCTTTATTTAACCAGCAATGGCCTCATTGGGATTAAAATCTCTTTTCCAGGAGTTTTCTGTCCAAGACAGGCAGCAGCACAATTACCAGAGTTTCAGACAGAGATAAACGCAACATGTAAGAATTCATACGACAAACAGTCACAACCTCAATCTTATTACAGAGATATTCCACATGTTCACACGATTTTAGTCTCACGGCCATAATTACACCTAAATATTTGTAGGAGCACACTAGTTCAATGTCACAGTTACCAATGAAACAGTTATCAAGAAACAAGCTAATTGATTCAGGGGTCACGTGATCAGTGAGGGACTGCAAATAAGATCCAACGTGGAGCACATCCTCCATCAAGGCCAATCCTGTATTTTGCAATTTAACAAATACTGATTCCGTCAACATTCATAGCTGTTCCCAGTCTTGACGCTCTTCAAAAGAAACATATCATGACCATCCTCTCAAAAGCTGACACAACTTCCTGACGTTCAGTGGAGGTCATCCTGGCAGACGGTACCTTAGAGAACGTGTTACCATCCTACTACTGGAAAACCACCCGGGAGGAAGTCAAAAACTGGGTGAGAGGTTTTGAATTTTTCAGTTATTTGCTAAATTAGGCTATGCTCATTGTAACTGGTCAGTATGATTTTCATTTCTTCTTTTACAGGCTATGTTGGGACAGGCAAAAGGGAGGCCTGCAAGCCCATTCATCTGGAGACCCTCATCCAGGGTCCTGCAGTCACTTCTGCAGCCAAATGCAGTATGTAAACGAAGGTCGGACACACAAAACCCAGACTAGACTCAATGAACACATCCAGGAGGATGAAGGTCTAAAAAAGAAAGTAAATGAGTCATGTTATTTATTAGAAGAGGGAAATAAGTTTAGGTAGGTAGGTAGGTTTAGGAAATGTGAAATCAAAGCATGCGCTGGGCCCCGAGCAGATCTGGCAACCCGAGCAAATGCGGTACCCACACCCTCCTCCAGATCTACATTTGGATACCCTAGGGACTACGAGTAAACCTGCTCTCTAAGAACGGAGAGCCCTATCAGGAACACAAGGTGCCATCAGGTCTTGTAGATTTCCAGGAGTTTGGCCGTTCAAGACTTTATACGCCAGTAACAGAATATTGAATCGAGGAGTTTTACCGGGAGCCGGGGAGGGAGGAACACGGGAGAGACGTGGCTCTGCTGTTGATTCCTGTCAGCATTTGCTCTGCTGCATTTTAGATCAGCTGGAGGATCTTCAGAGAACTGCTCGGACATCCTGCTAAAAAAACAGTACAGTATTGTAGTCTAGGAGTGACAAGCACATGTATTAGTTTTTGCAGTACCACTCTGGGAGAGGATGCTCCTAATCTTGGTGATATTACAAAGATTATAAAAAGCTGTCTTAAAAACCTGATTAATGTGCTGTGTAAAAGACAAATCCTGATAGAAAATAAATCTAAGGGATGTGGCTCCTTTCACGTTGGTGTTGCAGGGTTGTGACTTAGACAATCGTTCGGTTCTGGCAGTGCTAAACAACTCCACTGGCCACAAACACACCGCTTCTGTCCGTCAGTGTCAGGGTCTTTCTTTCATTTAAACAGATTCTGATATGTTTGTATTTAATTTTATAAGAGCTCTCTAAAAACCTTAGCAAACGAATGTGTTTTTGTGACCCCCCCACTCACTCAACCCACCCTTATCCAGAGGTTGAGCATGTAGTTTCATTAGTCCTCCAGCAGAGAGCGCAGTCAGTTACAGAGTTGACACTAAAGGAGCTGGAGACCAGAGGGAGCATCAGGAAGAGACAGGGGAGAGGCTACATCGATCCTCAATCACCCAGGTCATCCTACAAATCCTAAACAGTGGTCATGTTTGACCTAAAGGGACCACTTAGTTAAAACCACAGTCGACCTTTCACGAGAGAGGTGAAACATCTTTAAAAGAAGAAGTCCAGTTGTTTTATAGTCAAGCTTTTGATGGCAGAGGAGGGAGAGATAACGGTCAGGACGAAGCTATGGAAGTGCTTTCATACTCCCTGGGTGTGGCTGAAGGTCACAGGCACACAAGCAGCAAAGACAAGAGCGTTTCTGCTCCTTTGTTTTCCCTGTCTGTCTAAAATTAAAGAGATCTTCAGTCTATATTAACTGCAGAGTCTTAAGATCATTGAGAGTAATCCATGTTTGATTGTAAAATCGAACATCTTTCTGCAGAGCAAAACAGTAATTGCTCCATTTATGCTGCAAGTTATAAAGCAACCCATTTATCTCATACTGGTGCGAGCATATGACTCATTTGGGAATTAATTATCTTCTGTTTTCTTCTGCATTATAAATCAATTTTAGTCCTGGACAGGACGTCAAAAATACGCTTCACTTATTATGCAATATAATCAGACTTGAAACACTCTGATTAAATAGGAGAGGAGAATTCGGCTGATAGTCGAACCTCGGATCCAGGAGGAATAATGCAGTTTTCATCCTGGTAGTGGAACACCGGGCCCGCTCTTTATGGGAGTATGCCCAGCCAGTCCACATGTGCTTTGTGGATCTGGAGATTTGACCGGGTCCTTTGTGGTATTATGTGGGGGGTGCTCCGTGACAATGGGGTCCGGGCCCTCTGCTAAGAGCTGTTCGGTCTGTACGACCAGAGCAGGACCTTGGTTTGCAGTAAGTCAGACCCCTTCCCAGTGCATGTTGGACTCCGGCAGGGCTGCCCTTTGTCACCGGTTCTGTTTATAATTTTTTATGGACAGGATTTATAGGCGTAGCCAGGGGCCGGAGGGGGCCCAGATTTGGCAACCACAGGAACATCAGCATGTGCTGGGGCGTTTTGCAACCAAGTGTGAAGCGATTGGGATGAGAATTTCCTCTGCAGGGCGCCTGGGCGCCTCCCTCAGAGACAGGGTGAGAAACTCAGTCACTCGGGAGGAGCTCGGGGTAGAGCCCAGCTAAGGTGGCTTGGGCATGTGTATCAGATGCCACTGGATGCCTCCGTAGAGAGGTTTTCTAGACATGTCCCACCGGGAGGAGACCCTGGGGAAGACCTAGGACACGCTGGACAGACTATGTCTCTCAGCTGGCCCAGGATGTTGACCTTTCACATTCTGAAATTACCACGTTTCCAGCAAGTACGTGACACAGCATCTGTTTCTCCACAATTCTTAATCAGTTTGTTTCATTCAGACCTCTCTGTAGGATGGAAATAGCTTTTCTGAAAGTCAAAGTTCAAATTCTTTATTCATGTTGAATGGATGCTCAGTACAGCAAGCACCCTGGCATCATTTAGGGCTGCATGTTGCAGTGTTCATTATATTCTGTTGGACACACTGAACGGTTGTCAACAGTTACCGATGAAAACAATCCCCACTATGTTGTGAGACCTCAACTTATATCTTGAAAGATCTCTTTTTTCATGCTTCCTGTAGGGCAGAGGTTTAAAATTATGCCCACTATGAGAGCAGTTCAGCAGTGCAGCAACAACTGTAAAATGATGGGAAGAACTAGACAAAACAAATAGACCTGAAACTTGTAGTGAAGAGTATATTTAAACCATATTTATTGGTTCATGGATTGAGGGACGGACCTTCAGGTGGGTCGGTATGGCCGGCCCGGGATAGGAGGCGGTGCTTTAGGTATCCAGGTCTATATTACAGCTCCTGGTAGCTGGAGAAAACAAGCCCTCTCGTTCTTTGTGCCCAGAAGAACCTGAAATATGAGTACAGTTTGTTTAACAGCACCTATCACAGCTTTATACAGGCCTTATATAAGTTTACCCAATCGCTGTGAGTCATGGCTGATAAAATCTCTACAAGACCGGCTGACTTTAATGGTTTAGTAGGCGTAAAATAATGAATAAAGTTTTGTGCTGCCTGACTTTATTTTCAGTCTCACGTTTAACTTTATGAATACGTGGATCACGTGTATTTGGGGTAAAACTCGAACCCAACCGTCCACCGGCGTCATCATCAGCTGCCGGCAGACATTTACAGCGGGATAAGCCGTTTTCAAGCGCCAAACATCTCACTTCCGCGTCGAAGATTTGTTGCAGTTCCTCGACTGGCCACTAGAGGCTCCAAAAGTGAGTCGGTCTCCATTGACTCCCATGTTAAAATGTCCAACTTTAGAGCAGAAATGAACACATTTACAGCCTAGTTCAAAAAACCATTTTGTTCTCAATCGTTTGATTTCACATCCATGACAACTCCAGGAGGGCAGGAGAGTTTATATCAAGCATTAAATTTATATCTAAAACAATTGATTGGCAGTCAGCTCAGCTAATCATTAGCCGTTAGCACGTCATTTTTGATTTTGCCGTTGACATATGAAAGTGGGCGTGTACTCGTACACGTTGATACTTATACTACATATACTACATATACTACGCTTCCTCCGAACCGTCACCCAGTCGCCCTGACTGTCCGGCTGCGCGGGAGCTGCTGGGGAACGGCTAACAGCAGCTACTCCGGGTCGCTCTGCCGCTACTTTAGCCTGGCCAGCTACCATGTCTACCGGACTATGGTCTAGATGGCGGAACAGGACCTCTAACTCAGACAACTTCACACACTTACCGACTTCACTAGAGGAGGCAGAGGAATAAGTATTAACATACCTTAACTAATAACATTTCACACACTGATAATGATTGACATAAGGAGGGCGTGTTCCAGCCAGCTTTCCAGGCGTGTTGGTACCACCTATTTGCAACATGACACCATGCAGCAAAAAAAAAAAAAAAAAAACTAAACAAAAATGGTTTGGTTTTTGTCCAGTTCTTCTTGTATAGTCTACAGATTATCCATGTGCCACCCTTCACCCCTCCCCCTCCTCTTGATCAGTCACATTTCTCCTTTCTTCTTAAACTGTGCTGTGGAGGTTAAGAAGAATCATGCAGGATGCTATGAAAACTTGATAAACTGGGACACAGTGAAATTAAATATAAATAAATATGTATCAAACCTAAATAGGAAGTATTGCTCAGAATAAATATGATAGATTTCTTGTACACCAGCTGGAAGAGGCAGCAGAGACATGTAGTTGCAGGCTGCAGCTGTGCGCACCATGAGTGGCTCTGCCAGGCTCTCTGAATGCCAATAATCTTCTGCGGTGGTGTGGTAGTCACAGAGCTGGACTCCTCTGGTTTCTACATTAAGAGATATAACATTTGGGCGTGAAAGCCTCTCTGCGTCTGTGTATAAATTCAACATGTTCAAGAGGAAAATCAGAATGCAGGGTGAGACTACCATGTGCCAACTTAAGGCAATATTCCCAGAATTCCTCATCTGAAAATCCCACATCCACTCTGTTTTACATCGACACACAGACTTGCATCTCTCATATCACACGATCATCCTCTCTCTGATCACTTTCATCTTTTGTCTCCCCTTCCCATCCTTCTCTCTGTCTGTATATGGATGAGGAGTGGCAAAAAGGCAATAGGGATCTCCATGGAAACAGCCCAGCAACAGGCTGTGTCCTAACAACCAATCACAGCAGGCTCTGGCTCCAGCTACCATCCAATGGGATAGACAGAGGAGGGGAGGCTGTTCAGGGGGTTTGTGGATCCATCAAGGTGAATGCTTAGAGAGGTCTTATCACAACACACTTCCTGTTTGGGATCAGAATGTCACCATCTCAGAGTAGAAGAGAGCAAGAGAGATGCAGTTCGTAAAAGTAAACTAACTGGAACAAGTGCAGTTTTCTGAAATTTAGAGATGAAGGCAGGATGGAAATTAAAATAAGTTAATGTTTCATTAAAAGTCCATTTAGTTTTGGGCTGCAATATACAAGACTGATGGGGAAACAATTATACCACCTGCCTGTTTAGATGTGGGATGCTGATATCTTATGTTGCTCTCATTAAAATCCCATTTAGTCTGCGGGTGCTCTGGTAAACAGATAGGAAGGCTTTCAGCAGCGGACTACAGGACATGGAGCAGCCACTGACCCATCTTTGGAAACATGCAGTGGTTTTGGCATTTCAGCTTGACTTTTGTGTGCTTTGTTAAAAGGGTTTTACTGCCGATAAGAGAATTTCTAACTCCACAGAAACCATTTTACCGCATAGAATCCAGTCTAGGAGATTGAAAGGCAGAATGGGGCAGCCTCCACAGAGATATTGCACTTGTTTGTCATGGTGAAGTGAGCGCTCATCTGAGATGCCAGTTGCTCAGCGATCCATCCCTCAGTTAATTCAATTCAATTCACTTTTATTTATACAGCGTCTATTACAACACAAGTTGTCTCTAGGCGCTTTCCAGAGACCCAGAACATGACCCCCGAGCAATTATTACATAAACAACAGCAGGTAAAAACCTTAATACCTCTGAGGACTGAGCTGAAGAAGAGAGAGTCTGGTCCTGCAACTGCAGCTATGACAACTAGTCCTAACACACTAAAGTTTACAGTACTTATATGCTTTATATAACAGAGAGTTTATATATATATATATATATATATATATATATATATATATATATATATATATATATATATATATATATTTATATATATACAAACCTGATTAATATGCTGTTTAAATTAAAAATCCTGATCACAATAACACCAGTGTTTTGCACAGTTGTGTTGGAGGCCATCACAACACCGTCTAATCCCTTACTAAGGTGTTTGGGACCAGAAACAACAACCTCTGTTTTATCAGAATTTAGAAGCAGAAGTTTGTCTAATGGTTCTGTTCCATCTTTATAGACAAATACAGCTGCGTACCATCACCATAGCAATGAAAATGAATGCCGTGGTTCCAGATAATACTTTCCAAGGGCTGCATGTATAAACTGAAAACGATTGGCTCTAACACTGAACCCTGCGGGACACCATAGCAATACATGTCTGTACTGAAGAAACCTCATGAACATGAACAAAACAAACAAACAAATCTATCAGACAGATATGATTTAAACCAATCTAGAGCTGTCCCTTTAATCCCAACAACATACTCTAGTCTCTGCAGTAAAATGTCGCGATCTATAGTATCAAAAGCAGCAGCTGCAGTCAATGATCTATTGGTATTGATCAAAAGAATGAGGTTGTCATTACAAGCTAATGAAATGATCTCTCTTTCCAGCCTACATTATTGCCTACATATGTGGGATCCATCAAGGTATAAATGGGCTAACAAAAACCAGGTCCTGTATGTGACTGTCTACTGGTTCATCTGATTGCAACCCCATGGGAACTGCAGACTTGGGTTTGCTTATGTGGTTGGACCGAGTTTGCCCCAGTGTCCATACTCGTATACGTATGTACATGAACAGAACTACGGTGAGCGCTTGGCAAACCAGCCTGAGAAACTGGATTTAAAGAACATCAAGTGTTGTTTTCAAGGGGTGCATAGCTTTCTTTATAAATATTATTCACATCAAGGAAGAGAAGCTCGAGCAGCTTTCAAGGGAAGAGTGGTTGCAGCCCGGGTCCTTAAACACAGAGCCAAACGCTATTTGGAATTTCAATCATGGAGCCATTGACCCTGGTGTATTTCCCTTAAAACCAATGACCTTTAATGGGGCCTGTAGTGGCTGTTTTATCTTTTCATGAAAGACAAACAAATAAAGCAGAGATAAGATCATGAAGGATCCATGGCAGTTACAGCAAAAAGCCATTTAGGTTCCACAGTGATAGAGCAATTTTTAAACGAAGAGCAAAAGACAGAATGCAGTAAAGAGAATGAGCACAATGAGCAGGTGAATAGTTTTGTTAAATCTATTTTTAAATTGCTGTGGTGGATGAAGCAGGCCCTGATTTCAAACTGAGAGTGGAAGTATGTGCAATGTTATGCCGGAGTTAATGGCTGCATCAGTCATGCTAAACGTCTGCTGAGCAGCAAACAACTGAGATAATGCGCACACTAACAGCTTAGTCATTTTGCTGTTTAATTTGCAAAATAAATTAGTGGCTCAATAAACTGATGGATAAAAATCCTCAGTGAATAAATCGGAACCCTTTGGCAGAACCGTGGAGTTTTGTGAGGCACAGAAGTCCATTGATGTGGTCAAACAACTAAGTATTTACATCTATAGTGAACCACAAAATAATTTTTAAAAAAACTGGGTTTTTATTGACCCCAAAAAATTCAAAATGAAAACAAATCCAAAAGAATAAATAAACCAGCTGTCTGGTAAAAGAGGTCAACTAAATATAACAATACTCAGACTCTAACTTAACACACAAATCAACTCACCTGGGAAAAATGACCTGCTGCAGTGACGCATGAGGGTAACTTATATAGTAAATTAATCAAATAACACACACAGGGGAAACCAACACTCACAACTAACTAAACCTGACCCCCCCCCACTTCATACTCCAACGGTACGTGATGAGGTCTAATGAGCCAGCGCTGGGATTTACAGCTCCTCCGCCCTTTGCCCCACCAGGAAAGGAAGCTCAGCCCACCCACCAAGATAGCTCACCGTGGGCCGTGAGCCGTCACACTCAGCATCTCTTCAGGACTCTCCCTAGTAGAGAGAGAGGTAGTCAGCTGTGATGTTGTCTCTTCCTAGGATGTGTTTAATACTGAAACAGAAGGGTTTCAGCGCTTGGTACCAGCGGGGGATCCTGCCATTTTTATCCTGCATCCACTCCATCCACTGAAGTGCTCTGTGATCCGTTTCCAGGTGAATTCTCTTCTTAGGAGGTACCAGAACAAGTCCAGGGCCCATTTAATGGCTAGAGCCTCATTTTCCACAGTCAAATTGCAAACCTCCCTTGGGAACAGCTTTCAGCTGATGTAGGCTCCCGGATGCCTCCCCCCTGGTGGACCCTGCAAAAGCTGCCCCAAAACCCCTGTCAGAGGCATCAGTCTGCAGAATAAAAAGTTAACCAAAGTTACCCAGTGACTGGCGAATGTCATAGACAGCTGCCACGGACTCCTGTAGCCCACTGAGTCTGGTAGGGACCCTTCAAGCCAACCAAATCTGTGAGTGAAGCCGCCATTCCCCAAAGGATCTCAGTTGTTTCTTTGTTTGAGGCAGAGCACAACACTCAATGGCTTGGATTGGAAACGGCAGCTGTCCTTCACAGTCTTTCTTTTGGACAAAAAGAAGCTGAGACTTGTTAGAGAAAAGACCTCGCATTTATCCGCATGCCACACAGAAGAGATGACCCT
Source organism: Xenentodon cancila (assembly GCA_014839995.1). Taxonomy (NCBI): domain Eukaryota; kingdom Metazoa; phylum Chordata; class Actinopteri; order Beloniformes; family Belonidae; genus Xenentodon; species Xenentodon cancila. The sequence continues at coordinate 3,550,693 of CM026217.1, read as the reverse complement.
TCTTCAACCAGTCGTTTAACTGCTGTGATCTGCCACCTGGCTTCACTGCCTCAAAAGAAGGGTGATAAAAATCTCCTGCAGGATAACTATTTTTGGTATGGACGCATAAAGATCACAATTTTAATGTAAAGTTTATTCGTGAAGAGTTTTCCCCAAATGTTAAAGAAAATAACAAAGGAGGCGCATACATTCAGTCGTGTACGGCACTGACAGTCTCAGATTGAGACTAAGAGGCCAATTAGACATCAGAGGCACAAAGTCATGTCTAATTAACATAAAAGTGTGTCTGAGTTCAGTGAGCTGTCACATTTGAGCTCCAACTGTGTAATTAACTGATTTAATGTGCTATTACATCTTCAGAGTCAGTGGATAGAAATGAGTGATTTGAATAGCAATCTAGGAGATGTCTAAAAGTGACACCACTAAACAGGATCTGCCAGCAGAGTTGATGGTCCAGTACAAGCTTCAGAGTTCCCTGGTAGCTGTGCAGACACGACTTATACACACTCGTTTCAGTCTTCTCAGTGACTTTATTTTAGGCAAGAGTCCATCGGAGCTGCCCCGGTTCATAACGTGTTTGGACAGAAAAGACAAGAGTTGTAGCTCCTCAAAATCAAGAACAGCTGGCTGTGATGGCTACAATGCTTCCTAGACTTCTCTTTGGGAAGGAGTTTTCAGCATGTCTGTTGAGGAAGTGGCCCTGAGGCAGACCTAGGACATGCTGGAGAGATAACATCTAGGCTGGCCAGGGGATGCCTCGGTATTCCCCCTGAACTGCTTGAGGAGAGGAAGGCCTGGGCCTCCTCTTAGGCTGGTGCTCCTAAACGTGAATTCAAATTGCCAGAAGTTAATGAATGGATGTATTTGATTCATAAGAAGATATCAAGTCAAAGGAAATTATTTATTTGCCTTAGTGTTATGTGGCATGTATTGTTATTAGTCCTACAATATCCTGTTCATTCAAAAGAAGTTGACTTTTCTCGTCTTAAAATCTATCCTCAATGAGTGATCAGCTGAATCTTACAACATTGCTTTATCTAAACTGAACAAAAATGCAAACATCTGCTTCTACTTGATTGTTTGATAACACACGTCGTGTTTTATAGCTTTAGTTTACAGATTACCAGCCTCCTTAACTGTGGCTGTTACGTAGGCTTGCACTTTAAACAGACTGCGAGCATCAGGCAGACCCGTCTCTGAGTTTGATGTCATCGTGCTACTGCATCTGATGGAATTATCAATAAACTCACAACATCTGTAGTAGCACTGCTCTAAAGATGAACATCAACCCAGCGTGTGTGTGTGTGTGCGTGCGTGTGTGAGTGTGCGTGTGTGAGTGAACGTGCGTGCGTGTGTGAGTGTGCGTGTGTGTGTGAGCGTGCGTGCGTGCATGCGTGTGTGAGTGTGTGTGTCTTACTATGCCTGTTCCCAGGCATAACTGTGTTACTACCACATTTGGCGGCAGTCGTGTCCTGATCACATGACTTGCCAAGTCAGGATACGGTTGCTAGGCAACACCCCCACCCGCTCATGTACTCCATTAAACATGGATTGCGTGGGCGAGCGGGTTGAAAGAGAGAGAGCAGAGTTTATTTATAGAATCTGTGGAAAAAAAAAACTGGGGGAATTACGTGTCATTCTAAAATTAAACTTTCCATTTCCCCCTTCTCTCCATCGCTACATATCTCCCTCTCTCCCTCTCTCCCTCGCTCCCTCTCTCCCTCTCTCCCTCTCTCCCTCTCTCCCGCTCTCCCTCGCTGAGTTTTTTCATTCATAGATGTGGTGGAGAGAAGAGTCAGAGTCAGAGAAGGTGACAGGGAAGCATGAAGAGTGTGGGAGTGGGGAGATGTGAGATATTGTCTGTCAAAGCAGATAACTCCTTCTTATAAGTGTTATTCATCATCCTGATACAAAAGTGTATCTACAGATGAAAATAAGGTGCGTAAATGTTTGCATTAACATACTGTCAGGCTTACAGATCTTACAGAGCTTACGGAGTTGCTGCATCGAAAGCAACAACCTTAAAACACTAAATCATAGACGTTTCCCATTAACGTTCCTGTCAGCCAAAGTTAAATTACCCTCCAGCTTCCACATCCCACGAGTCCTGCGAAGGGAACCATTTTAGACGGTGCTGTGAAGGCGCTGGGTCTGAAATGGAGCGCCCATCAGAATGTAACCGCAGCTGTCAGCATAATGGATGGATGGGATCCGCAAGATGACGGCGTGACACGCTGGTGGGCGCAGGGAGAAGTGTGCAGGGACAAGCGAAGAGTGTGATTTATAGATGTGTAGAAAAATAGGATGGAGGAAGATAATCTCCGGTGACGGGCTCCTTGAAAAGCACAGCCATGCGCTCTTAAACAAAACAAGGTGTCCTAAGCCAAAACATCTACAAAACACACCAGAGCTCCTATTCCACGTGGAATTCTGAGTCCTTATTAATTTGCTTTCTTGCAGGACGTTATCCTGCATGAAAGGATCCTGTTTCCATGGGATTTGGTCTTGTTTTTGATTTCCTTTATTGCTTTTGTGTTCATATTTATTATTTAGCTGGTTTTTTGTTTTAGTTTCCCCGGGTGTGTAACTCCCTCTGTTCTGGTCTGCCTAACTGTCCCACCTATGTCTTGTGATCCCCAGGTTGTTTCTCAATAAGTGTGTTTGTCTATACATGTGTCCTAGATGTGGGAAATCATAATCATTTGTCACAGAAGAGCTGCTCCAATGTGAAGACTGCATCTTGCCTAATCTGGTCAAAATCCCTGAAATGTTTGTGCTCTGCTCATTTTGTCAAGGATTGATCCATTGCAGACTGGTGGCAACTTGAGATGACAAAATAACCCAAGATGCCACTCTGGGAAGCTGGATACTGGATATTTTCCTAGAGGTAGCACACCATCCAGATACGTTTCCAAAGTTGCAGATTATATCATGTTCTGGCTGCAGTACACATTTGAAAACATTCATAGTCTTGTTTCTTCTTCATGACCTACCAGATCATGTCAGAATCCAAAGGCCTGTCATGTGGGGTACCTCAAGGTTCCGTTCTGGGTCCTATCCTGTTCCGTTTATACATTCTTCTTCCAGGTCTGATAATTAGGCAGTATCCTGATATTTCTTATCAATATTAAGCTGATGATATACAGCTCTACTGCTCTTTTACGCCTTAAGAATTTGGCAAGTTGTCATCTGTGATCAAGTGTTTGACCATCAAACAGTCGCTGTGTGAGAGAAGACAGAAACCCTAATTATTGCCCCTGAAAGTCGTATCTCTGAAACTAAGCAGCGTCTCGGTGCATTTGGCTCGTCCGTCCAGCTAAACTTCAGAAACCTCAGTGTTATTTTTGACTCTGCTGCATCTTTGAAATGTCATTCTAGCGATTCAATTAGGAATTGCTTTTTTCAGCTTAGAAATATTGCCAAACTTCATAAATTACTGTCAAAAACAGAGTTGGAGATGATTGTTCATGCTTTTATTTGATCTCGTTTAGACTATTGTAACAGCCTTTTTTACCTGCTTAAAAAAAAAAAAAAAAATCTGGAAGCGCTCCAGAAAGCTGCTGCGAGGCTCCGAACAAACACGAGAAAGAGACAACACATACACTCTGTTTCATCTCTTTGCACTGGTTACTGCTGCATTTTAGAATCCATTTCATAATTTTAGTTCTCCCTTTGAGAGCCTTATGCAATCAAGCTGCTACCTACATTTCAAACCTTTTAGAGCGCCGCACCACTTCCCGCAGTCTGAGGTCATCTGGTCAAAGGCTGCTGGTGCCACACACTCATTTTAAGACTGGAGGTGGCTGTGCTTTTAGAGCAGTGGTCCCTCGGTTGCAAAAAGCATCGCCTGCTTCTTTATGTTGCCTTGACTCTGTTGAATCTTTTAGAAAGCAGCTACAGACCCTCTTATTTAGATTGCCTTTTCATTAAATTTGGGCTTAGTCGTATGTGCTGTACGTTCTTTCTTGTGTTCATATTTTTCTTGTTTTATGCTTCCTCTATTATATGTTGCTTTCATGTATTTATGTGCGGCTTGTGAAGCACTTTGTCCACAGAATTCCTGACGTGTTTGTGATCCAAACCTACCTGCATAAGTGGCATGTCCTTGTTTTCAGAATGTCATTGGCTTGATCCACAAGTCTTCACGGATCTCATATATAGCTGGTTTGATGCATCCACGGGAAAAGAAGGAATTGGACGGGGGATCGTTGTTACCTTCTAGATGAGACACAAATGCTCCTGTCAGCTCAAACGAGCTGTGCATCACAAGCAAATGGCCCAGGCTACATTCTGAAATCACCGCTTCAGGTGTGTTTTCATGGAAGTGGCATTTTTATGAGAAAATACATATATATATATAAAGCACAGCTGTCAGGTAATGTGAAATGCAACAGCAGTGAGTGGGAGGACATTGAAGAAAATACGTTATTGGGCCTAAAATGTTTACTGAAGTGGATTGTTGGGATCATTGCCAATTGAAAAATATTTTTTTGCTAAGATAGTATAATTGTTTGAGTTACCAGGCCTCCTGAACATCTGAAAGACACGACAAAGGTGTAATACAACTGGATGGTTGGACATTCTCTTTAAAACTGATTTGTCTAGGCAGTTTCAGATGTATGCTTCTCATTTCCACATCCAGTGTTCCTGCCTCTTAAACACAAATACGCAGAGCTCATTTCACCATAGTCGTAGTTCACAGTGAAAGCACCAGCTCCCAGTGTGCTCAGTGGTTGGTCGGTTCAGCATTAAAGTGCTTCCAGTCAGCAGCTGTAACTGGCTCAGTCACATGTAAAACTGTTAGAAAAAGCTGATAAATACACAAACCGACTGCAGAACCGAGTGTAAATTTGTTAATCCTCTTTCAGAAAACCATAGTCATGCTGTTAATGTACATGTTTGGAATGATTATAGTACTGAGCTGCCTATGCACATTTATTCCAAGTAAATTTGATTTAAGACATATGTAGAAATAATGTCTTAATGTGTGAAGACCTGTGGACCTCCTGTCCAGTTTTTAGTGTTTTAGGGTTATTTCAGACCATCCAGTATTTGCCTAATCTGCTGTCATAGCTTCTTTGAGCCAGTGTTTGTTTGTTTTTTCCAGGGGAACATAGAAGTGTGAAAACAATGCACATGACTTATATCATACAGTAATGTCTGAAAACTGTTTTAATGCCCACAGGTGTTTCCCGGACAAAGGAAATGCCTGATGTGGACCTGCTGGTGTAAATCGACTGATTTTATCTCAAGGGCTTATCAAATCAACGTTTCCTTGCACCGCCAGAGCCACAACATGATGGATGACCAGTGATTTCCTCTACAAGGTCATTCAGACACCTCTAAACATCCGTACATACGGCAGTGCGTGTGATTCCTAGAGGCTCTGCGGGGGGGGGGGGCATTTGTTTACAGGCCAAATTAAATGTTACAGAAGTTAAAACGAAAGGGCAAGATGGATGTCTGAGGTGGTTTAATTTCTTTGGTGGGCAGCTGGACGGATCTGAAGAGCTGCTGTAAAAAAATAAACTGATGTTCAGACTGAAGAAACTATCTCTGCTGCTTAAATTCATGTCATTTAATCTTTAATTTACATATGGAAGTGATGCATATTATAGTACTCTCGTACCGCAGAAAACTAATCCAAACAAAAACAAATCACACAACAATATTAGGTACTGCTTTCCTGCTTCTATGATTTACGAGGATAAGTTGCAGCCAGGTGCTGCTTTTCATCAGCCTCTGATGAACTGATCATAAGCCAGTGTGCAGACCTCCGTGAAACCAGACACTTTCACAGTTAATGTCTGCGGAGCGTTCGGGATTTGTTGCCGCACCTTAATCTGGCAAGCATCGTAAAACCTTTACAAACCAGTGGGAGTTCAACGTTCTACAGTCAAAGTGATTTGGAACTATTTAAAAATAATCAAGATAAAAATCAACGTCCCTTCAAATTGACCCCAAGGTCAGACCTTAAAAATGCTTCTCCCAGACTTCTGAAACCATGTCCTATGACAGATGAAACCCAACTGGAGTTGCTTGGCCTCATCTCAGCAGAAACCCCTCATTCCCACTGTGGAGCCTGGCAGTGGAGGCAGTGGAGGCTTCGCTGTGGAGGTTTCGCTGCCTACCTCAGTGGAGGGGAGGCTGCTCTGCAGCATCAGGACCCGAGCATCGTGCAGTCTTTGGGTTGGGCACAAACGTTTCATTGATAGGAAACCCTCTATTTCTAATTTATTCAGGTTACCTACTAAGCAAAACCAAAACAAATGTGCATGAGGTTGCGGTCTCCTAAAATGCTGCGATTTTAATGACTGAACTGTAAGATTTGTGAATTTACTTTAACTTAAGTTTAATCTCACTGCAGTCGCGGTTCCTCAGTCACTCAATCTCTATCAGATCTCTGCTGAAACCATTACAAAGTCACTAAGATTTTCCCCAATGCTCAGTAGTTTAGAAAAATGAAGACTACTGATCAAATCATTGTTTTTTATCTTTTGTGTTCATTTTCATGTCATATGGCTTTGAATTCGCAGTGGATTCAATTCCCTTTGTGGCACAATTATGTATTTATTTTATTAATGAATTTATTTTTTATGAAATATTCACTCCTGAGTTATGTCACATCTGTTTTTTGGATCTCTGATGCATGATGAATCTGTTTTTGTGACATAATGATATCAGAAATCTCATCTTATATGTATGAGTTAAAAAGTCAGTGAAAAATAGTTAACTCAAAAGCCTAAATATAACAAGGATAAAAAGTATTATCAGTAGCAGATTCATGAGTGTAAAAGTCCTGCCGGTTTGTGGTGCATGTTGCATCATGAGTCATTCTCACCCTTCCTCACCTCCATCTCCATCCTCATTCCTCCATGATGGGAATTATGCAACGCTCTGCAGGGCTGTTGGAGGGGGAGGAATGAGGGGAGGCCTCATGGAGCAGGATGAGGTGATGCAGAGGAAGGGTGGGGAAAGTAATAGATGAGAGTGTGCATGACAGGAAGAAAAGGGAGGAAGGCAGGGAGAGATATTTAGCATTCCCATCCTCACTCCTCTTCCATCAAGGTCGTTTACAAGGACGGCCTAAACATGTTCTCTAGCTTCTGATTGGTTTCCACCACAGAGCAAGGTCTTAAAGAGACAGCAGCTTTATTTTCTGTTTTTTCTCCTTTGCCAGAACAAACCACCTGCTGGAAGAGACGTGACAGTGTTTGACACCTCCTTCCTTACACACATGGACTTTCCCAAACTGAACCTCCAAAACGTTTAAAAATAGCTTTTAGAATTGGCAGTGGATCCTGTATTATGATCCGTTTATGCCTCCAAATAAAGAGGAAGGTCAGAGTGGCTTTCTGCCCTTCAGGAGTTATTGATTACTTGTTATAAATCACTGGGTGCTCTATTTATAGTTACAACACTTAACCACTCAACTCTGCAGCCATACACAGTCCATAACGAGAGAAATTACCGTCTTTGAAATGTTTAGAGTACATTTTGGTGCCCTAAATTCTGTGTTTCAGGGCAGACAAACCAAAACAACAAAATTACACCAGACAGTCATTATAGAGATTTATGTTTGCTTTTCAACCAGAGATAATGAAGAAACAATAAAGAGAGAAGGGAATAAGGTGCCTCAGCTCCATGAGCTTCGCTGCCTACCAGAATCCAGCTCCTTAAATAGTCAGGATGAACTGACACCTGGCAGCTTTTTGTTTATCAAGACTGATGGTCCTTTTATCCTGCAGACAACACAATACCAGGAACATCTGAAAACCACATCCAAAAGAAACTTAAAATCCCATACATCCCTCAGACGTTTGTTCAAAATTGAGTTCAATGTTGCATCATGTTGTGTGGTACAATAAAAGGGTTGGTTGCCCTCTCTGGTTGGGAGTGAGGTTCTGCCTCAAATGAGTCTTAGGGTCTTGTTCATGTGTGAGGGAAGGAGGGAGCAGTAGACTGACAAAACGCAAGACTGTTTACTGATCAAGCTCTGCTCCTAACCTCAGCGTTGGTCACCAACTGTGGACAGTGAGTTTCCTTCGCTGGGTTGCTGGACTTTCTGTAACACCTCCAGGAGCAGGTGTTTCAGCCAGGTATAACCGGGAGGAATCACAGAGGTTAACCCGGAGGTTAACCCGGACACCGGGGAGAGATTATGTCTCTCAGCTGGCTTAGGAACACCTCTGGGTTTTCCCCCAGAAGCGCCAGAGGAGATGGGTCATCAGGAGGAGGCTGCTCACTATTAGAGGGTACGTGATTGACTGTGGAGTCACACGGTCTCCAGTGAGGAAATTTACCTCATGCAGACCCTGGTGAACTCTCGCATGTACAGATTTGGAAAGTAAAATACTTGCTTCTTAACTGCGTCTGCAACCCAAACTTGGATAACTGGTAGTTAAATACCTTATGTTGTGGTTCATATTTGGCACCTAAATTCTGGATTTGTTTTGGTTCTTGAGTCCACGAAACACACAACACACAGCCTGAATACTGTGCATGTATGTTTGCCCTGCACCATAAAACAATCCAGTCTTTGCTGAAGCTCACAGCGTCTCCATCATGAGGTCAGAGAGGTGACTGGAGCTGAACGTGCACAAAGGCTGAGTGAAAGAGGGGGATGCTACACCAGTGGCACACATGCACAAACACACACATACGCATGTACACACATATGAATAAACAAATAGAAACATTTATTTTAATGTTAGAGTGAATTATTTATTTATCAACCCAGGACATAAAAAAGGTGCTGTAAACACCATCAGAAGAAAAATGCCCGCGGCTGTTTGAAGTGATGATGGCAGGAGAGAGAAATTTACAACATCAACCAAGCTGACACTTGAAGGAGGAGAACGATGTGGTCAGAGGTTCCAAAAGTGACTTCAAATAGCCCCAGCACATTCCTTTAGGTGAAAAAAATTATATAGACAAGATTATATATTATAAGTCGCAAATTTGGAAATTAAAAAAAAGGGTCACCAAAAACATATTTGAGTTGACTGTGATGCCTTAATACTGAAATTGAGACATATTGCGCTATAATTAATATGTTCAGTCTGAAATTCATGCCAGGATCATTAACAAAAATGTTTGGTAACAAGGAATGAAAAAGACAGGAAAACTTACGTAACATATCTGTGGAGTTTCTGGAGACTTTGGAGATTAAACGAACACCTCAGGTCTTTGTTGTGCTTTGTTTTTCTTCTTTTTTACACTTCCAGAAACTTTGTTGAGGGGCTCAGTTGTTGACCTGCTGGAGGAGGTGGATACTGTGGAGGAATGATGTTGCCACGCTGGAGGGTGAAATTGGTTATTTTTAGGTAGGTAACTAGTGCCAAAATAACATTCAAGTGAATGCCAGGGTGCTTATTTGCCTATTTTATTTTATTTTATAATTAACCCTCTGTTGCAAAAGGGCGTTTTTACCATAGCAGTGTCAGTCCTCCACACACTCGCCCTGACAGTTATGAAAAGACGGCGTTGCAGTTTAGGAATAAGTATCCTGCTGTCCCAACTTTTTTAAAACCTTTCTCTTCAAAATGAGACTATACAATCAGATATGCATGGTGTATCATGCATTATTTAGTTTCACCATGTTTTATTCCTGCTATTTGCCATGAAATGCAATCAGTACTCTCAGGTCGTATTTTCATACATGCACCATCCCAACATTTTCAAAAAAACAGGGTTGCAAAAATATCCCTGTCTCTAATCAATCATTGTAAACTCTGGATGGGGACAGATGGAGACAAAGGAAGGGAGAGAGCATTTTGAATACTTTCATAGCTCAAACACAGTCATTTTCTTCTCAGATCGGTTGCCTCTATTGTTCTGACTCAACACAACAGCAGGAGAAATGAATGAGTGACTGCGGGCGTGAAAAGAAAGTGACCCATCAAACAGCAAGAGACAGAAAAGGTGGAAGAGACAAGAAGGGCAAAGAGGAAGGGAAGTGGAAAGACTGAGGCCACTGAACTTAGTCTAAGATACTGTCAGTGTCACGCATAAATTATCATACGCCACTTGTCTGATGTCCAAACAAGCCTTTTTTATTTTTATATTTCCTGAATCTTTTTTTTTCTTGAATCTCCCAGTTTTTTTACGCTGACTTGAAAAGGCACAGCAGGTAAGAACGTGTGATGGTGTCTCTGCGTTGGTGTGATGCTACACAAGCACCAGAATGCCTTCAGCCGTGCAGTAATTGTGCCATGGTGTGCACACCTGCCATGGTAATGTGGTTATTTGTCCACTCATGTAGCGCTCAGACGTCTGTCTGCATGTTTGGGTGTTTTACTGTGTTTGGACGCGTCTGTGTTTGACCCCCGTGGTGCAGTGGTAACGTTGGTCAGAGCATGCATGGCATCATTTCCAGATGCTGCCTCTTAAACACATACACACATGTGCAAAAGTTAGTAGACCCCTCTATCAATTCTGGGATTTCTGTGAAATACATAATGAACATAGGCAAAAGACCAACAACATAATATAACTTTTTGTTATCATGCCGTTATTTATTGAACAAAAACAAAGCCAAAGAACAATAATGATAATAAAAATGATGAAATATCGTGGAGTTATTACTAAGAACCTCACTACTGCTTCCATAAGATTTAGGAGGATATGTCGCAGCCAGGTGCTGCATATCATCACTCCTTGATGAACTGACCATCAGCAGGTGTGCAGGTCTCTCCTAAATGTTTTGTCAGTTTGTTGGTCTAAATCATTCAGTCATTTGTTAGGGAACGATATAAGCAATGACCTTAGAGAAGCTATTGCACATCAGTCTGGTCATGAAAGCCTTTCCAAACAATTTGGACTTCTGTGTTTCACACTGAAAGAGATAATCCCCAAGTGGAAAATCAAGAAAATTACCACTCAGCCCTAGATAGTTCAGTGGGTTAAGCGGGCGCCGTTACAAAAGCTATTGCCCTTCTGCAAAATTACCACTCTTCCCAAGAGTAAATGTGCCAGCAAACTTATTTCAAGCTGAGACCATGGAAAGCTAATCTAAATTAAAAATGTGGTTTTGGACGGTTGATGATTCTCGGTTGCTTTGCAGCCGCCGGACCTGGACATCTTGCGGTCATGGTGATTGAGACTCCCGAAGATAGCTGGAAGAAGATGGTTCTTCTTGGTATACTTGGTCACGGGGAAACACAGTCGCAGCTTCTCCAATACAAATTATTCCACAGAAATTACTGAACACCTAGTAAACTTGGAAAATTAACATGAGTAGACAAGGACACCTGTTGGAAAAAGTCAAAAAGAAGTTGGGACTTCAGTTCATGTGCTATGTTTCTGTGAAAAAAATGATCACCTGTGGGACGGGATTATTGCTCTCCTTAATGGTCTTTTTTTGGCCTAATCTTTCCAGGTCTACAGCTTTATGCTATTTAGGTCAGTTTTCAGATATCATTAATTTAACTGTACGACGGGGCTGTGGATACGACTGGCGACCACAACAGGACGTAGGATAATACTGAAGCACTGGAAATCCTGTTTTAAGGGATGGATTAAACTAATGACCAAGTTAACTCCATATACTGGGAGAGAAGATATCTTTATTCATTTTTTAAATTATATAGCGACTATGTGTACTTAGATGAGTAAGTGCCATTGATATAATATTGGGTGTAATCATTTTATATGCTCAGAGGGCAATGTCAATATCAGTTTGTAGGCACTTAGTTATGGGGTGTTTGGTTTTGTTTTCTTTCTCTTTGATATTTTTATGCTTTATTCAAAAACGACAGTGAGCTGTATATATGTTGGGGATATTTTTGGGGCATTAAAAGTCAATGCTTTCAATGTTCTGCTATCCTCCAAAAAGACTGATTTAAAAAAAAAAGAAAAGACTAAAGATTGATGTATTTATATAAAGGTAAATAGGGTCAATATATTCTATATTCATCATGAAACAGGAAAAAGGGTTTGATGGTTTACAGGTTTGTCTGTGTGCTCTTTGGCATGTCAGCACATTTTCTGCAATGCTCCACAATATGCTATTTGGATTAGTTTGTTTTGTCATCTAAATGAGCCTATATGAATATATAATTGAAGCGTTTTTGTGCACCATGTGTATGCACTGTTTTTCTTTTAGTTTTTGAATCCTTATTCAAGCAAGTTTGCATTCTAACCTCACCAGTGTTGCCGGGCCTTTAACAAGGACATTCACGTTGTGGCATTTACAGAGTCTGTGAGCTAAAGGTTAGTGCTTCTGACCCCAATCCCCAGACAAGCTGGCAAAGTCTTGGCTGGGGAAATGAGCGAGTAACACCCGCGACTGCTCCGGTGAATTAATGAACACCACAGAAGTCCCCTGAGCAAGGCACTTAACGCAGCTGTTCCACGAGAGATGCTCTGAGCACTGTGGAAGGCCCCAGATGGATGCTCATGGATGAATGTGGCACATGGAAGTATTTATATACTGTATATGGTGTATTTACCAGTGCTGTCAGGGTGACAACGCTGATGGTTTTAGCCTGGCCAGCCATCCGCGTTTTCTCTATTCCATGGATTTGACTTTGATTTCCACTGGAAAGGACCAACATGTGCAGAAGTCACTGCCTCTGAGCAACAGTTGATAAGTGAAAAACCAATCAGAAAAAATGAAATCATGAACATAGTTCCAGTTTAAGTAGATACTGAAGTCAGTGCATTTGGGTTTGGTGAGCGAGTGTTTGTCTTCTGCTTTGTGACAGACTGGACTCACTTTAGCAAGGAAATCAATTCTTAACTCATTTGAAACTTCCAAATAAAATGCAGCTAATAATATTTTTAGTTTGACATCCACTGGCCCCGTCATTTCTGATACCAAACTACGATGAGCATCAGGTTTGATAATATGATAAAATAATGATAATTACAGGAACCTAAGTGTTATACATCTTTCCATTTGGGTTTGCTTTTATCTCCCTCCACCTCTGCATCATGTCTCCAACTTCCTCTGTTGTGTTTTCACAGCCAGAGGACACTTGGCTACCTGACAGCTGTTGCTATGGTGACACGATCTCTAACATGTTTTGTTTCTCTTGTGTCCTTTCTTACTCCTCCTTACATACTTTTCCCTTTAACCCCAAAATGAACTCACTGTGTGTGTGTGTGTGTGTGTGTGTGTGTGTGTGTGTGTGTGTGTGTGTGTGTGTGTGTGTGTGTGTGTGTGTGTGTGTGTGTGTGTGTGTGTGTGTGTGTATGTGTGTGTGTGTGTGTGTGTGTGTGGACATAGTGTTCATCCTCATGTACATCATGTAGATTGATTATTGGTTATTTTTCTCTTTTTTTCCTTTAATTAGCTCATTGAATACACAAATTATACTTTTAATCAGTTAACGTTAAACCACAAAGCTCCTCTAATTTTAGAGCATGCAAAAGTTATGATTGGAGTTATGAATATTTTATACATATATATACTAAATTTATTTAACAGATGTGAAAGGAGTAGTAGAAACACCTACTGAACTTATGCAATGATGGTTAATCTTAAGGAACAGCAAAGCTCCCAAAGAAAGTTCACATCTGCAGGGAACGCCACAACAGCTGTCAACAATATTCCAAAGTAAACTTGATGGTGAGTGACTTCTTACCCAAAAGATGAACCCTCCCCCCGTTGATGCCTGATACATGAAATCAGAACATACACAGAATACACAAATACACGGAAAATTATATTTTTTTTAATTCAAAGTGTCAATTATATATTGAAATTATAAACACCCCCAATTTTGTCTTTAACAGTTTTCTAATTAATATTTTTTGTACCTCTATGAATACAGTAGGGTTTTTATTTATTTTTTTTAATCTCTGCAATTCTACAAATCATTTTTTTTTTATTATTATTGTCTTGAGTCGGGGGATGGTACAGAGGTCTCAGAAATGTGTGTATCCAATAACTGACATCAGGCATCAAGGGATTACTGGTAGACAGGTTGCCATGTGAGCTTAAATCGATAGTTCGGCTACATACTTGGACAAAAGTGTCCAAAATGAACCTGCAACTCATTTATTAAACACCTGTAAACTGATATTCTTTGCTGGCAAAAATGTTTCCCAGTTCAGATAGAGGTGTGACACACACTTTCCAAAAAGTTGCACTTTTGTCTTGTCAGTCCACAAAACATGTCCAGGTAAGGCCTGCAGTGCTTTGGATGTTGTTCAAGGTCATTTTGTGGCTTCCTGGCTTATCATTTCAACTCAATTCAATTTTATTTATATAGCATCTATTACAACACAAGTTGTCTCTAGGATCTTTCCAGAGACCAGAACATGACCCCCGAGTAATTATTACATAAACAACGGCAGGTAAAAACTCTCCTAGTGGGAGAAAAACCTTAAACCAAACAGTGGTAGGAAAAACTTGAGCAGGACCTGGCTCATAAGGGGGGACCCTCCTGCCGAAGCCCAGCCGTTGATGCGCTCTCTTGGTAGACCAGCCACTCCTGGGACGGCTCCCCACTGTTCCATGTTTTCTCCGTCTGTGGATAACGGCTGTGTGGTTCGTGTGTGGTTCGAGTCCCGAAGCCTTAAAAATTGCTTCGTAATTCTTTCTATGTGGATCGATGTGAATGACTTAGATTCTCATCTGTTCTTGAATTTCTTTCAGTTGGGGCATGAAACATAGAGTGAGAGTATAATTTTAATGACCAGTACTTATTTATATATTTTGTATTTACGTATGATACTTGGTTGGCATGGTGATGGTGTGAGCAGCATTGCCTCAACGCTGGGAGCGTTCTGATTCAAATCCCAGCTTGGTTCTTCCTGTGAGGCGTCAGTAGGTTTGTGGGTTTTCTCCTGGTGCTCCCCCTGAATAGGACTGCTGAAGGCATTGACTCTAATATGACTGAGTGGTTACTTTATTTTGCAGTTAACGTCATAGTGTGAACACATGCTGTATGTCCTGAAAATAAGGCAGTAACTGGCTTTTTCAACCTGCTATGACCCAGACTGGATTTTAACCACCTCACCTTATCTTTAAAGCATTTATGAAAAAAGAGAGACAATATTTGGCTCATACTTTGTTAAAGACGATGTCTGTGCATATTCAGACATTCACAGAGAAGCTCCTACATGCACTTTCGGTACTTCAGCATTGTCTGATGGCCTCATGTGGTTAACTATTCCCTTTCCCTGTTTACCCAGCATGTGTGTGTAGTTGAATCACCTCAGTTATGCTGTGTGCATGCGTTGTTGTGTATATGACAGCTGCATAGGTTTTGGCCCATTTGGAGGTTCTAAAAACAGCACTGTAATTGCCTTTTATCTAACACAGCAGGTGGTGCAGACAGAAATAAAACATTTCTGTTTTAATTTTATTATACTTGCACTGCATATCTTCGCCTAGGTTTTCATTCCCTTTGGCAGTACTGGGCCATCGTCAGATACAATGTCTACTTAGTAATCTTTTTTATCTTTTCACTTTCGTGTACTTAGAGACAGCCTCTACAATTGATGCTGTGTCCTTCCATCACTCTTAACTTGATTGTAAAAGAACTTTGTGTGCTGGATTTCTGCTGCTCACATCTGTCCAAACATGATGCAGAATAAATTCTGTCATTCCGGGCTTTTCCACCAATGCATTTGAGGCTCCAGGTGTGCACTCGGCCTATGAGGCATTGATTCTGCTCAAAACAACAAAAAATACGTGTTTGGAACAGCTGTTCCCAGCCAACCAAAAAACCCAAAGCAGCTGTAAAATGTTGCATCAGACTAAAGTGTCATGATTTTTCAGAAGACTTATGTGATACATTTAACAAATGATAACCGACTGAGACAGTCTCCTCTTTACAACCTGAAAACTTGGAATATGCAAACTTCCATGTATGTAACATCTCCCTTGTATTTGATTTGTGACTTTTTTTGTGTACAGCTGTCACTGACGTGATTACTTAGTGAACTACAGAAACCCTGCTACTATAAATTGGTATTAGTAAATTATTAGTTACTATTTCATGAGGATATAATATGTTTCCATTGTGACTTTTGTAGTCCAAAACTATAGTTCATTTACCACAAATTAACATATGTTATTTACATGCAATAAGTTATATAAAAAATGTAAGACGTGTAAATTTGTGGCAAACGTCGCGC
Organism: Xenentodon cancila; assembly: GCA_014839995.1. Lineage (NCBI taxonomy): Eukaryota > Metazoa > Chordata > Actinopteri > Beloniformes > Belonidae > Xenentodon > Xenentodon cancila. Next base: position 3,534,601 of record CM026217.1, on the reverse strand, counting down.
CCTAACACCACATCCCCAACCATTCCCACAGACAGAACTCCAGCCATGCTCAGAAACTGATATTTTTTGGGTAATATATTGCATATTGAGTTGTGTTCTCACTGCAATATTTACTCTTAATCAGAGCTCCAACGTGTGAATTTAAAATAATTATTTACAGCTGTACTAGTAACTCCAGAGATATGGCGGAAAGATTAGGCTTTGTTTTTTCAGTCTGTCTGTTTTTTGAATACAGCTCCATTATATTCAGGTCTAACTCTTTTCTTCCTTCGCGGAGTATTAACGACCCAGGGACTTTTGAGTGCACCGGCAGCCTGAGCGCAGCGGCGGAGTGAGACGGCATCCGAAGGGAAAGGCTGCTGCCCGGCGCTACTTTCCGCCGGCATCATCCGCGTCTCGCTGGAAGAAGGTTGGTGAAGTGTCACCAACGTCTCATTTTAACGCTTTACATTCAGGAAAAAGCCCTTTTTCTTTTTTATCTGGACCGCGTGACGCTTTTGTCGAGGTGTTCTATGAAAAAATTGTCTTATTAAGTTATCCTGTGTCTTATTCCTCGCCTAAAATGACCCTTTAGCGTAGTTTGATCCCAGTTAATTGATTTGTGTCATTACAGCAATAGCTAACGGTAACGGCTGGCGGAAGACATTTTCTTCTCATTGTCACACGAGAAAACTGTTTTCTGACCCCCTCCCCCCCCCCCATCTCCTCGCCTTAAATAAACCCAGTCATTCTGGTTTAACCGAGTCCACGCGCCGTTCATCTGCTGAGGAGACCCGACTGACAGCGCCGAAATGGGGGTAAGAGATGCATTTCTTGTCAAATACTTGGCTGGTAGCCATGATTGTAAAATGTCGGTTATGTCCGAGTCAGCTCGTAACGTATAACGGTAAGTCGACGCATCCGAAGAGGAAAGGGTTAAAGGTGCACCGAGGCATGGGTTTACTGTTAGAATGACATTGAACACGGTGGGATGTGTGCTGGTTGTTATCTGGAAACCTGCTTAGACCCCGGCTGCTGCTGCTGGATGTGGGTTCGCGGCCAGTCAAACGGATCTAACTGCTCCCAGAAAGTTATCAGATTAGATGTCTGCTATTGACGCTGTTTATAACACTAAATCACAACGCCTGAGATTAATGGACAGAAGAGGGTGTGTTTGGTGCATGGACGTGGTCTTTCTGTGCCAGCTTTGAGGCTCAGTCACGTAACGTTACAGTAACGCTCCCCGTTTAAAGTAATTCAGTCTCGGACCCTGCATCAAAGAGCCATTCCTACCTGTGAGACCAGACTGGCGAGGTGTTTGACATTCACGCTGCGTACACGCGCCAGGAGAGCTTTGCGTTGAAACGCGTTAAATTATGTGAGAGAGCTGGTCCCAGGATCTCGACCAAATGCGGTTTTCCCCTTAAACAGGCTGAGAAGTCGGACAGATGCGAGCCTTGTGTGCCGGTTAACAGAAGCGAGCAGCTGCATTGCAGAAATCCTCAACTTCAGGCAATGAATGGAACCGGGTCAGAAATGAAATCCTTTGTAAATGCAAAATGCGCAATTACGGACAGGTGTAGGATAGTCAAATCCGCAGTTTCATTCCTCCTCGCCTGCTTGCAGAAATCCTTGATCATTTAAAATGACACATCTGTGCTTCTTGTCATTTATTCTTACTAAAGAAAGATTATTTAGTGTGTTTGAAATATATAACCCACCTCTGCAAAGGGTGGTGGCTGAGACTCAGAGCCATAAAAGCTGTGGTTTTCTTAAATTTTCTCAATGCCCATTTGGTGCATTTTCATCCAAGCATTGCATAACGTGATGGCTTGCTGTGTTGCTGTCATTGAGGAGACTTGGCTCCTGAAAATGAACATGCAACCCAGGTCTGGATATCAAAAAGGTACAGACAAGTGAGTCAAAATGGTTCCCCAGCTGTGTCCAGCCCCCCCTCCTCACTAGTAAAAATGTCAACTGATGGGTCCCAAAGGAAGATGTCCTCCATGAGGGGAAGCATAGTTAATATCTCCAGCAGGTCATTTTTATCCAACCTGGCTGATCTGACAGGTCATGAAGGACATCCTGTTCCAATCACTAAATTTAGGCTTTATGACGTCATTCCTTCTGAAGATCATGGTTACATCATGATTGAAATGAGCTATTACCAGGTACTACCACCTATCCCTGTTTGATTGTGTGATATTACCACCATGTTATTCTACTAAATAAAAATGTTGGGGTATGTTGAACTTATAAAATCAGGTTAACATATAATGTAAGAATATCAAGCTTCATTTCTTCACTGACGACATGAGTGTCATAGTCTATTCTTCCTACTGAAGCATGATGGACAAAGATTTATGTCTTTGCTCCACATTCCACTTTAGGGGGTTGCGATGAGAGAGAGCACTCAGGGCGAGTCGTGAACATTGGTGCTCTGTCACGTTTTGTAACTCTGTCCATTAGATGGCCAGGGGGGGATACTGCATACAACACTCAGAGCCTACTGCATCAAAGAGAGGAGAAGGAGGGTGGTGTGTCTGCAGGGAGGGAGGGGGGTGTAGTGGAAACTCCCATGTTCAGACTGTGATTTACCAGCCTGGTGGAGGGAGAAAGGAGATGTGGGTGAAATGGGCTGTGATGGGGTGGGGGGGACCAGAGGGATGTTCAGATTTGAATGCAGCTCGGGCCATTTGATCCTGGCAGATCAATCGGTAGGGACTGCTGCCGCAGGATCCAATAATCGGTTTAGATGCAGAGAGGGTGGAAGGTACAAATTAAATGGAAGTATAGGGGGTAGGGAGTGATGGAGATGTTTGTGGTGAGTCACCTTGAGAAGGGTGAATCCTGGGAAATATGGAGAAAATGGAGGAATGCAGAAAGAGCTGCCTGATGTTTCTCTTTTGCAGTGATGAAACAGGCAAATGTGATGTTGACGCTTAAGAAAAAAATGGTACAGTGTGGAAAGTGAAAAGTTGAAGTAAAACAGATATTTATATACAAATGACTGTATCTGCTTATATATCATGCACTTGGTGCAGAAGATTCAAGAGGAGAGTCAGTCGCTGTTGGGAGTGTGTGTGAGTCAGAGAGAAAGAGAGACAGCGATCAAATCCACTCATTGATGGCATGTTATCTGTGCACGATGAAGCTGAGGATTTGTACGGCATCTTTCAACATTATGAGACCTTTTCAAGGTTGTGTTAAGCTCCCTCAACATGTGTTAAGGGAGTTTAACACATGTCTTAAGAAAGTCTCAACTAAAATTATAATAATAGATTAAAAATCAGTGTTTTGATTTTTTTAGTTACCATTTTTGAAAACATTAAGAGCCATCAATGGTTGTCTGTTGTTTGTCTGACTCTACCCATCTAAACTCCTGTGTCTCTATCATAGTCTATGTGCAGACTGTATGAAGAGTCTCCACCCCACCTTCTGTCCAAGTCTCTCGAAAAATAATCCCTGGTCATTAAAATCGAGCCAATACAAAAGTGCATAAAAACCCTCAACTGGTCACCTCAGACTGGCTGCAGAAGGGAGTGGATTCCTGATGACCCAATTGTTAAAATGCTGCTGGATAGAAAATAAAATGTTTTAATCTTTATTGCTAATTTTATAACAGCAGTGCAGATGGTAAATTTTTGTAACACATTACTTCACCAGTTTGAATTCGACTCAAGTACTTAAGGTTATGCATAATTACAGGCCTAGTTGTTTTGGGTGATGGTTGAGTTTTGGTGAAACCATTGATTACCGTGGTTTTACTGGACCTCCAGTTATTATGATGAGTTGGGTTTTTTATTACAGTACCAAAAGTTTTACTTCAGTGTTATAATTACCTAATATTTTTTATCAATATCAAAACAATAGCAGGATAAATACCTTAGGCATTAGGAATAGTTAATTAATTAGGAATAGATGACAGAGCACAGAACATTTTTGTCAGTTATTTAAAGTAAAATTCAATGAGTGTATCAGTTTATTAATGTTTTAGTTTTGAATGTTTAGTTTTAACCTTTTAAACATTTCTGTCATTCTCCTTTCACTGTGGTAGCTAAAGAGAGAACATTTTCTAACTTTTCTGAGAATAAGGTTTGTTATTTAATTGGAGAAGGGAATTAAGGAGCAACTACATAAGAGGAAGATTGTCTGGTTGCTAGGCAACAGCAGGTGGATGGAAGATTTGTAACTGTACAATAGGGCTGGGTGATAAATTGATTTATAGATTAATTCAAATGTATAGTTTATGGTGATATTTGAAAAATAAAAATAGAAAATAAAAAAATAGCAGTGGCAGTTTAGTACCACCACTGCTCTACAAACTCCTGAAGTTCCATAATGCCTTCCCAGACAATTCTCCTCAGGAGCAGACAAATCCTCAACATAGCTTTGTGTGCTGTTAAAAGTCAGTAGCTTGCCCAAAAATATTCCCAAAATAAGCACAGCTTCTTCCGTCTCCTCGAAGTGGTTTGTGTCTGTGTTTGCTGTCAATGACATCAAAAGGTTTCAGCACAGCTAGTTTATTCCAGCAACAAGTGGAAAAAAAATTATTTTTGGCACACAATTATAGATATTTTATTATATATATATATATATATATATATATATATATATATATATATATATATACACGTGTTAAAAACCCTGCAATAGACTGGTGACCCTCCAGGGTATACCCCTACCTTTCATCGAGGACTGCTGGGGTAGGCGTTACCACACCCTCATAAGGACGAAGCGGGTTTAGGTGATGGATGGATGGATGGATGGATGGATGGATGGATGGATGGATGGATGGATGGATGGATGGATGGATGGATGGATGGATGGATGGATGGATGGATGGATGGATGGGTGGGTGAGTGGGTGGGTGGGTGGATGCTGTTTAACAGAACTGGAGTATGTGCACACAGATATGTAATGATTATGTAACAGTCATGGCAAGCGAGACAGTACCTGTTTCTTGTTAACTGCAGGTATGTGCACCAGACTACATGTCCGTTGAATGACTGCTTAGGCACTTACCTTTTTTTTTTAAGTGTGTAGTATGAAGATATTGGGGCAGCATGGTGGTTTAGTGGTTATTATTTAGTGTTCATTGCTGCACACAGCAAGAGGGTTCCTGGTTCGATTCCCGGGCCTGGCGGGAGTCTTTCTGTGTGGAGTTTGAGTGTGGGTTTGTGGGCCTGTGTGGGTTCTCTCTGGGTACTCTGGCTTCCTCCCAAAGTCCAAAAACATGCATGCATGCTATTGGTGAATCAAATAGCCCGTAGGTGTGAGTGTGCACGTGTATGTCGTTGGTCTCTCTATGGAGCCGTGTGGCGACCTGTCCAGGGTGTACCCTTGCCTCTCACCTGTAATGAGCTGGGATAGGCTCTAGGAGACCCTCGTGGCCCTGAAAAGGATTATAATTGTTGTATGGATGAAGATATATATATATATATATATATATATATATATATATATATATACATATACACTTCGAATGTAAAGTATTAACAGAAATATTAAAGAGATATATATATATATAAGAGAAATATAAAAATGGAGAGCAAAGGGACTGACATATGTCAAAGGGACTTTGACTGTTGAGTTCTTTATTGTTTATTCAGGGTTGTTTGTTTTGATAAATTCAGGCTGTATTTTTTGTAGCTTTATATAGGCAAGGCAAGGCAAGTGGAAAGGCAACTATAAGTGGAAATATTAAACTGAACCTTTCTAGGGAAACATTCAGTTTTAGAAGTAAAACATTTCTGGATAAGTTGTCCAGGATAATCCAGTGGAAAGATAAAGGAGAAAGTTGTTGGTTTCGGCTCAGCACATAGCTGGACTGACTTTAACTGTTCCAACAAATTATTCCTTAAATTCCAGATTTGCATTGTGTTGTCCTGCAGGTTAGTTTATATGAACTACAAATTATTACATCATGAGTCTGGGAAACTGGGTATCTGTAGGCTTACAGGTTTTAGATTTTGTAAAGCAGCTGTCATGCAGAAAAACAATCCAACAGACAACCAGTGATTTTAGAAAGATAAAACTGAACCTGAGAGACTGTAAAATAAAATGGTATTTAATGTTGTGGTTTATAGTTTGTGAGTTGAAGTCACCACTAAATAGCTGTAGTCATAGCAGTTTGACAGATTTTGCATGTTGTAACACAATATGTCTCGTGGCCAGTTTGTTACGTAATTATTCCTGTCGGTCGATTTTTCATTAATACTAACGCTCAACCTCTGACACCCTTGTCTGCGTGTGAGGCTGTGAAAAATATAATTGATCTGCATCACAGAAACCACTAGTCACAGTTTTCCAATGTTTGCTGCTCTCTGAAAAGTGCATCTCCTCTAAAGCAGCATGAGATCACTTGGACATCATTCCTGTGTATCCGACTTACATGCCTATTTCTCCTCACTTATAAGTCAGGTTTATCTGTGGTCACTTAAATGTAAAATGTCTCTAAGATTTTTTCGCTCTCTCTGTACCATCAATATTAGGATATAATAGAGAGAAAAGGGACTGTATTATAGTCCAAAGTCTTGCATTAAATGTATCATTTTGGAAAACTCCCCACCCCCTCCGCTTTTACATTTGATATCAGTTATTAGGATGTGAGCAATGAATTAAGTGTTGCTAGGAAACCACACATCAATCCATTAGAAGTTGCCAACAAAATGCCTTTTTCATTTACACTCTCATACTGCTTGATGCAGACCCACTGGTTCATATTTGGGTATGTTTTTACCATATCAAATCCAGCTGATAAATTATTTCAGTATATGTGGTTGTCACAGGAAACATAAGATAACGCATCACAGTGTTTGCATCATGTTTGCAGTTGCGACTGTCTCCTCTTGATTAAACCTTGGTGCAGTAGCCAAGCAGACCAAAAAAACAGATGGGCAGACTGGAGGGAGGAGAATTGGGAGGGTGAAGGGAAGCACTGATGATGGAGGACCCTTCTTACTGCGTCTGTGTGTGTGTCTGTGTTTGTGTGTAACAGGCAGTCCATCAATGTTATCTAGGTCGGCCAGTCCACTGATCTGCGTGATAATCCATTTCTTTGTGTATGCGGTACGATGATCCCTGACTGGCTCAGCCAGAGTTACTACGCTTCACTAGAGGCAGTACATCAACAAAATCCTCACTTAAAAAATTAGAACCAAAAACGTGACATTTTAGTCACTGCAATATTATCAGGTTTAGTTCATAAAAATAGGCTAAATATCACACACTTCACAAAGCTAAATATCAGACAAATCAGTGCGGGTTGGCAGATATTTATATTTGCTTTGTGTTTGCACATATCAGATTATTTTTGGATGTAAATGAATATAAAACTGGCAGACACATACCTTCATAATCAATTATCCTATTAAGTATCCACCGTAGTAGTTTGGTAACCAGAGTGCCTACTTTAATTGGAGCGATTCTTCATGTATTTCCAGATCCTAATTAATGCCATATGTACCAGGAATAATCATAATTATTATTATTAAATATATTATTAAATTCTGTTTATTTAATTTAGGCTGCACTTATGAAATGCATGGCTTATCCTTCCTTCCTCAACCTTGTAGCGCTGGACATCTTAGACATCTCAGGCCAGACTGGATACGGTCCAACAACAGATATTTGCTTCATTTATAGTCCGTGCTGTACATTAACATAGAGTATCTGCTGCTAAAACATTTTTAAGTTTTTCAACCTGTTACTAAACAGAATAGGCAGTTTCTGTTTGAACGGAGGAGGAGGAACCCAAGAAATATTCTGTTTCATAATACGCAACACTGGAAGAAACCTTTATTTCACCAGGTAAAAGTTTGAGAACAAAATGTTATTTATAAACGGGACCTGGTTATGAGGCACCAACTTCCTGGTGTGTGTATTCAACTTCTGCTGAGACATAGTTTTGTAGATAATTGTCTGACAGTACTGCCAGTACATAAATGGTTATTTGTATGTGAGTAGTTTTTATGTTTTGTTTTGAAAGTCCATGGGAGAGGAAAAAAAAGGAAATTTCATTCACCAGTTTAATGTATTGTCATAAATAAGAATCACAGAAATCTGAGTAACAGATAACGTCTGAGGTTCCCTAATCATTTTATTAGACTCAGACGTTAACAGGATTCCCTTTCACTGGTCCACTGGAACACAAACTGTGTACCAGTTTTATTGATATTTGAGTATGTATATGTGTGATTTACTGTAAACATTAAAGTCTTTGGAAAAATATATTTCTTAAAGAAACAGAAAAAGAAGAAGAACAAATATTTTAATACTTTATTAAGGTATTAATTTATTAATATTCTATGAATCCCTGAATGAAAATTAATAAATTATTAGAAGGAGAGTTTGAAATAATGGTAGAGGTAAAGAGGGAGTGAGTGTTTGAGAGGGATTATTTTTGTTCAGTGGGTTAATCTGTCTGTGTAGTAAACAGCTGTAATCTGAGGGTTTGCTGGAAGCAACTGTCCAGGCAGCACCGCACCTCTTCACACATATGGTCAAAAATACACCATCACATGCACACTGGAACATGAGGCAGATTTTCTGGGGTGGTTTTATTCTTTTTTTTATAGATTTATTTCAAAGCCATACTGTAAGCATGTGGTTCAGTCAGCTCTATTTGGAAGAAAAAATACAAGCTAAAGAAACAGAAACATTGAGATTAAATAGTGCGTTAAGTTATTTCTTGTGGAATTGTAACAATATATAAACTCAACACAGTAAAACACATGAGAAGATGTGCCTGCCTGAGGACGATAGCCTCTGAATACGGTGCACCTGCCCGGCACCCCCGAACTTATGTTTTTAACCACTAAGCAGATGCATCCTTTTAACAGATGAATATCTCATGTCACAGGTTATAAGTTTTGTCACTGTCATTCCTCTTGTTGGTATAATTTATAGTTTTTCTGTTTTTTTTATACATTGCAGTCAAAATAGCCAAAAGTCCAAATTGCAGTGATGTATACTGCAGATTAAATGGAGCAAAAGAACGGCTTCTGGTCTAATGAAACCAAGTTGTGACCTCATCATCTCACACTCTGAGACCGTAACTAAGTTTGGATCTTAGTCAAAATGTTTGGATCTTAACTTGGAAGAAATACTAACAACTATTCATGTTCTCTGAATCACCTGTTTTGTTTTGTTTTGTTTGTTACTAATAAAAACCCTGATTGAAACATATGTGTTTTATGTGTTCATGCTATGTGTTAAAAAAGACATGTGGGAGAATCTGGGCCTTTTTCAGCTGTCTTTTCACTCTTTTGTGTTTTTTTTTTTTTACTATTTTCTTTATAGTGGTAATTCTGGTAGTTGTGGTAGGCTCTTGTTTTTTAATTAATTTTTTTTATTATGCAAAAGGTCTAAATTTAACAATATTTTCCATGTTTATTTTACAGTATGGACGGTCGGACAGCTACCGTGTGGCTACCACGCAGGACAAAGATGAGAAGGAGTCGCCCAAGAAGAAGGGAGGCAAGGACCTGGACGACTTGAAGAAGGAAGTTCCGATAGTATGTACACTCCTTCCTACCTCCTGGGCCCTTGTTGTTGTTTCCTGCAACATTGCTGGCTGTGCTGATGGGGCCAGCGCTCCTCTTTTAACTATAGTATTGGTTTTTCTCTCATGGAGTATTGATTTGACAGCATACAAATACACAAAATGTTTATATAAAATCACAATGACTGTCATCACTACTGGAAACGTGTTGAAGTCCCAGTTGAGAAGTGGGAAATGTGTCATTAATGCTACGAGTCAGCTGTAACATAATCTCTCCGTTTACAGAGGAGATTACGGAGATGTTGTGTTCTGTGGCAGATGGTCAACTGTGATGGTACAAAGTGGTTTGTGGTCATTTACCAAAACTATTGCATCACTTTGTGGAATTTCTCTTCATGGGGCAGTCTGCCAAAGCCAGAGTCTCTCTTTAGCATAAAACTATGTAAAAGGATTCAGACGGATAAAGTTATTTGCAAAATATTATTAGTAAAATATGCTTTTGATTGTGAACGGTGACCTGCTTGAATTTCCATCTTTGAGTTCATTTGGAAATGTTGTAAAAAAACAGATACAAATGTTGAAGTTTTCTCAGTAATTTTGGGACCTACATAGTTTGGATGGACATTATTAATAACATAATTATTATTACTGACCTGTTTTAATTCATCCATCTTTATCTTGTCTCTTATTAGACAGAACACAAAATGTCTGTTGAGGAGGTTTGCAGGAAATACAGCACTGACATCGTGCAGGTAAGTTGCTCTAGAACAACACGGTGTAAATCCTAACTTTATGTAGTTGTTTCTTTCTTGATTTAACAGAGAACATGTTTGAATAATTATTCAGTGTAAACTCTTACTAAAAGCATAACACATTTTTTAAAAATGCGTTTATATTATAATTGTTCTCATGGAAAACACTGTTTCTTTCCTTTTTCCAACATTCTTTCTTCCTTCCACTGTATTTCCTTAAACATTTCATTACCTTACCCTTGTTATTTACTCTTTAATTATCTAACGCTCTGTTCTCTCCATCACCCACCTGCCATTTTTCATCCATCTGCTCCTTTAACAATCCACCTCCTCTCCTTTCTCCTGTGTCGCACCCAGGGTTTGACTAATGCCAAAGCAGCAGAGTACCTGGCTAGGGATGGCCTCAATGCCTTGACTCCACCCCCTACCACCCCTGAGTGGGTCAAGTTCTGCCGTCAGCTGTTCGGTGGCTTCTCTATTCTGCTGTGGATCGGCGCCATCCTCTGTTTCCTGGCTTACGCCATACAGGCTGCGACAGAGGATGAGCCTGCTGGGGATAACGTAAGTGAAAGATTTCCAGGAAACATGATGGGATGGGTTCTCGTGAAACATTTATGCATGCAAAGCATGTTTTTCTAATATTAAACATACTTTATAAATGAATACTTAAAAAGGAATTTACTATTTGGTATAATTGGTATGTGCCTTATAAAGTTTATGAAGGATTTTACAGCTACCTTGACAGAATCAATAATACCATTCTGTCTAATTCAACATGCTTTAGATACGGACAAATATTTAATTATTTACAGACTTAACATCAGCTTAAGTCTGTATGATCTTAAGTAAGACTTTAGATCAAAAGTTGAATCAGCTGACATTTTAGGATTTTTTTGTATAGAGACAGAACAACATGACTAACAGTATATGCAAAAGTTACATCAAAGAAAAATCACAAGCCCTCAGGGAAGGTGGACACATAAGGCAACGTGAGTGTTTTCTAAAGTGTCTCTGGTCCCTGTCATCTTTTTACAAAGCAGCTTCATCCTCAGGGATGAGTCAGCTGTTTGTCCATAACAGTCCAACTGAGCCATCAGCTGACACTTATCGTCCTGTTAGCATCCGTTTACGATGCTCTACAGGGAGCGTGGACTCCCGGCATCACTAATGGCAGGGTTGGAGAGGGTGTTCAGGGGTCAGTCCTGTTTCATGACAGGTCAGAGCACAGCGTCGGGCTGAGGGCTGAGGGCTGAGGGCTGAGGGCGCTGACACACGCAGCACAAAAGGACAAAATATTTGGCTCAGACCTTCATCAGGATTCAAGAGCAACGATGTTGAGTCAGGAGAGTAACTGAGTCTGTTGTCTCTACCAGATCTAATTTCCCCCTCTGATGACCAGCTACAGTTGGGTTATATAGGACAGGATAAAGATGGGAGTTTGATATGAGCTTAGTTTAAAGACAGGATTTAAACCTTTTAATGGGGGCTCAATAAAACAGAGATTATAGACAGACCAGCACAGTTATAAGATGACTAACAGATAACGACTTCTGACAGCTTATATGCTGTCCGCTTCAGGATGTGAAACTGAAATGAGAAGCTTAAAGATTATTTGTGTTATTTCTAGCATTCAAACTTTACAGTTTCCCAAAATAGCGGAGTTTTTCCTCGTAGACTTTTCTTGAATCCTGTATTTGATGGCAGAATTAGTCACTTATGATGTTTTAAAATAAGTTTCTGCCTTTTTATCCCCACTGGTTTATTTTTTTACTTTGTTTCATCTCATGTTACACATTTTTAGATACACGTAAAATTACTTGATTTTTTTCTGCATCAATTTAAAAATTCACACCTTTCTTTCTCCTCCACTCTCCATCTCTGTAGTTGTATCTGGGAATCGTGCTGTCAGCCGTCGTCATCATCACTGGCTGCTTCTCCTATTTCCAGGAAGCTAAAAGCTCTAAGATCATGGAATCCTTCAAGAACATGGTCCCTCAGGTACCAGACGCCTAACAAGTCAACAACAGGACTAATGTGAAAATATTTGTGTTGTAACCAGTAGGAACAGTGTAAGAAACACTTAAGGAGATACTTCCTTCTAGACACAAGCATTTATGGAGTATATATCTTTTTGAAATAATAACAATGGTATACTGGACTATTGTTTTATTTAATTATTCATAATTTCTCAACACTTCAAACTGTTCCCAGCAAGCCTTGGTGATCCGAGAGGGAGAGAAGATGCAGATCAATGCTGAGCAGGTGGTGGCAGGAGACCTGGTAGAGGTAAAAGGAGGAGACAGGATCCCAGCTGACCTTCGCATCATCTCCTCCCATGGCTGCAAGGTGAGCTGCAGACACAGATACAGTAGCTTCCTTCTGTAGTTACACAGACCTTCAGAACATTACAGTGCTGCAGCCTTTCAACCTGCCTCTTTGTCTCATCACTGATGTCACACGTTAATCAAACATTGCTGTCCTGCTCCACCCAGGTGGACAACTCATCCTTGACTGGTGAGTCAGAGCCCCAGACCAGGTCACCTGACTGTACCCATGACAACCCTCTGGAAACCCGCAACATTGCCTTCTTCTCCACAAACTGTGTTGAGGGTAAGTGTATCACCATCATCATATCGTTCTAAAACCTTTTACCTGACAACAGCTGTGTTTGTCTCCAACCCACCAGTGCGCACGCACACACACACACACGTGCGTGCACACACACACACACACACACACACACACACACACACACACACACACAGGCCTCCAGGTCTGACTGATACAAACCAGCATGATTCCTGGCCATCCTGCTCCTCGTGACTCGCTGGTTAGACACGCAATTAATGAAGTACTCTTCTGAACGTAGGTGATTTGCCAACTTGGCGGACAGCTGGTGTTGGCTAAAAAGGGTGCACATTTGCTCTGCTGTCACCCGGGAACGTCTGTCCACTAGAAATATGATCCAGTTTATCTCAGTTATTTTACAGTACAGTTAGTTCAGGCCAATATAATGCAATATTTGAACTGTCACCATAATGAAAAGTTAGTAGATTATTTACTGTCTTATAAATATTTGAGGTTATTGATTTATTTTTTTTTTATGCTCATTTCATGCAGTTATTGTATTATTTATCTCCCCTTAATTATTGAGAAAAAATGCGCAATAAATTACGCTTTACTAGGAGGTCCTGCAAGACACATGGAGATCACAGTGGTAGAATAGGAAAGTGATTGTTTGTAGTGCTCTCTTGTGGCCTAATAAAGCCATGCACTGTAATTCCAGGTATTACTACTGGTATTACTACTGGAATGAGTGTGGTTGTTTTTTTCTATGTGATCCTGTGATAGACAGGTGACCTCTCCAGGGTGCACCTTTTTGGCTTTTTGTCCAAGAGACCTGGGATAGGCTCCAGCAGATCCCTGTGACCCTGTACGGGAATAGGCATATATAAACAATGGATGGATGAATGGATATCTCATACAATTAATTTGGTCTCTCTGCCTATCTATTTACTCTATTCTGTTTTCCATTTATTTCCTGTGTTGTTGAAGTCAAGCTTATGAGCAATAGACCTCATATAAACACATAAAAATCAATTAAATTGTCCCTGTGTTTGTCCAGGAACTGCACGTGGTATTGTTGTGTGTACCGGTGATCGTACAGTGATGGGCCGCATTGCCACACTCACCTCAGGCCTGGAGACTGGAAAGGTAACGTATTCACAACCACAGCTCGGGTTTTCTACTGCACCGAACTTCAACCCCATATACTGGAGACAGAGCTTCATACTGAACACCCAACACTCCAAACCTGCTTTTATTTTTCTGTCAAATAACTGGCTGTCATGGTCATAGCACACTCAACGTATCCATTACATTTAGTTACTCTGTTATTAATTATTCTTACAATAAAGACACATGCGTGTGTATCAGCTTCTGTGTGTTTGAGTAAAGTTCTCCCATTACAGTGCTGACTGCCTGAATAGCTGACAGCATCCTTGTGAGATGTCCAACTGTGGACGCTAAGTCATCATCTTAAGTCAGTTTAACATCTTCTGTTTCAGACACCTATTGCCAAGGAGATCGAGCACTTCATCCACATCATCACGGGCGTGGCCGTCTTCCTTGGTGTGACCTTCTTCGTCCTTTCAATCATTCTGGGTTACAGCTGGCTTGAAGCTGTTATCTTCCTCATTGGTATCATTGTGGCGAATGTCCCCGAGGGTCTGCTGGCCACAGTCACTGTGAGTTAGCAGGGAGTCGGTGTACGCTGCACCGGTTTCTGTTGTATCTGTGGTGAATAGATGTGTTTTCTGTGATATAATCTGAACTGAAACTAAAACGGAACTGTTAGTATTTATTGTTGTGTGCATCTGTAAAAGGGTTTCACCCAAATGCAGGAATCTATCTTTGTTTGTTTGTCTTAAATCTGTTTCTGAAAGGGCTTTTCTTTCCCGTCTCTCCCTGACCTTAGAAGAATTATTCTGCAACATACACATACATGACACATTGTCAGATGTGCAGACTTTAACTGTAAAGTTCCTATTGTAGCTGTATATTTTTAAGCAATAACTTAAAAAATCTATATTTCTACCAGTGATATAGCATAGTTTTAGATCTACATTGCAGGTCCCAGTTTACACCTGGAGGTGGCATAGTTGTTTCCATTTACTATACATTTACTGGACATGATCTGAACATTGACTGGGAAACACATAAATACTTTTAACATACTAAAATGAATGAATAATGTTTACCATATAAGTATTTTTAGCAACACACATACAGTTTAAAATTCTTGTAACACCAACTTCTTCAGTCTGATTTCCCCCTGAAGAAAAAATGCATCACCAGGAAATATCTTTCTTTGTTGTTGGGACCGGAAGACTATTATTTTTCCTAACTTCAATAAACGATCATCCATTTAAAGTTTCTTTTAAAGTTACTTTAGAGAAAAGCTAGCATGTGTGTATTTTGTGCTGTGTGGAGTGATTTGGCCGGTGGCGTTTTGTTGTGTGTCGTTAAAGTCGTCTGTGCTTCTAACTTTTCTGTGCTTGTGTGTTTTCTGCGTGGTTTGATATTGCTGTACATTTATAAGCATCTTTGTGGGTATCTTTGTATTTTCTGCTCAAACATTCTGTGTCAGTTTGTGTCGGTGTGGTGAAGCTACTGTGTTACGTGTGTGTCACCTTCGTCTCTCCTAAAGCGGTTCCATATGTGTTTGTGTTTCTTTCCATCTTCCTCTTTCTGTCTCTCCTCTCTTTCCCAGGCCAGTGGGGATTCTCACTGCAATGACAGCGGCTAGCTAATGTAATGATATTAGGACAGTTTCTTGCCAGCTCTTTGATCTGAGCTTGGCCTCTTCTGCTTGGCCTCGGCTACTTCTGTTTGTCACATTGGTCTTGCCATACTTGACATAATAACATAACGCTCTGCTGCGCTGCTTCATAACCTCACCGGTTCATGCTGAATGTTCCTTCTGCACTGCTTGTTGGGCTGTGTTTGAATCCTGAGAAAGTTTTTGGTTTTAGTGCATTTTGCTGAGCAGGGGCACATGTCTGTAAGCAGAATGATGAATGTCTTTGGGCATGTGGGGGACGTGCTTTCTCAGGTGGACTTATCTGTGTCAGGTAGTACGATAACAACGTTGCTGCTGATTAGCATATGTTACTTTAATGCCTGCAGTTGCTCATCTGTGCTTTTGGTTCACAACACAGAAACTAATTCTTCTTTGTCTCTTTCTCTCTGTTTCTTTTTCTGTTTTCTCCTTGTGTCTTATTCCATCATCAACAACTTCTTGACTCCCATTTTTCCATCCATTCTTCTCTCATATCTCTCACATCGACCTGTTGTCTTTCCTATGTCTTTGGCTCTGTTTCTGCCTTCCAGGTGTGTCTGACACTCACTGCCAAGCGAATGGCTCGTAAAAACTGCCTGGTGAAGAACTTAGAGGCTGTGGAAACTCTCGGCTCCACCTCCACCATCTGCTCTGACAAGACAGGCACCCTGACGCAGAACAGGATGACTGTGGCCCACATGTGGTTCGACAATCAGATCCATGAGGCCGACACCACTGAGGACCAGTCTGGTAGGAGTTTCCTCTGTCTTCCTTTTTAATGCAGACTGCTTTCATTTTAACAATAATATTCTCTGTTTCTTTGTTTCTCGTAGCTGTATTATTTCTAGCTTCAAATGAACACAACAATAAAACTTCATACTAACCACTTAGTTGTATGGAAACTATTTTTATTGCAAGTGAAGCTCAATAGATGCAACATAACTGATTTGGAAGCAAGGCTAAGTGAAAAGCTAAAGATGAGCCATAAATTCTTTACACCAAGGTGCGAGAGGACAGTTGAGATGGGACGAGGTGAATTCAAAATGCCAAAACAGAAGCTCATGGTTTACTTTTTTCCATTTTAGGTTCTTCCTTTGACAAGAGCTCAACAACATGGGTGTCCTTGGCCCGCATTGCTGCGCTGTGCAACCGTGCTGTGTTCAAGGCAGGCCAGGAATCTTTGCCCATCCTTAAGCGTGATGTAGCCGGTGACGCCTCCGAGTCAGCTCTGCTGAAGTGCATTGAGCTGTCCTGTGGCGCAGTCAAGGCCATGAGGGACAAGAATAAGAAGGTGGCTGAGATCCCATTCAACTCCACCAACAAGTATCAGGTGAAGGCCAAATGTATATTTTATATGATTACAAATATTTCATATAGTGAAGTGAAACTCATAAGCTTTATAATGAACATCTTTATAATGCAAAAGACTGCAAACTGAACACATAATAACACAAGTGCTTGGATCCGTTCTCGTCTAGCTTTCAATTCATGAAACTGAGGAAGAAAATGACAGCCACTACTTGCTGGTGATGAAGGGAGCTCCAGAGAGGATCCTGGACCGCTGCTCCACCATCATGGTGCAGGGGAAAGAGCAGCCTATGGACGATGAAATGAAAGAGGCTTTCCAGAACGCCTACCTAGAACTGGGAGGACTGGGAGAGAGAGTGCTGGGTAGGAATTATGGGGTCAGAATGGGGCTGAGTTTAACAATCCAACCTTTTGACAATCTGAAGACAATCAGCAATATTTCTACCTTTCTCTCGTCTTTCTTAATTCCTTTAGGTTTCTGTCATCTGTTCATGCCAGAAGACAAATATCCAAAGGGCTTTGCCTTTGACACAGATGATGTCAACTTCCAGACTGACAATCTCTGCTTTGTTGGCCTCATGTCCATGATTGATCCTCCTCGTGCTGCTGTGCCTGATGCTGTTGGTAAATGTCGCTCTGCTGGCATCAAGGTGGGCCTCTTTTACCTTTGTCATTTAACTGCTTAAATAATCACATTAACCCTGAATGTGAAGTCTGTGTACAAACCTTTTCATCATTCCATTTCTTTGTATTATTCCTGCCATAATATTTTACTTTTACTACTCTGTTTTTACCCTTTTTCTCCTGTTCATTCATCTCCCAACCTTGCCTCATCTTTCTCCCCTCATCCTTTAGGTTATTATGGTGACAGGTGACCACCCAATCACAGCCAAGGCTATCGCTAAAGGTGTAGGTATCATCTCTGAGGGCAACGAGACAGTGGAAGATATCGCTGCTCGTCTGAACATTCCTGTCAGCCAGGTCAACCCCAGGTAAGACACGAAACAAACCTTTGTTTGCATTTGACGATGTGGCCTGGTTTGTATGTGAAGAATTGATTTGTGTTTGTTTCTATATTTGTGTAGGGATGCCAAGGCTTGTGTGATCCATGGTACAGATCTGAAAGACCTCACACAGGACCAGATGGACGATATTCTGAGGAACCACACAGAGATCGTCTTCGCCAGAACCTCTCCACAACAGAAGCTCATCATTGTAGAAGGCTGCCAGAGACAGGTGCATTTGCCCTACATTCATTTACAAGCCACACAAACTCAGCTCAACTGGTGTTGTTGCAATGTGTTTCCCTAGTTTGAGTCTGTCTTACCTTCTCTGTCAGGGTGCCATTGTTGCTGTGACAGGTGATGGTGTGAACGATTCTCCTGCCCTGAAGAAGGCTGACATTGGTGTTGCCATGGGAATCTCTGGCTCAGACGTATCCAAACAGGCTGCAGACATGATCCTCCTGGATGACAACTTTGCCTCCATCGTCACTGGAGTGGAAGAAGGTAATTGATGGATTAAAAGAGGGAAAGTGGGAAAGAAGTGGAAAAAAACAGGACTGTGAAAAGACAAATGTGGAAACGGTAGAAAAATGTTGTTGGAACTGTTCAGCAGCACATAAGTATGCAACAGACAGTTCCCATGAGATCCTCTTTACTCAGCAATCTATTGTATTTATACAAATCCTTTCAGGGCGTCTGATCTTTGACAACTTAAAGAAGTCTATCGCTTACACTCTGACCAGCAACATCCCAGAGATCACCCCCTTCCTGTTTTTCATCTTGGTCAACATCCCACTGCCTCTGGGCACCATCACTATTCTCTGCATCGACCTGGGAACTGACATGGTGAGTAAAAATGAAAGAAAAAAAAAACACCACACCATCACAAGTCAGAAACAAAACACTTGTAGTGTAGTGCACAGCACCAACATGGTCACCAGCAGAGTCAGACAGGGACAATACAGAGGCCAGAGTGAAACTAGGGGCCAGCATCTGGTTAAAAAAACAAATCCAGTGAGAAAGTACAAAATGTGCTCTTCTTTGAATGACTGTCTGGAGCAGTTTTGATGTATCTTGTTGTTAATACATACATTAATGCAAACTAAGGTAATGTTTTTCTTTGAGTAACAGCTGCTTTGCAATCAAAGTGGTCAAACAGATCACTTCGCATCTCTGGTGAACTTGACCTCTGAGCCAGCAAACCATTATCGTTTTTATTTCAGAATTGTTTGGCTTATTTTGCTGTCAGTTGTAGCAATCGACCATCATGACTGGCTGTGGGTTGGCCTGGAGCCATCAAATCAGTCCGTTTCAGTTTAGCCCCTGCTGACCTAGGACACTAACTAATATTACCTTACATTCATCCATCTTTGTGTTAGATATTGTTTTGATGTTGGTTTGATAGTGGCATCCGACTGACAGATGAAATGATGAAATGAGGACTGTTAGGCCCAGCCCAAGCACCGACTGCGCCTGGAGCTGCCCCAGCTACATCTGTGGCCTTTTTGCCCATGCGTGGTTTGAGCCAGGGTTCACAATGGGGACTACCAGAGCCATGAAAACTCTTTAGAAACCCGTGAGTGATGTCACAGAAGGGTTCGTCCAGTTGTCTTCACATATTTATGGTAAAACATATGTCTCATTAGCAGCCAGAAACCAAATATAAATTTGTTACCTTCTCATATTATCAATTGATCCAAACCTATAAGTAGAAATTTAAATTAAAACTTTAAAAGTTTTTACTCATAAGATGCAATAATACAGAGAAGATGCACTGCCAAAGCATCTGTCATCAATTACATCACATTTTCTTGACAACATGGCACATGTCCACCCTGAACTCATCATGGAGCAGAGATCGATTTCAGTCTCTCAGCCTAACGAGCACATCGTGAAGAGAGGACACTAGGTGGCAGCATCGGGCCGCTTCTTAAACAAAGCAGTCCTGTCATTCTGCCTTCGAGTAACGAGAGATATTGATTAAAACGCTGGAACTATTTTTATCAATTTACAAATGATAATATTTCATTTTTCGTTGTATACCGGCAACCCGAGAATCACAAAACACCACATGAGGAGGCGGCACAGGGGTTTACAGACCTACCTGTATTACCTCAAAAACTGAAGAGAAGAAGGAAAGTTTACCAATCAGCATGACTTTCAGGAGATAAAGTAGAGAGTTAGAGGACATTTTAGAGCAAAAGAGTGGAGGTCTGAGGTTTAATGGTCAGCTGACAAGCTAGAAATATTCAGGGACCACGATGGTTACATGGTTGCATCCAGATTCAGCTTCATCGCAGTCCTCCAGGTCCTCATTCCTCCGCTCTTAGCCACAAGAAAATTCACCAACTCTTTCTTTCCTCAAATATACATTTACTGTCAAATATTCTCTAAGTCTCGCCTTGATTTTCTGAAAGCCATGACAATTGGTAAACTTTACTTCAATTCTTCTCTACATTTTTTTGAGGTGAGACCGGAAATGCCATGATAGTTTGCAGTTTTCCGGTTGCCCGTATTGGCAGCGTTTTTTGGTGAATAGACTCTTGATGGACCATTATAATGAAAGATGAAGGAAAGGAATAAGACGGTATCCCTAGACTCATGACGCTGTGTTAAATTATCAGTATCAGCTCAGGAACCAGGAGGAGATAGAAATATGCAAGAAGGGTTGACAAAAATCAGCCTGGGGGGAGAATGAAGGAACAGTAGGGAGTGTTGAAAAACAGGGATCAGACTGATTTGACTCAAAAAAGAAACAGGCAAGAACACTAGAGACAAAGACTGATGACATCAGAGTTACAAATGAGGTCAGTTCCACGGTGTGGAAAAAAGCGATTATATGGACACCTGAGGGCAGAAGTAAAAAAAAACACCCAGAATATTATTAAAGTTACTAATAAAAAATAAGGAATAGTATGATAACATTATAGAAAACCTAAAATGATTGCTGTGTCCTAATTACCGTACATGAAGTTAAAAAAAAGTACGTTCAATAAGCAACAAGTCTGTTTTTCCTCCGTGTTCTCAGGTTCCCGCCATCTCTCTCGCTTATGAGGCAGCAGAAAGTGACATCATGAAGCGGCAGCCCAGGAACCCACTGAGGGACAAACTGGTCAATGAGAGACTCATAAGCATCGCCTATGGACAGATCGGTTGGTGGATTCTTTTTAATTCACGCTTCACAACACAAACCATGAAGTGTGTCAAAGCTGCTACATGAAGGTGTTACATCTTCAGAAGGAAGCTGCAAAACGCTTTCAGAGCAAGAACATCCCTCTGTACTTTCAAGAAGCTCTTGAAGACTCGGCCCTTCAGAGAAGACCGCCTCTCCCAGCACACCAGACTCATACATACTTCTGGAGCTGCTGTACTTTGTTGATCAAATTGATAGAAGAGATATACTGTATTTATTTGAAATTTGGCTTCATAAAGTATTTCTCAGTAGTTCGGGTGTAATGAATGACGGATGATCCGTGTCTTCACACAACGAGATTTTTAACATAAGTATCTGATTTCATTAAAAAAAAACATTTCATCAAGCAGCCCCAGTGTTAAGCAAAGCAAGTGTAATGCCTCTTTATTTATATGTCTCCAGTAGTTTATAGTTAAATTCTTTGTTGTGAAACTGAGCTTGAAGCAGGCATCATCCCTGATGCTCTTGAACTTTAAAAATTGCATTGTTTTTAGATTATTCAAACCTCTGACCTGTTTAAATATTGTTTCTTCTCTTAAGTGTTTAACTTATAACTGGAAAAAAGCGATCAGATCTTTGGGTCAAAAATCAAGACAGGATCCAAACCTTGGAGTATGTGATCCGTTTCAGCCCTCGTAGCTCCTAAGTAGGACCTTACCTGCAGTAGGCGGCCGTCACAAGTGCTTTAAGAATCAGGGAAAATCCCTGCTGGGTCGGCCAACCGAAGGACAGCCACAAAAAAACAACAACAAAACTCATAAATTCTTTGTGATTCGGGCTGATTAAGAATTTCTACACTACATCACTTTTGCTTCAGACAGCTATTTAGAAGTATAGCCCCACTTCAAAAAGAGACATATCCATTTATTGCTCATGTTAATGTTTTTTTTGGATAAAAGGGTTTTAATAAATGAATACATTTTCAAGATAAATCCCATCAAGCTCCCTACTTGTTTGTGCAGGCATGATCCAAGCTCTGGGCGGCTTCTTTGCGTACTTTGTCATCATGGCTGAAAATGGCTTTCTGCCATCCCTGCTTGTTGGCATCCGGCTGAACTGGGACGATCGTTCAAACAACGACCTGGAGGACAGCTACGGCCAGCAATGGGTACGAGAGGCCTGCTGCACAATCACCGCTGTCTTTTTGCAGTTCTTTGTTCCTGCACTTGCTATGTGTGTAGTGATTTTACATACTAGTACATAGTAGCAGTGTGCAAACAGTTGTCCTGTCTGCACTCTAGTACCACTCTCCACTGCAAACTCCCATAATGCACTGTGCCATTACAGAGCGAGCTTGTTGGAGCAGTCACGTGACCGCCTCCTGTTTGTGCCAAAACCTTGTTGTTCTGACTGTGTCAGATAATTTACTACGCAGCACGTACTGCAAATTACACTGATAACAGCCGTGGCCTCACATGTTCTGTTTGTTCCTCTGTACAGACCTATGAGCAACGTAAGATCGTGGAGTTTACTTGTCATACAGCCTTCTTCGTCAGCATCGTGGTGGTGCAGTGGGCAGATGTCATCATCTGCAAGACCAGACGTAACTCTGTGTTCCAGCAGGGCATGAAGTGAGTGCAAATGTAAAATGTAACAGCAAGGATGTGAACATGAACATGTTCAGAACTTATTCTGAACTGGCATTTTGGTAGATGTTTATTAGAGTTTTTACTTTGATACTCTGACTACCTTTTAACACACGTCTGTACTTTGATCTAATTAAAATGAATGAATGAATGAATGAATGAATGAATGAATGAATGAATGAATGAATGAATGAATGAATGAATGAATGAATGAATGAATGAATGAATGAATGAATGAATGAATGAATGAATGAATGAATTCCAATAGGTCACTTCTACATTTTTGTATTGATATATTTACCAAGTAAACAATACACATTTCTAAATACGTATGTCATTGTTTATTGTAGAGCATCTAAATCTTTTTCCAGGTGACACAATAAGAGTCAAGCAGCTTCTTCTTGTTTTTGTTTTTGAGAACTCGGTATGAAACACAAATGTGATGGTTGTTTTGGAGCTCTGTGCAGAGCTTTTAATGGTGAAGTTACCAGCTGTGTCCACTGGGTGTCACTACCTGACCACATGTACTCAAACGTCATTTAACATGTGGCCTCAGACTGGGATGGATGCTTGATCCAGTCGCTGGTTTGATCTTGCTCTGCTCTCTTCACCCTCAGTCACAACTTAATGGTTGTAGCACCATCTGTCCTCCAGTTTTGGCACAATTTAGTAATTCCAAAGTAGAAAATGCCTGATGCAGCTTTTTTCTTTTTACCACTTTTGTTTACCGTTGAATATGTTTCTAGAATATTGTCCAGATTTTCTTCAATGACATTTAATTGCTTTAATTGACGTTCTTCTTAACCTTTTTTTTTGTCTTGTGTCAGTCTTAGATGTAATGGCCTCCTGGTTCATTATTTAATTTTCTTTCAGGAATAAGATTTTGATCTTTGGGCTGTTTGAGGAGACAGCTCTGGCTGCCTTCCTGTCTTACTGCCCCGGCATGGACGTGGCACTACGGATGTACCCACTCAAGTAGGTTTTTATGCTTTTAGAGGGTTTTACCGTGTCAATATTGCGCTGCAGTTGAAGAGAGGGCGTCCTCTCCAGCTTTAACATTATGTCATGTTCTTTTATTACATACTATCACATCCACAGGTCCTTAATAGTTAAACCAGTAATTAGTAAAATGCACATATTCTTAATTTTGCTTGTAGTCATGGCCAGAAGAGTAGGTTTTTCATGTTTGAGGCTGGCTCAGTCCTGACCCTGTCCATCACTCCCATGCGTCCTCTCTCAGGCCCAGCTGGTGGTTCTGTGCATTCCCGTACAGTTTCCTCATCTTTGTTTACGATGAGATCCGAAAGCTCATCCTTCGCCGAAACCCTGGAGGTAAGATCACCTATGAACAAACTCGCCGTGTGAGATTATTTAGTTATAGTAGATTCAGATTCGATGCATTTTTTCAATGTGAGGATTTTTAAGAGATAATAAAATAAATAAATCTGTTTATTTTCCATAATAAAAATGGCATCTCTCCTTTCTCTTGTTTCCCTCTTTTTCTTTTTTTCTCTCTGCAGGCTGGGTGGAAAAAGAGACATACTATTGAATTATCAAAGCATCATTTTCTTCTTACCCCATCTTTCCCTCTACTCATCCCTTCCTCTCCCTCTCTTTCTCCCCTCTTTCCTTCCATCCTGGAAGTGTGCAAGAAAACTGTTTACTCCTCCTTTTCATCCCCCGTTCTCATTTCTAAAGAAGCATAAAAACAAACGGAGGACCAATGACAGAGGAGGAGAGGGCGAGGGAGGTGCAGGCTCTGAGCTCGTCCCTGTCCTCTCCGTCCCTCTGTCCTCTTTTTTTTCTATCCGAAGCCTATACAGCACGAATCTGCCAGTAACACTGTTTGTGCCGAAGCTTATTCCAACACCGTTGGCTGCCGCCAGCATTCAAATGTGTAGTCAGATTACAGCACTGTGGAACTGAATAAAAACACGATTACAAGAGTAACGATGAAAACGTGACGGTTCCACTGCGACCACTCTCCGAGCGGAGCAGCAACGCGGCAGCTCCCATCTCTGCGCCGGAGCGGGTGGGCGGCGACGGCGCTGCCCAGTTTCAGCTCTGTAATCACTGCCGTGTCCGGTACCTGTCTCTCTTTTATCCTCTCTTTCTATCGTCACTGCCAATCTTCTGCTGTCATTCCTTCTCCTTCTCTTCCTCTCCCGTCAATAAAGAATCTATCCCACCATTAAACTGAACCGCCCACTCCCTCACCTCCCAAAAAGGTGGAGTAAAAGGTCACCTCCTCCAACTCCCGTTTGCCCCCCTCCTTTTGTCCATCCTTCCCCATGTTTTTTTCTGCGCGTTAATCGTTTGCTTTTAGATGACTGGGTGTTTTTTAAAGTGTAAAAGTGTTTCTTTTTTGTTTGTTTTGGGTTTTTTCTTGTTTTTTTGGGTTTTTTTTCAGAGCAGGTCTGAAAGCTGCTTGTTTTTATTTGGACATGACTAAGCACACCGCCTCCTTTCTCCTCGTCTCCTCCTCCTCTCCTCTTTCTCTCGCACCCCTGTGACACACCTTGAACCCCCCACCCTCCCCACCCCACCCTGCCTGCCTACTTGTCCCCGTTTGTCTGTTTGTGAACACTGTGCGAACCCTCCGTCTTTGTAAAACTTCCACCCAGTTTCATTCCTGCCCCCCCTGCTCTCCCACCCACAACCTCCCAACCTCCCTTACCCAACCTCCCCCCGATGAGAAAATACATAAATAAATCTTTCCGTGTCCTTGGAAAAAGAGATTTCTCTCCAATTTCATGATTTAAATATGTGGAAATATAAAAGAAGAAGGCTCTGTACCTTAACCTGCAAAACAGCAGCAAAAAAAAAAAAAAAGAAAATCAAAAGAGTGAAAATGAAATAAAACAGAAGGATCTCTCTTTTTCAGCTTGGTCTCAATTTTATTCTTGTGTGAAGTTTTGTCAGAAGATGAAAATAAATGATGTGGCCAACTCTTACTTGTGGCTCTAGTGTGACGTCATCTGTTTATTCATCTTTAGAGTTTTATCACCCTGTGGAAATACATGAATCTTTAGATTTGTTTATATTTTATCTGGTTAACATAATCTGGTAAAAATCCTGTAACTTCAGGTGGTGAACATCCAGTAGAGGTAGATCAAGAAAGAAGTACTAAAGCAGACGTTTTTATTGAGTTCTCTTTATCATTATAGTATAAACTAAATGACTACATTGTTCTATTGTGGAAACTGGTTTCAGAGTGACGTTAGGTCCTTTTAAAGTCTCCTGTTACCGTGAAACATACTAGCTCACCGAACAGCCTCATCACACAAAAAATAAACTCAAATAAAGGACAACGTTATAAATGACTATACCTGAACATGAGTTTCCTCAGTAGAAATAAAATATTTTTGTGGAGTTTAAGGTCAGTGTTAATGTAGACTGTGATTGGCCGAACGATTTCAGGCTCGAGACTGAACAATCATGTCCTTACTTTTAATCATTTTTAAACCTGTTACTTTAAATAATTAGCTCTGGAATGACCATGCTTCTTTTTAACAAGCTTCATATCAGTAAAATAGGCCAATACTATTTAAAGAAGAATTGTTTGCAGACAAAATATATAAATTATAGATTATCCCACTTGCCTGGAAATTCTTTAAATTACACAGCAGCTATTTAAATGACAGGAAATAAACATGTTTTTAAATTGTCCTTCAGTAAATCCCGCAGTAAAGCTCCTTCATGTGCATTAACTGAGTAGTAAGACTCCTTTATCACCTTCAGTTTTAATCTCAGACTAACAGCACAAAGCCAGACGACTGAGACGCCGTCCAGACTGACGTTACGTGGCGTCTCTGTGGCAGGTCCAGGACATCAGCGACAGGGACACCCTCTGATCGTCTCTGTTGTTGTCAATACTTTATACAAACAGGCGTTTCAGTTTAGTTCATGATCCTGTCCACTTTGAACTTCCGCATGAACATGAACATGTGCCGTACCTGCAGCAAAAGCTGGGAGAAAACACCGCGACGGTTTTGTGCTCTTGGTGTGGTCTTGAAAGGCTGGGGAGTCGGCACAAACACGCGCTGGCTGAGTATGCTGCGTCCAGGTTTCATGAATACTATTACAAGGCTCACAGAGCAAATGAGAGCCGCTGCCCACTTGACACACACCCCTGTAACCCAGAGGTATAGGTCACCTCTTTTGTTAGTGTGTTGTGCCGTTGTCCCTCCAGAGCGCCGTGCAACTTGGTACGATGTCCTCCTGCTGCCCAGCACGCGTGGTTTATCACTTAGTCTTACAGTTACATGTTTTATAATATTTATGGGTAAGACGGGTCACACAAAGTATTTATATCTGAACACAAGTCCTGGGGAAGCATGGAGCCAGGACTCCTACAGGATGTTCTTTCAACAGCTTTAACTAGTACAAAGAATGAATAAATTAAGCGCAGCTATGACCAGACACGATGAGAACATTTGCAACACGACCTCCCTTTTTGAAGACGAAGAAAGAAAATGACCAGCTGCTGCCCGGTTGGCACGAGCTGCCGGCTCCTCCGTCCTCGGGCCCTTCCAGACCAGCCCTTAACCGGACAACAACACCTAGTCCCTTTAAAGTATCGGCGATTAGGTTCGGTTCGGTTTTTCACAGCTCAGAAGTCAATAAAGTCTTAAACACCTAATCGCAAAGGTGATGACAGACAGCTAGCCATTGGCTGAACTCGCCGCCAATCAGAGGTCCACGCTCCACATACAGCAACACGTGATCAAAGTATGGCATCAGTCAGGCGTCAGAGGGGCGTGTCTATCGGTTTGTTCTGCTTTGGCTCCCCTAGAGGAGCAACAGTGAGAGGACCCAGAAAGCAGGAATGGTTTTAGGTGGACGCCCCCGTCGTCTTCGACATGTCGTGTTTCTGACTGTTTTTCTAGTTTTGTATTTGGCTGGTGTCACTCCTGGTCTCACCAGGCCATGCTGGACCCTGCACAGACTGACCAGGCAGTCCACCTCCTCCAGGATGGTACATCACTAATCCCCCTTTCCAGAAGGTTTGTCGCGTCTCCAGATCTGGGCGGAGATTCCCCAGGACGCCATCTGTTGCCATGTTTGTTTCTGCTGCCAAGTTGGACATGTTAAAAAGATGTTCGGAAGCTCAAACGCTGGAGCTTGGTTACGACACAAAAATATTATATTTAACAGCTGAGCTCTCTGGCTTTGTAAAACATACCACCAAATAAAATATTACATAAGCAATTCGTTAATGAGGGGAAAAAATGTGGAATCACTCAACGACGAAGAAGAAATACCAGAATGATGAACCTCCAAAAACAGAAAGAGCCAGGAGTGCCCTGACGGGTCAAACCGCCACACGTCCCAGAGCTGCAGTGGACGTCCTGCAGAGGTGACCAAGAGACACGAAAGTAACGAGACAAGAAGAGAAAACAAGTGTCTGAGTAAGAGATTGCACATCAGTGTTGTGAAAGCAGAGTCCATTCCGATAGCGGGAACAGACCCCTGGGACCAGTTCTGGGTTGGCCTCCAGGGCTCCTGGGTAGAAGGTCACCAGACAGCAGCTTTCTGCTTGGTGTGACTGCTGATGATGGTCAGAGCTGTGGCTGCGGGACGAGTCGGCAGCTCCGGGCTGGACCGGTCAGCGTTTGTGCTGCCTGTACCCGGCGAGCCGTGTTTGACTCGCCACCAATCAACCGAACCTAGAAGGGCGTGGTCGTGGTGTAACTGCTGCCGGCTCGCCACCTCGCCGGGCTGAGGCTCGGCTAGTGACACATGGTGGAGTTTGGGTGGAGCTTCTCCACTCGGAATCCTCCAGACTGGGTATTCCACGCAGTTTTCCAGGAGCTGCATTTCCAGATCATACAACAACCTCATTCTAGACTTAAAAAAGCTTTTTAAACTAACAGAAATGTGGAGAAAAATCTCGTATGACCAGTAGAAGATTACTAGTATAAAAGACCAAATGCTTTCATTGACCTGTTTGCGTACACGTCTCCTGCAGCGATGGCGCTCTGTGACCCTCTGAAGGATGAGGGAGTGTAGATAATGGAAGGATGGATGTCTTATTAAAGCACATTTGCCATCCAGAGGAGGACGGAAGGTCACCTGAGTGATGTGAACTTTCCTTCTGATAACGATCTTTGACTTAAGCTTTTTGCTGAAAATGTCTTCCCGACATCCGGCTCTGTTGGAAATGACAGATACGTTTAGATCCCATCTCTCCGCTGCACCCGCCCTGTGGCTCTGAGGCTTCATTACACCAACGGAGGAGAAATATTGGTTAAAAAAAAGGCTCAGATGAACCACACGCTGGCTTTACCTTCATTTTATTTCATTTTAGTTTCTATCCTGCGCTGTATGGATAAATGATTGTGCACGAAGCCCATGAGAGCTGAGCTCCCTCGGGTGTGTGTGTGTGTGTGTGTGTGTGTGTGTGTGTGTGTGTGTGTGACTGTGTTTGTGCCACTTGAATGAAAGTCTTCTCTTCATACAAACGCACATCCAGGAATCCAGAGGCAAACATCTGTTAGAATATAAAAGCGAGGAGATGCCTCATAGCACTGCAGGTCCACTCCAATTATTGTGACACACACACACACACACACACACACACACACACACACACACACACACACACACAACCGTCTCTTATCCGCAGCAGCCACTATGCGCCACCCCACCTTTCCTCTGACACACACACTCTTTCTCAATCTTCTACCCACTTATATTCTTTAACCCCCACCCCCTCCACTTTTTTTCTCCAAATCACACACACACACACACACACACACACACCATCTCTCAATCTCCTACCCGATTACACCCGCACGCTAAAACCCCTTTTTGCACACCTCCCCAGCATCCCCTTACCTTCCCTAAAACCTCTTTTGCTTCCTCTGACACACACACATTCAGAGAGACTCTCTTTTTGTCAACCACTGACCCCCTCCCTCTCCCATCCTCCCCCTCCTCCCAGTAATCTGGCTGGCCCGTGGCCTTCTCTCTCTCGCTCCACTGTTCTGTGTGATAGAATATCGATCGGTTTGCCTCGACTCGGCGTGGAGCAGGGGGAGGGAGAGGGCTGGGGGTGCTCTGTGTGTGTGTGTGTGTGTGTGTTGGGGGGGTGGTAGTGGTCAGACATGCCCCAAGGTTGTTACCACAGCAACAGCGGGATGGGTCAGAGAGTTGCCATGGCATCGAGGTCGCAGGGTCAGGGGGAGGGTCCTGGAGGGTTCGCATTCTCTCCCTGCATGTGTGTGTGTTTGTGTTAATAGGGAGACTGTGTGTGTGTGTGTGTGTGTGTGTGGGGGGGGGGGGGGGGGGGGGGGGGGGGCTTCCAGTCCTGCTGTATTGGGTGTGTTAATAATGAATGGTGTTGTACTCGTTCTCTGCATCTATGAAACTCTTCCTGTGTGTGTGTGTGTGTGTGTGTGTGTGTGTGTGTGTGTGTGTGTGTGTGTGTGTGTGTGAAAATGAATGTCAGCTAACTCCAGCAGCCCTTTATTCATATTATGAAACTTTGCATTTTCACAGCAGGCCGCGTTGCAGAGCTGTGACATGTGCTTGAATCTGGACTAACATGCTGATGGGAAACACACTCCGTTTTACACACACACACACACACACACACACATGCACGCACGCACACACACGCACACACACACATGCACGCACGCCCACACACACCTGGGAGATGTGTGACGTAGATTGAAAACATTGTTTTGCACGCCGCAGGTTTGTGAGCAGCTCCGGTCTCTCTCCCGCCCTCCTCATAAATCCCTCATTTCTAAACCTGCGATGTCACTTCACGTTCAAGTGAAACAGCTCGGATTTATTTTTGTTTTCGCTCGTAGCGTTTCTTAGCCCGACCCAGCGGGATCCCGCTGATGTGACTGCTCCGTTTGGAGACTTGTCTAAACATGATCACTGATCACAAAAATGTAAAACATCTCAGGTCCTTTTTTTTTTATTCACAGTTCTCCTAAAACACGGCTGCATTGCCAGTATTTACAGAGTTAATGTAAATATACACCTGTAAGTGATCCAGACGTTGCTTTTAAGAGCAACATTTTACAAATATACTTTAGGTTGAAAATCACATTCAGGGTTGAGCTCATGTATCTGCAGCCTCGTTGGGTTTAATTAAACCTGCTGGATAAGGCCAGAGATGGTTTTCACCTCCTCTCTCTGATGTGATGAAGCAGCACACTTCCTCCTCATCTTCAGGAGTAGTCTGATCACAAAGACGGCAGCTGCCAGACACAAAGACGGAAATCAGTCTCTTTTTCTTCATCAACACAAGAGCAAATTCAATCAAACGTGAGGTGCACAGAAAAGTGAAAAATCCTGCCCTTTAAAAATACCTTTACACCCTGAAATTCTAAACTAAAACTTACAAACCTTGGATCTTTGGAAAATCACATCACATTTCCATCCAGACTCCTCGTTTATGTGCAGAAATGGAAAAGTCAAAAAACAAAAACACATCATCAAAGATTATTGGAACCTGGACCACAGGCTCACGTTTTTCTCCCGTTTCAGATGCATTTGACTGAATTAGACTGTTGTTTATAATGTTATATCCAGGCTGAGCAATAGTTTTCACCCTGACTGAGCTGAGTTCCGCTTAATGTACCAGAGGAAGCTCGAGTGTTAAAAGCAGCGATAATGTCGTCGGGCTGTGGCTCAGAATACAAATTCACATCCAGCTTGACTTATCTGCTCAAAAGCACCTTAGTTCCAAGATTTCCTTTTTTCAGATTTTAAGCCAGTGGACCAAATAGGATCTTAAAGTCACGGGGTGTCCGTGCAAAGCCAATCTCTCAGCACTGCAGACCCCCGGCCCCTTCCCCTCCTACATCCCACATTACCACTGCAGGGTTATCAAACTGTCCCTGTGCAGCTTGGACGGCCACGTGTGCAACTGATTCCAGACACATCTCACTGCCACCGACTGTAAGAAAACTTAAACACAAATCCAGGTTTAAGCCGCACTTACTGAAGACGGCGAGGAACACGATTCCCTTCCGATACAGGGACGTCCACGTTGGGTAAAATTCTTCTACAAAGAAGGCGTCGTCTACAAGACGAGAAGAGGGCAAAGAAAAGTGTCACCTCCATTATTCTGCTGGAAACCAGGAGTGGATTTGATCATGAAACCACCACGCTGAAATTAATACTTACATGGAAAAGAACGCTGCGTTATATATAGTTCATAAAGTGTCCTGTGGAGAAGAGATGTTGGCACATTAATGAGGAACAAGAACCAGGTCAGAGGGGGATGGGTTGCTGGAACAATTTACGTTCACGTAAAAGATTTCCGCCGAACACCAAACATGCCCAAACACACACGTGTTGTCATCGTCATCTCTTACACTATTTGAGACATTATTGTCTTACATTCAATTCAATTATTTTATATATGCATTAAACCTTAGTCACACGCAGTCAGCAATGGCAAATTATTTGTAGTATTTTTTTTTTAAACATTAAATTAAATTGCATCATTTAACAGGGCACATCTGATGATCTTCCAGCTCGGTTGACAGGAAGTAAATCTGAAACGCGGAGTATTGACTGAAAAAAAAACAACCCACAATGATTTGCTTTTTTTTTCTTTTGCTGATAATTATTTTAATGCCAATAAATTGATAATAAAAATATTTAAATGTAAGCTGCATCCCTTGTAGCGTAGAACCGAGATCCTTGATTGATAAAATGCCTGATGTGCAATTTTAATATTTGCATTTTTGGCCTGCTCATGTCCTTTTTATTATTCTTTCCTTTTTTATTCACTCCTATGTAGCTGTTAATGACGTTGTTATCAGAAGAATCAAACAAAATGACTCAGCATTCAACCAATTACCTGATCGCTCCTAAAGTGAGGATGGCGAGGAAGGACATCAGGTACAGGGTGAACGAGGCGTGCTGCTGGTTATGCCAAAGCCTGGTGCAGCTCTCCAGGACGACCACAAGGCGCCGCTGTGGGCCACCCCACCACGCCTGCCTGAGCAAGTACAGTAAAGAAAAAAAATTATTTTTAAAAGTACGCGGAGACTTTTCAGCGCAGTCAAATAGATTTACACGGAAGTTTTCATTGATTCGCTTCTTTTCACACAGTTTATTAAGGAATGATTCTGTAGGAACCACTGAGAGACGCGGTAAGGCCACAGGTTCCAGCCTAACCGGTGGAAGTGGAGCCCGGTGCACGGAGGTGTTGGTACCTGCAGGCGTTCGGTTGCGGCCCCGCTGCGTTTCCGCCTGCAGGGACGTCCATGAGCCGCGCGGGTCCGAACTGCGCTGATTTACACTCTCAAGTCTTTGGTTTTATGCGCCACTGACCCCCACAAGGGCTCGTTGTTTTGATTTTCCAGGATATTGTTTCCTCGTTGAGATTACCGCGTTTTATGACAGGATACTCGGGATGATTTCAAAATAAAAGTATTTTCTTTTTTTTTTTTTTTTATTCCGGTTTAAACCAAATTAGAAGTTTTTCACTTCAGTTCATTAACAGTCAACATGAACAGAAGAATAAATAATTTAGGTACAATTTGGTATGAGTGGTATAATTAATTACAAAAAAGAATGGCAGTTATTTTTATGCAACCTTTTAATTTCTGTTCTTAAACGTCATCCAAACAACTTGATAAAGTGTGTAAATGTACAAGCAGTGAAATGAATGAGTCCTGGGTTTGTCCCTGCTGGGTTTCTGTCGCACCGTTTACTGGAACCCGAGGATCTACTGGGAGTGTTCCCCTAATGAAGTCACAAACATCTGCAGCCAGGCCCACTCCAGCTGTGGCCCCAGCCGTGGCCCCAGCTGTGCCCCAGCTGCAGCAGGCTTCGCTTTCAGGCGTGAAAACCTTTCTGCTGCAGAATCAGTTCAGACATGATTTCTCCACGTAATTATCAATTATAAAGATTTTATAAAGACTGCCTCCTATGTTTCCGGTAACTGCTGCAAGTGTAAGTATAGAGCTGGTTAATGCTGCAGGACGTCCATGGTGGTGCTCTAGCTGTCTTCTTTTATAACGCTGCATCTGGGCCATTTATTCATGTTACCTTAAAAATCACAAAGTTGTGTGAGATACTTTTATTCTGGTGAAACCCAACATTTCCTAAACTCACTTGTGTGTTTTGCTTTCACCTCTGCTGAGTCTGTTACCTCTCACTTTTGTCCAGGCCTCTTTTATTTCTTTTCTTTTTTGTCATTTACTATGTTTTCTCCTTTAATGATGTTTTTTCTTCTTCTGTGACCTTAATATAACTATTATTAGATGGGAGAGAAATCACTTTCCCAGATGCTGGAACTCAACGTTGGCCATAAGCTGAGCTTCAACACCTGCTGCTGCTGGCGCGCGCACACACACACACATGCACACACACACACACACACACTCAAACACTCACACACACACACACCTCCTCATCCTGCTCCTTTCAGGTTGCAGTCTCAACTCCGTTACCATGGAAACAGCTAAGATGCTGAGTGCAGGGGAGGTGCAGGGTGTGTGTGTGTGTGTGTGTGTGTGCGTGTGTGTGTGTGTGTGTGTGTGTGTGTGTGTGTGTGTGTGTGTGTGTGTGTGTGTGTGTGTGTGATATCAGGAAGTTGTCACATATAGATTGAAGGTGGGTGTGTCTTGTTGACACTGCTCTAAAACGCGTAAAGGCTTCATCACCTTCAGAGGCCAGATTTCTGAATGGTTTCATCGTTTATGTTTCTGTTGCTCCTCTTCCTCTTCCTCTTCCTCTCTTTTTTGTGCCCCTCCTCCTTGCTGTGACCAAACAGCAGCCCTTTCAGAGTCAAACACACACATTAGGCATTTCTGCCATCAGTGACCTCCGTTAGGAATCTCAACATGCATCTGCATCAGTTTCTGTAGCTCCCTCACTGCCCCCGCTGCCCCCCTCCTTTTCCCCCTCCCTCTGAAAAGCCAGATGGGCCACAGCTTCCTTTTATTCTTGGGGCCATGAGCACGTGCCGAGGACACGGGGCCTCACAGCGTTTTATTCACAAGCTTTAAACGCCTCCTTCCTTTAAACCCCTGTGACCAACACCATCACCCGCCTCCGTCCTCCCCCAACTCTCTTTCTATTTTCCGTCCTTCCTGGCCTCTTCAGTTCCACTCCACTCTATTATCTCCTCTTCAGTCGCTGCTCTGTCCTGCTCCTGGTCTCTTTGTTTTTTTTAACCCTGTCTTTCTCCTCTTTGATTAAAACACAATTCTAATATTGTCTACAAATATCCATTTGTATGCATAAAAATACTTTTGCTGCAAAATTTAAAAAAACTAGTAAATATTTTGTGAATCCTGTTTTATGTTAACTTTTATCTATTCAATTTTCCTGGACCTTATTGAATTTTAAAACGATAATAATCTTAAATGGTTAATAATTACATCTGCAGCCCGTGTTGATTTGTTTTCTTCATTCTGATGAACTGATCACTGATTGTTTGATTGTAGGAACAAGAGCACGAGAATCAAATGTTTTTGTTTAATGCACAGCAGACTCTTACAAAGCAGTTATCAATGCAGTTAGACCTAAAAGTGAACCATTTCACACAGTAGGATCAGGATGCAGTCGACCAGTATACCTGCAGGTCTGGATGAAGCTCAGAGGTGGAGGGAGGCAGCGCCTGCAGGGTAGTTTGACCTCCTCCTCCTCCTCCTCCTCCTCCTCCCTCTTATGAAACCAGTGAACCTGACAGAGATACTCCAGCCCAGAGTCAAGTGACTGACCACAAGCCTTTTAATTGATTGAGGGCTTTGTAGCAGGTTTTAATCTGGTTAATTGGTCAAATGGGCTGTGATCACTTGGCAGCTTCAGGTCATGTTTTATTTTTTACAAATCTTTAGGCTGAGTGAATTTAATCTCAAATGTACAAAACCAGACAATAGTTCAAAATGCTCTGCCTCGGATTTCAGTGAACCTGACCTGGAAGCCCATCCAGAGTTGGCAGGGTTTCTCCCTGCAGTCTGGGACCGATGGTTATTGAATGTGCTCAGTGTTTCCTCTGGAATATTCCGGTTCACGGGGAATGGGAGGTATCTGATCTCCAGGGATGGATGAGTACGCCAGTTAATTATGACTAATCAATTAAGGTGGGAGGCACAAAGAAGAAGGTGGTGTTCCACTTCTATTGGCTCCATTTCTTTTTTGCACAAAATTAAGTGGAAACCAGCAAACGTCACACATTAGATGTTTTTTAGGTTTAGATTTAATCCAACCCCTTTAAACATATGGAAACGCAAAGGCTCAAGGTGATGTGTTGTAAGGAAAAAAACAATCTTAGTAGTCACTGATGTGGCGCTCTCGCTCACACACACGCACACGCACAGAGACGCGCATCAGCGGGATTGTCTCCGTGCTCTGCAGTCGGAGAGTAAACAGACTCGGTCCGAAAATCTGCGGGCCTCCAAATCCCGCTCGAGAGCGGGCCAGTCCCCCCTGCAAGGCACCTCCGAGTCCTGATCAATAGCCTCAGTCGCTCAGCCCAGTCATTTTATTTCCACGCACAATGTGCACCTCATGTGACGAAAATTTTTTTTATTTTACACACAGATTAAAGGTGAAACTCAAATGTTAATTTTTTTAATCATAAAAACGGTAAACAACGGAGGAGTTCTGCTTTTATTAACCTGCTGCCCCGGCCTTCAGCTGCTCTTTTATTCCATTAAACACACCTAGATTCAGTTATTTATGAATAACAATAAAAAATAAATATTTTAAAAGGCTGAATAATTTAGTTATGTTTTACTTGATTTTTTAAAATAGATCTCAAAGCGATCTCAAAATCCGCCTTTAAATATGAATTTATCTACGTGCAGTAGATTTCTGCGTATCAGCTGCAGTTTCTTTATCGCAAGTATTTATATTTGCAAAAGCCAAAATCTGTGCAGTCATGCAAATTTCGCCTCTTTTAC
This sequence comes from Xenentodon cancila, assembly GCA_014839995.1. NCBI lineage: Eukaryota > Metazoa > Chordata > Actinopteri > Beloniformes > Belonidae > Xenentodon > Xenentodon cancila. The sequence continues at coordinate 3,498,038 of CM026217.1, read as the reverse complement.
ACGTTTTTTAAAAGCTAAAGAAAAATAAAAATTGTTCTCGGTTTTGTTTTCTTGGAAACAATAATATACCATATCTAAATAAGTTAAATTTTAATATGCTCAAAATGTATATTTATAGATCATTATTATTCGCACATAAGCGCTTAGTATTTTTGTCAAAGTTAAAGAAACAAAGAACAAAAAAGAAAAGCCCTTTTGTTGCCTCAAAATTAATCATATTTGCTTGTATGCAAATAAGCCACACTTGTGGAAAAAACCGTTTTTACGGCTACAATATATAAAAACATGTTTTTAACAATGCTACGCAGAATATGAGCAGTATTGTTGCTACTGAATGTATTTGATGGCATTTTGAATATTTATTGGCTGCAAATGACCTGTTCCCGTGCATCGGAGGAACGGAGAAGTTTTGAATTATTTTACATAGAAATGTTCAAAAAGATGTTCAAAATCAGACGGAATTCCGTAATTTTAAAGGAATTGAATAGAATTCAGATTATCAATAATTTATTTAAAAATAAATTGAAGTGGTCCCATATTAAACAACAAGCTGCCTGCGCTCTGAAACTGTCATTAGGCCCCCTGCTATCGACTTCTGTTTTTATTTATTTGTTTTTGACCACACAAACAGAAAAACACATGCTATTTAAATACTACTAAGCCTCACTAGTTTCTTTTTCCTTTTTGTGATTTTAGGCCTACTTTATGCAAAGACAGAGACTAAACCGAGTTAAGAGAAAATTGCCCTCATTCTGACTTTAAAAGATTTCGGAATTGGTCATCGATCGATTTTTCCCTCCTCCCCCTTTTACTTTCCTATGAATTGATGAATAGTAACCAGGCCTGTTTGATATCAGGAGGGCCACATGTCAAGGCTGTTTCTAGAATTTACTATAAGCTACAGCCTAAAGCGTTTATCCCTGTTATAAAACATAGTAAAATTAATAGTAGATAAAATCTCAGCGGTTGCTTGGCCTAATTCTTACAGGCTTTACAAAGTCTCTCAGACAAATTAAAGAGGAAACTGGGCCTACTTTCTCTAGTTACATGCAGGAAACCTCTTCCCCGTATCACTTTCTCCATCTCCTTTCCCATCTCTTTTGAAGGGGGCCTCCGCCATGGCGGGGCCAACAATCGTCTGACCCCGGGGTTAAACGTCAGCCGGCCGCTCCTCCTTGACCGCAGCACGTCCGCCGCTGAGCCCGGATGGCGAGGCCGGGACTTGTTTTCATGTTTAAATGCAGATGCTCCATCAAAAAAAAACAGTTAATTAATCATCAAGTATCCCTCCGCCTCAGGTAACACAACAGTGTAGTTGCTAAGCGACACAAAACGCTCAACGGCGACTTTCTTTTCAAAACGTATATTTATAATTAACCGTTTTCCTATTGGGCACCTTTTCGGTTGTTTATTTTATTTTTTAAAGAGTCGTCGTGAATTGTAGCAGTGAATATGAGCGTCTGCCGTCAAAAACCCTGATATTGTTCGGTTGTGTTTAATGAAATTGTTTGACGGGATTCACAGGAGCCGGAATGACAACAGCCAGCTGCTGTGGAGCCAGCACAGGTTTGTGTGGTGAAGGTGAATTTAACACCTCTGAATGTTCAAAACTCCCTAAACGATGCTAACTTAATATAAATCAAATGATTAAATCAAAGTGATTTGCCAGTACTGTTTGTATTAAGCTCTGCTGCTAAATCAGCTGTGTAATGTCTCTATGAAGAATTTAAATTCAGTGTTTCGGTTTATCCTTCAATTCACTGCGCTGGTACAGTTACAGTTGTGCATCTGTAAGCTTTGACTGGTAGCTGTTAAGTAATATTTGGTCAATTCGGCATGGAAAATGAGGATGAGGACTGTTCAGCGGCTGATAAGAGAAGCCCCTGACATCGGCCCTCCACCCACCCCCACGCCTCTGTCACTTCTGGGACAGTCAGACGTCTGAACGGGGATTAAGTTGGCAGTATAGGCCATCAATTAATATGCATTCCTATTTCTTCTAAACAGTTTACATCACTTGAAAAATGTTATAATTGGTGCAAAGATCAGTTTGAATTCTGCAAGTCATTTTTCTGATTTATGGATCGCAGAATGATTAACAACAATCATCACACTTGTGGTGTATTGACTCTCGTTGCATGTATTGACATTTGTGTAAGCCTCCCCAACAGTCGACATTTGACCACTGTTCCTCAGTAAATAGTGGAAGCAAAGCTTGGGAGGTCAGGGAAACAGTAACTCCCCTGGATTGATTTCCGATAATCTGGTCGCTGCTTGTCTGATCCGCAGGATTCTGGCTACTGGGAATTGTCAGCTCATGTCCGGACGGCTGTTGCCGTGGTGACTGGTGTGAAGATAATGGCAGCTAATGAGATATTAACCCGCGTAAGGAGGACGATGGGAAGTTGTGAGCATTCGCAGGATCGGTGCCTTTTCGTTACTCTGCAACGGCAGTGAGCAGCATGACCCCGTCCCTGTGAAACTGGAGGTAAATCTGAATCTCTACGCAGAGCCGATGCACGCAAACACGCACACCAGAGCAGCTCCTAAAGCACGCACAAACCCCCAAAACACAAACGAGATAGTTACGCACATGGCAGATGTTTATTGTCCATCTGGTTAGGATGCAAGAGGGCGATTGCAACCTGCAGGTCACAGGTCAACTTCATCCCAGACGCCTGACCTCATCCACAAAATGTTGACCTTTCTGGACCAGGAATGTGTGTGTATGTGTGTGTGTAGAACTAGGGAACGGGGGGAGCCGAGAGAAGAAGGAATCTAGTGGTGATAACGACAGAAAAAAACAGGGAAAAAGAAGAACTGGTGGACTGGAGCAAAGGGCATTTAATCGTGGGTGAGGCCTGCAGATTTAAAAATATTCATGACTTTATGGTGACAAAGCTATAATTTAACTGTCTGCTTACATCTTAGTACAACAACAAACTCAATGTAGCGCATGAAAGTCACATTTCATTGTATTTATTTCAACCCACATGAATATTAAACCGATAAGAAGTCCGAAATGGAGAAAAATCTGTGTTTTATTTTCTCATCATTTCATTCCTTTTTTATGTTTTGTTTTACGTTGTACCTCCTTTCTATCATCTCACTGCAGTTTTCTGGCAAATTAGCACTTCACCTTGACTCCTGACATCCTGTAACACGCACGCACGCACGCACGCACGCACGCACGCACGCACGCACGCACGCACGCACGCACGCACGCACGCACGCACGCACGCACGCACATGGATCAACACAAGCCTGCAGACTCAAACACAAGAATTGCAGCAAGTTCCCCAAAACGGGAATCGGATGTTTTTCAATTAAAGTTGAAATAATAATAATTTGAAGCATTAAAAAAATGTACACTTTTGTACATTAACATAGCATAGTGTGATGAACCTTATATGAAAAATAAATTACATAAGCAAAAAGGAAACAGGCTATACACAGTTGAAAGTATTTTTTAAATCTTCCAGAAATTGGAGCATTTTCTTAAATTATAGGAAAAGTAAAGACAACACAAAAATCAAAAACTAAATGACAATTGATGATATCAAATTTTCACATTTGATTTTTATCACCAACACACATGAAGACCATTTTTACTACTCTGTTCTGTGGTGTTTCTTTGGAAACAGATTGTCTTCGCCTGTTCTGAGGAAGCGCTGCAGTCCCTCCTGCTTTACTCCTACTGCTCTGTCTGCAGTCTGAATCCAGCACAGAGGGCTGTTGGAGGCCTGTAAAGATCCATTTGTCAGTGACGGCGCATGTTCGGTTTCTCCTCTTTAACTCATTTGCATTCCAGTAATTACTCTGCGCTTGGAAAAGTTAAGTCATCTGCTTCCACATTCAACAGCTCGCCTGTCGTCATGGTCTCCCGTCATAATCATTGATTAAAAAGGGTCAAAATTACCATCAAACATCCTTTAAGCAGCAAAGCATCCACACTTTTATAGAAAAGAGAGACACAATATGACCAGATCTTCTTAAAAATGTATCATCATTATTGTTTTTGAAAAAAACTAATGCACAAGGTTTAAAAATTGAGGCATCTCCTTGAAATCTGTAGCTTTTCTTTTGTCACCTCACTGTTCTAATTATGAGGACACTAACATAAAACAAACAAAAAAATGTCAAATCAATAATAGTTTATTGCTCCCCGAAGGGTATTCTAGTCTCTTTAAGGCATCGTTGTGTTACGTTACTGCTGCGAGCAGGATGATCCGCCGTACTGGTCTAATATGTCACTCAACAATTTTCCTCATGTGCATCTTGCATTTGCAGGAAATAATGGACAGTAAAGATGTTTCCAGTGGAATGACCTTCTCCCCCGTCGCCCTCCGAGTCCAGAGCTTCAAAGTTGACGGTGAGTGGGCGGGGAGAGGTCGGGGGCTGTAGGATAAAAGCGGGGCGGAAGTACGCCTGACTGAGTACTTGTGTGCCTCTGTCCCTTCCCTGCATCCGTCCTCTCATCCCAAAAAAGCATTCTTTCCATCTTTCCAGCTCTTGTTCACCCTCTAATCCCTCGCTACTCCACTGCATATGTTTTCTAATCCGGAGTGTGTGGGAGGCCCACGCCACCCTCTCCTGACCCCCCTCGCCCACTTCCACCTCCAGCCTTTCTCTGGGCGGCTGTAATGCGGTAACCTGCCTCCATTCCCCTTCTTTTCTTCCTACAGCTTTTATCATTGGACACCAGCACTGGACAGCCAGCCCGTCCTCCCATTCTGGAGTCTGGGTGTCCTCTCCTTCGTTGCCTGCTTTGTTTTTAGTTTAGCTTTTTTTCTCCCATTTTTCTCCCACTTCTCAGGAGCTTGTGCAGTCTGTTTGCTTTCTGTTCTCTTTCCCGGCCTGTTCTCCAGGGAAATTCACTCGCCATGCTTAAACATGAAAGATTACACGATTTGTGGAGTCACCGAAGTACCGAGGAATAAAAAAGGAACAACTAAACCCAAATCTGGTTGTTAACCTCTGATAACTTAAAAGCACAAGCAAAATGTGATGAATAAAAAATAAAAACATAAATAATTTGCTACTAACCCCTCCTGCTTAGCAGGAGTATTTTTTCTTGAGTAGTTGATTGTTTTCCACTCATCTCTGCCACTTGTTCATCCTCTTCTGCTTCCGCTAGTCATCTAATTTCTTGCAGGTGATTTCTTTCTCCCTATTCTTCCCTAATTCAGCTACACACACACACACACACACACACACACACACACACACACACACACACACACACACACACACACACACACACACACAGGCTTTTTGTCCTGATTCTTCTCTTGCTTTACCCCATTACTGAATGGTATTCCTGCGGTCTTTTGTGGAGCCTTGTATAGGCACATGCCAAGTCAAGTTATTTCAGAGAGGTTTGAATGGAATTACCCCCCAAAATAATCTCCCTTTGCTTCCTCTTAAAGAAGTAGAAAGGGGCC